>BMAW01023826.1:0-44648 GCA_019974015.1 Nephila pilipes | reverse complement strand
GGGTGGGTGGGTGCGTGCGTGGGTGCGTGCGTTATTATGTAATTGTTTTCGTATTACTCTATTTCAGAATGGTTCAATCAAGGGACAGTTGCTGAAAATATTTTTGCGATGTATATCATTAAGTTAAAATTCCAAAATTTGAGCGACACAGGATTCCCCAAAAGAACTATTTTCAGAATAAGAGAAAACAGCAATTAAATCACCACTTGAAGTAAATTATTCTCAGATTTCCTAAAAATAAGCATTCCCCTGAGGTCTTTACTGAACCCGATATTTTATCGCTAAAGCTGTTAAATGGGAAGATATAATGCAATTATACGCAATGCAACAGAATTTACTAATAATAGTTAAGTGCTCTAAGGTTCATTTGAAAGCTAATAACATTCCAGATAAGAATACGAAATACATTAACATAATGGATTAACAAGGGGGGTGGGAATTTAAAGTCTAAACTGAGTGAGTATCAACTTCTTATGAAAGAGTTCATTCTGAGAACTCTTAATATAAATCTATAAAAAATATTTAGGATTTTTTTATTCATAAATCTTTAAAAAAATATTTGTTTCGTCATTAGACCTCAAATATGGGTATTAAAAAGTAAAACTCTGTAGAATGTTTGTTTAAAACATTTTAAGAGGCAAATATGCTTCAAGGAAAATCTATTCAATCAATCAATCACCTTAAAAATTAAATATTTCAAATTTAATGGGTATTGAATTAAGTAAAAAAAAGTATTACATTTTCTGTTTATGAAAAATGACGAGAAAAAGATAAAAACTTTATATATATATATATATATAAATTTGTTGAGAAGGATTTCCCTGAGATCATTCCACAACAATGATAAGATTCTTGTGTTAACACTTTCGAATATGTATCAATGCTGGTTATTCAATATGTCTGTAATTCATAGAAGATAAACGATTTTAAGAAATTCAATATCATGTCAAACTATGATGACGACGAACACCCGTGTGATATCCGATTCCGAAAGAATAGATCCACTGTGTAACTCATGCATGTTGTAAGAAGAGACTAAAATAGGTACCAAGTGTCTGGAAGTATAGTCGGGTCTCAGCGGATTACATCACAGGACCTCGGAGACTTGCCTTCTTTAAGTAGGTATGGGCATTTTGATTCCGAGGCAATTTGTAATCTTTTTGTTTCCCATGAAGTTTAATGCCTTTGGTAAACACGGGAGACACTCCCCCGGAATACCCTAATGATCATCCTCTATTTTCGACTCTCCTTCTAAGTGCACTAATTTCTGTCTTTTTTTTTCAATTCTTTTAAGTGTCTGGATTAGATCTACCTTATTTGACGCAAGCATGGCCACATCTGACTCTTTAGCCAATAAACATCACTATCACTCACTCTCTCATGATGACAGCGTTGTTCAAAATTACGAGGTCCGTCGCCAATAGCCTTGTGTTGCTTCTAGAGCAACGTTAATAAAAAACTAAACTAAACTCATGATGACGACGAAACTTTAACTATGACTCTCTACAATACAGCCATTCAAATAAAGAACCCTATGATTTCAGTAGTGGTATATCTGACCATTATAAATTCACGTATTACACCTGGATTCGGCAGTTCGACTTCAATACAGATCGATGTAAAAAAATCATCAGAGTTAGTTATTAGGGATAGACCGTAATTTTGAATGCTTTCGAGTGACCAGGACGGCACTCAAGTCGGCATCTTTCGGGGCGAGGAGGTATCATAAAGTCTTAATTATTACTAAGAAACAACGGAAGCAGCGATTATTTCTTAGAGATTATAGTTGCGAAATCGGACACCGGCGTGGCGTTGTTTCCATTGAATCGTATGTTGGAGTCCTAATGCCACTAAAACCGGTCAAGTAACGGATCTAATGCACGCTGAATTCGTCGAGGCTTAAATTCTTCATGTTGGAGTGGTGTAGAAGCTAGAAGAATGGAATGCCAGTTTAGGAATCGTCCTCGTCACACGACCGAGTTTTAAAATTACGAGGTCCGGCTTCAATAGCCTTCGAGTCACTTCTAAGAGTGACGTTAATAGACAATCAATTCACAAAAGACTATCAGGCGTTATGAATTGAACCTGAAACGGATTAAACCATATTGACCCACAGTCTTCATTTAATGTAGAAGTGAGGAAAATGAAACACAAGCTCTGATAACAACGTCCTTTGCCCTTGGCTTCGAATTATGAGCTACATTGCCGATACGCCATAAATAAAAGACATTGATTGAAACCAATCATCCAATCGATGGAAATGAGTTAAAACATTTATAGGGTTATCTAGCGAATTGCTCTTAACAGATCTGATTTTTTTCACTGCCACTTCTATATTTTACACGACATATTTTCCAACTTTCATACTAATTACTTTATTTTTGAAGTTCCGATGAATTTAAAGCATTGAAATATTCATTATTCACGATACAATCCTCAGTTGTTGTTGTAGTTGTTTTCAAATAAAAATTCCATTGCTTTTCTGTTACTTATTATAACTACATATAGTCTAAAAGAACATTTTTAAATTATTTATTAAATTAGTTATTTCGAAATGATTAATTCCAGTGTCCTCAGAATATCAAAAACAATTTTTGTTTTGAAATCTAGTTTCATACAAATTCATTTTTAATTGTTTTCACAAAAATCTATCTTTCTTGATCTTTATAAGTCTAGGCATGAAATCTCCTTTCAGTTATAATCTCTCTTGTGTTGTTTTTTAGACTTGTGAAATATATTTGTTCTTCCAGTACTTGATTTGACCATGAGTTGATTGACAACTTAATTCATTGTTGATTAAAATCGCACTGACGAGAGTTATTGGGGTCAAAGATCGTAACTCAAAACCAAAGTCGAATGAAAAAAACGACACCTGAGAAGTTAAAAGAGAAGGAAGCTGGATCCCTTATCTCCTAACCTCTCTAACTAAGCAAACGTATGAGAACCAACAGGATTTAACTTTCACAGCCCCCCCCCTACGTCGAATCATTAGGAGAACCAGGACTTGAACACGTGACTCGACCGAAAGAACATTACTTGGAACCAGGAAAATTAGGCTACCATGGTCACACTTGCTCTCTCCGATTTATTTTTTTAAGGTCTCACTTACATGCAACGCGAGAGCTGTTGGCGACGGGCCTTATAATATTGAATTGAGTGACAAAGGAGACATCCGAGTCGGCAGCCTCATCTCCTATATTCCACTACACGATAAATCATTAGCGGAGTAAGGACTCATATCAACTACTAGAGTGAAATACTTGAACTCGAATAGGTATAAATGTTTTTGATTTTACTGTTGTATATATAATCGATTCCATTTTGTTCATTTTATCTTCTCCCGTCTTCTATTCTAATGCTAATAAATGCATTTAATTCTCTCTGAACACAGCTATTCTTATTTTATATCTGTATTTGCATTAGAGACAGAAACAACTTTAATGTCACGTCTAGACCTCTGACAATAAGAGCAGATGGATGGTCGCTATTATTACACCACTTTCGCTTTGATGTTTTATGTTCGTTCGATATCAACTCATTATTCAGCTGTAAATGCTGAGTCATCAACAGTCAGAATTACAGTTTCCTTCGATTTTTTTCTTCCTTCTGTCAGCAGTCTCGATGTGAAGTCATTAATAGTCTGCCTTTCAACGTAAGAAGATACTAAATGATTTTTCTACGGGCAAAAGTAATAAAACTCGCCACCGCAAAATCCCGAAAATACACTCCTTTCTTTATATATCACAAAAATGTTTAAGTTTGTCTTTTATCGATAATAGATATATATTTATTTTTGGAAACTTTTAACGCGAACAAAATGTCAGTCGTCTGGTTCATTGATTTGTCCAATTAAAGTCTCCAGGTTTACTTCAAGACTATTATCTATAAAACATATGATTTTGAATCAAATTGGGTGATTAGGCTACCACACGAGTTTCTAAATGTCTCTTCTATTATTCATATGATCTACACGGTAATGATGACTTACAGAAATACTTTTATTTGTTATGCAACACATCTGTTAATTGCGAGAGTGATGTGATGGGATTGTTTGTTAACGTCTCACTTAGAAGCAACATGAGGACTTTTAGCAATGAACCTCGTAATTTTGAATTTCGTTCAAGTGACGAAGACTACACCCGCACTAGCACTTCACTCAGCAAACTAACACTCAACGCAATGGGAGAATTTGGGACCTCGACCACATATTTGATGTGCGTCAGCCCCGATACACGGCCAGTCTCCATTGGTATCAAGATTCAATAAAAACAACGCTAGTCTTCAGCCATGATCACTAAACTACCACCACCTTGATAGCGAGTGAGTGCGATCGCATTGAGAAAAATTCGAGAGCTATTGGCAAAGGAACCTTGTTATTTTGAACCACGATCAAGTTACTAGGGCTGAGATGGTCAACCTATTTTCATAAATTTCACACCACGCCATTGTGAGAACCTTGAGCCCCGACATTTTTAAAATGCATCAATCCTGTAACATTAAGAGTCTTAAGTCAAACCCGGACTTGCACCTATGACTCGATTAAAGTAACACCAATCGCGACCACGATTACTCAGCTACTGTGGTTGTGTAGTTGTAAAACAAGTCTAAATAATTTAAGATTTTAACCCCTGAGTAAGAATTCTAATCCACGACTCGAACGTCATCGACCAAGAGGTTAAAATTTCTCCCCAACTGTTTTTCTTTTTTTTTTTTTTTTTTTTCCAGATTGAAATATTTACCAACATTTCATATCTTATTCTGCCTACCTTACCATCAAAGCCCTAATTCTCAATCTTTTTGAAGTCGAGAACATTTTACTGTCTGATTTTGTGATACGAAATAGTTATAAAACAACATACGCTTTAAAGGAGGAACGGCCTATCTTTTGGAAGTCAAGGGTACAATGAAAATAAAATCATTGCTCGCAAAAAGAACTTCATAATTAAAAAAAGAAAAGAAATGAAATCTTGTCATGGGCTCATTGCGGTACGAGGTCTTCGTCATATTTACTTCAAAGGGCCGCTTTTCTGAAACAATAAAATGCAGATATTGAATGATGCACACACACAAGATTTCCTTCAAAATTATTTAGAGTTACAAATTTAAGAAATACCAAATTTAGAACGAAACACGAGTAAATGACCTTTGCTGATACATTGAATGAATGAATGATTGCTTATTAAAATGAAATTAGATAGGTTGGTTTGTTAGTATTTATTAACGTCGACACAAGGGTCATTGGTGACGGACCTCGTAATTTTGAAACTCGGTCAAGTGCCGAGGACAACACCTGCGCTAGCATCCCCTCTCCTAACTTCCCCACCACGCCATCGGGAGGACTTTGAAACACGACACAGTTGACTTTCACCAGCCTCGGCTACACGGAGGGTCTTTAGTGGCATCAAGGCTCGAACCTACAACTCGAAGAAAACCGCGTCCGCGAGCATGACCAGTAGGCTACCGTGGTCACCCCACTTAAAAGCCACACGAGGGCTATTGACAACTGCACATTAACAATGAAAACATCCTGTTGCAAGTGTTTGCTTTCGGAAATAGCGAGTTCTACTCCTCACTTATGCGTAAAATTTACAGTTCACTGTCCATGCTGCAGTCACAAACTCCTTGTGGACCGCACTTTTCACATTAAAGAATAATTTGCTCACTCGAACCTTTATTGATTGAATTTTTACTCCGAAATACCCGTTCTGGACATAACTTTATCCTCGTAAGCCTCATGGATTGTTCCAAAATTCTATGTAGCGAAATATTTTTAGTTTAACAAGAAATTTGATATTACAACTTATTCGATGGTTCGGTGTATTTTCGCTTTCGACATAGTACTTAACACACTATCACTTTCATGACATCTACTCACTCTAACGGCTCAGATACAGCTGATATGGTACAGATACAATTTCTTAAAAAATCTTTTGTCGTTATCTGGCGGCCAAATTATTACGTTGTATGGCGTCACCAAAACGTTGTCTGTACAAATTTGTGAGTGGCTTCTTCACATTCAACATTCTTTAGGGAACTATGCCCTCTCGTTTACATAGATAATACTTTACTGATGTCCTCCACCGCAATATTGCGGCCACCAAACAATGGTTCCGCATTTATAGGAAACCATACTTAAGAAACCGATGCCGTTATCTAGAGACTGTAATGTTACGGTGGATAATGTCACCAAAACCTTATCTTTTCAAACAAATGACGTGATTTTCTCGCATTCAACGCTTTTTAGGAAATTACCTCTTCTGGTTTACATAGACAACGTTTTGGTGACATCATCCACCATAATATTGCGAAAGCAAGGTAACAGCTCCTCTTTCCAAGGAAACAATAATTTCATCATATCCTCTCTATCCATTCCATGAATTGAGACCGCCATCCACCCCTTCCCGTCAGTTGTAAAAAATAAATCCCGATTCTTATTAGAAAAACCTTTTGTATCTCAATCGTCCCGACATTCGCTTTTTCTCAACAGATGACTTTCAACAACTGTTTCCTCGATATACATATTTGTCCTCTCCACCACGAATCAGAATATTCCTTTTTTAACACCCCCATCGCCATACCTAAGTCCATTCTGTGGCAGTCTCCGCAGCAAAAAGGCTAAACATTTTAAATGAGTTCATCAATTTGGTTTATTCTAAATTATGTCAATAAACTAGAGTACGATCTGAATCTACAGCGTGATTTATTTTACGAAACATCGCAGTATAATTATGCAACATGCTTCAGACATAGAGTTTATTTTAAAATACAGTTAGATAAAGAAAACAATACCACTAGAAGCAAATTGTGATCTCGAGATTTCTACAAAACATCGATATAAGCAATTAAAGCATGCATGTATATGTCTGTAAATATCAAAATAAACTGCTCTTTATCTCACTAAAATAATTACTACTTCACAATATGTTGAAACAAATACAAACTTTTATTTCGAAGTGAAATTTACATTGAAAAAATAATAAAACCATGAAATATTTTTCTAGGAATTAACTAATGCTGTTTCAAAAAAGAATTGAAAGATACCATCAAGTTGAGAAACAAATCTAAATGTATAAACTTATTTTATTGCACTTCGAGAACGTCATATATTACATTCATAAAAAATCAATTTTTTGCACAATTTGAAAATCTTTATTTGAACAACTATTTCCTAATACATTTTTACAAGATATATAATTTAGATTATATGGAAGCACCATATTTGTTTGTATTTATAATTATATTTCTTCATCATAATGGCTTATTGATCGCAGACCTGATAATTAATTAACATAATCTACGTTGTAGGTTGTGATGTATTAGAGACCACACCTGAGTTATCTTAATTGTGTGTCTAAGCTTTCATAACACATCTCACGACAGTTTTGAGTCTCATAAATAACAGTTCCTATTATTTACCTAAATATACCTTGATCGTGGTATAACCTATAGGTCAACATTACAAAACTCATGGTCTGTAACCTGCGGATTATATAGTGTATATATCTTTCTTTCAGACAAAACAGGAAGTTGTGGTGTCGTGATCATGGTAGTGAAATACGAATGTGGCTGAGTCACGAATTCAAGTTCTGATGCCATTATAGATCCGTAATTTTGCGGGTAAGAGGCACATTAAATGTGTCGAGGCTCGAAGTCCTTGAGTGGGAATGGTGTTGAAGCTAGAAAAAATGGAACGCCGGTTGAGGAATCATCCTTGTCACATGATCGAGACTCAGAATGACGAGGTCTAGCTTCAATAACCTTCATGTTGCTTTTAAATCCAATGTTAATAAACAATCAATCAATTCACCAAAGCTCATTGCGCGAAGTAACTGAACATGAAACACATTAAATCACAATGGCGTACAGTCCACTCGAGTCAATCGTGAAAGTGAGACCAGCTAATATATCATCCTCGTTATTGAATAATTCTATAAACAGTTTGACCTCAGCTAAGAAATACAATTACTGTATTTTAAAAGACGATTCATTTTCCAATTTTTCACACCATTCCATTATTTTTTGGAATTCTGTCAAATTTGATGCATTGCTGTATTTTTTATTCACCCGATAGTCTTCAGTTTTATCAAATCAAGATCTCTCCACATTTTCTGTTACTTATTCACGAATATAAAAAAAAAACTATACATAAGCTACTCCAAAATTTTCAATTTAGTTATTTAAGTAGTTATTCTGAAATTTCGTGAAGTAATTTTAAAACCTGAAGAATACGAAAAGCGAATTTAGTTCTTAAATCTAATTTTATGCAGACAATTTTGCTTCACATAAATCTATATTTTTGATTACTTATTCCATGCATTTGACTCCAAAAATCTTAAAGCTTAGAAAACCTATTACTTTACGAGTACTTATTAAGAGCATTAAATTATAAAATTAAATCTTAACATAGCCCATTACTTTAAAATTTATAATTACTATACGTTAAACATTTGCAAAAAGTGTTGTATTATTTTCATTTTGAATTTTAGAATATTGGTTACAAAGCTTAAAGGCACTTGTTATAATTTATAACATAATTACATGGTAATATTTCAGAATTAATGTAAAGGTATATAGTTTGGAAAAACAACATATTTTATACAAAATTAATTATATAATAAGTAATAGAAACTTAAAAACATTATTTCTCTCTGTTTTCGGAAACTGTACATAGTATATAACAACATTTATAATGGTGGCAAAGTAGTTAATAGCATAATTTCCTTAAAATAAAATATCAAAACTTTTAACTCGCTATTTAAATGGTTTAATTGTGTTATTATGGAAATCTTGTGGAACCGTAGTATGCTGCACTGTTTAGCAACAACATTTATGATAAGATATATGTATCAAAAAGTTGGATAATATTTTCTCATTCAAATAAAGTATTTAAAAAAAAACTTTAATTCGTAATTTAAACGCTTTAATTGCATTATTATGGAAAAACTTAAGCTTATC
Source organism: Nephila pilipes (assembly GCA_019974015.1). NCBI lineage: Eukaryota > Metazoa > Arthropoda > Arachnida > Araneae > Nephilidae > Nephila > Nephila pilipes. Next base: position 35,693 of record BMAW01023826.1, on the reverse strand, counting down.
CAAAGTACTGCTTCAATTGAATATTTATCAATTTAATAGGTTTTGTAAAGTGTTTTGAACTATTTAAATTATTCAAAAGTTAGTTTACATTGCACCGTAAATATCATTAAGTCTAGACTATTAAGAAATTACATTGTAAACAATTAAAATAAGTGCTATTCTAACATCCAGAAGTTCTACCATAATGTGCTGAAAAATTCACTTGCCCTAAAGCATAGGAACAAAAACGACAGTAATTTTTCAGTAAGTTTGCGCGAAAATGCAGGGAAAAAGTCGTTTGATTGCTTGCAGGTTCACTAAAATTAAATGAAACACTTTACAGAATTGAAGCATTGCGTAGAAAATGCTAAATAATTCATAAAGTTTTCTAAGTTTAATAAAATTATATGCAGATGCGTTAGATACAACTTTAAGTTGGTCTGAAAAAAATGTCTTCATAATTTTGATATTCCTGATTGATGTGAAATCAGACTACATTTTTTAAATAAAATCATTTTATAAGTTGATTTCAATAATCAAAATCATAGTTATTAAGTTTACTCGGGTCTTCCCCTCTGAGCGCTAGTCATAACATATTGAATTGTCTCTGGCAGGTAGCATCCATTAAATTCAAATTTCAGATACTTTTTAAAATTAATATTTCATTAGCATTATAAAACTTTTAACGAATCAAGTTGTTAATATAAATTTCGACACATTAGACGTCATTGCCCCGGATTGTATCATAAAGCTGTGTTCTTACATCAAATGTGGAAAAAAACTGAGATTTGAAATAAAGTTGCTGATTAGTTTATTGTTTATTAGCATCGCACTTAGAAGCAACATGAGAGCTGTTAGCGACAGGACTGCGTAATTTTGAACCTCAGTCAAATGCCAAGACAACACTTGAGCTTGATTTCCCTCTGTAAATTTCCACACGACGCTACGGAGAGGATTTGGAGTCTCGGAATATTTTTCGTGCATCAGCCGCGCAAGACGGTGGGTCTCTGGTGGCATGAGACCTCGAATCCAGGTTTCGTCAGCAGCCTAGTGGTCTTGACCGTGAGTTTGCGACCATGACCACTTATCTGCCGCCTCCACATAATGCTGTTCAAGTTGAAAATAAAAACTTTCTTAAATAATTTAGCAATAAAAATTTCATGGAATCTAAACTGAGGCAAATTTTGACTTAAGGCTGTAGTGCACGTTCTTTATTATATTAAATAATGTTGATAGAATTAATTAATCTATCAACATTTTTCAGTCTACTTGAGGTCAATAAATACCAAATGACATTTGAAGATGAGCAAGAGCAAGATAAAATACTTTATTAATACTAACTGAAGAAAAGATAAGTGGGATTTGAGAAGCGACTTTAATTCGTTAATTCTAGATTTTGTTCTAATAATGAAATTTCATCAATCCTTCTGAATCAAACACTTCTCTACAACAGTTGGTTTTATCATAGTACTTTAACAGAATTAACTTCAATCTAAAAACATAAGATGTTTCAGTATAAATTATAAATATCTATCAGCAATTCGTTATCCTCTATCTCTCTCTTCTCTTTCCTTTCAATGTCATTTCATTTCATTTATACGTCATTATTCCTAATTCAATCTACTTCACTTCTTTATCTTCATCTAATTAATATGACAACGATTCATTTTGGTTGGGAAGAAATTGTAATTTTATGCGATTCAAATTACTATAAAATCCCCGAGGTTAGTGAAGAGAAACTCGCGAATAGCTCAACGTCACAAGGCTTACACAACATTTAAATTAGCATTTTACACATTGTTCACGTGGTAGACCGATGGCCAGTTTTGTCTCGTTAGCAATACTTCATTATGCACGTAGATGTTTAACACGATATTAAAAATTCAGATAAACACAAATTGTAACATACCGATATTACTTCCTTCTCCTGCCATGATTTATCATTGACAGCAGTGCGTCTCAAAAGGGGCGCCACAGCGTTTTGGAAAAAACTCAGGGTCTTCGCAAGCGGGCCGAAGAGCTCTCATATTTTTATATCTTATTGATTATTAGTCGTATTTTTACAATCGGTAGCGACACCTTCAGTTGGAAACGTTTGGAAACTTCTGATTTTGATAATCGCTTTCAGCACAGTCACTAAAGCATTCTGATCAATCAATAACTCAACGAATTTATTAAGATAACAAAACATAAGATTTTATATTCATCTTGGTCATAGCTAGATGATGAAGCCTTATAGTCTTTAAACTTCCCCACAACGCTACGGGGGGGGGGGGAAGAACTGCTTTAATGAGAATAATATCGCCCTATATCTTCAAAGGTCATATAAGTGTGAAAGGTTGGTTACTTACTTTACTGTCTACTTAAACTTAAGGCTTACATTTAAAGCTAATTACTTTCCAGTCCAAACTTTCACAACGAGCCAAAGAAGATCTTACAGGCACCGCAGAACTATATGTTCTACAATCCAACTCATTATTCCACGAATCAGTCATTTTTAGAATCTTATTGAACCGAATACACAAGTTTACCTGAAGCTTGCAATATTAAATTAAACTATTACTGGCATTCGTTCCTTATATACGATGCTTGAGAGCTGCTAAAAAAGCAGGCTCACTTTGCGGTATCATTTATAACAGATATTCAATCAAAGTAATAGAATTTAGTTTATGTTTGAGGACGATACTAAGTATCCTTTATGACGCAAAATGGAATAGATTTTGCTTACAGAATTTAATATACTTCGAAGAGATTATTTTAAAGGACAAGTACGAAAACTGATCTTTGTTGTCGTAATTAATACACACAAATATGAGTCTTTCGATATGAAATGCAACTTTCTCAAGTTTTGACTCATTGTTTATTAAAGTCGCACTGAGAAGCAACACGAGAGCTAATGTCAAAGAACTTCGCTGCTTTTTGAAACAAAGTCAAATGACGAGAACGACACCTAAGTTGGCACCACATTCTCCTAATTTCCAAGCTCTCATGTCGGTCTCTAGAAGCTTTTGATTGATTATTTGCTACACAATGGTTATTGGCGACGGAGCTCGTAATTCTGAAACTCGATCAAATGACGAGGACGATACCTGTGAGCTGATACCCTACTCTTCAATTTTCCACACCACGCCATTGGTGGAGGGGGTTTAAAGTCTCTACAGATTTAATGTGCATCAGCCCAGCAAAAGAGGTTTTCAGTAAAATGAGGCTCAAACTCACAACTCGAAGGAAACAATTCCGGATGCACGTTCACGACTTTGACCATTAAGCTACCCCGGTCTAACAGAAGCCAACAACAATTTCATCAAGGATAAAAAAAAATTGCACAATTCTTGTCGAGAATGGGCTTGAAGGGAAAAGTTCAGGAGCGACTGTAGGATTCAAATATTAATCTCTCGAAGAGATATTTTGAGCTCCAGCTCTGATTGTGAATGAAAATATTTTTGATCACACATTTGCCACGTGCATCTTTAACAAGCTTTAAACGATTTAACTTCAAGGAATATGCGGAGAATGTCACGCGCTGAATAATTTCCCTTTCTTGGGTCTAATGGACTTGCGTCATCTTCCATGAATTTCAGGAAAGATCTCATTGAAATATAGCTGTAAATACGTATGACAAAGATGAAAAGCGGTGCGAATAATCTTTACTCGCCCCATTACTCCTCGGCTATAACGATTCATTTATGGACATTCTTGAGATGATAAAGAGTTTCACTCTCTTTCTCCACATTAAATGATATGTAGCGTCACTTCAGACGGTGAATCGGGATTGGTCAGAGGCCATCACTCTGTGTTACGCTTACCTCGCCGTATATGCTCATAATATCAATGTAATCTTCATATAGGATGATTATTCGTAGCGTAATACACACTCCTATACAATAGGCGTCTGTGCATATTAACCAACATGATTTAATCGCCAAGAAAAGGTCTTAGTAGACACGTGAATTTCAGTAATGTTTACAATTACAATGGTTAACCAGCTAAGAGAAGGACTTGCCTTTGTAGGTATACGAAACTATCTGCAAATACCACGTGTAAAACTACCTGTTTAGTTTGGGTTGTTTCTTCTATTCCGAGAAAAAGGTCAACTAAAATACAGCTATGACCTTTCTGGAAACCCAAATAGCATTTAAATGGCACGTGAATTTTGAAATTAAGGTTAAAAGTTAACTCTACAAAAAAGAAAAAAAAAACATATTCTTTCCAGACTTGTGATCACTGCTGTTCTTATTTCTAACTGAAACAAAACGTCCAGAGACCAATAGTTGAAATTATTATTTAAGGTAATGCCAATCATCATGAAATATTGCATGGTGCGGCATTTAATAAATGCAGTCATATTCATTCCACGCAGAAATTTCGGGTGGGTTGTGTTGTTTAATTAACGTTCCACTTGAAGCAACACGAGAACTGTTGGCAACGTACCTCGTAATCTTGAACCTCAATCAAGTGACGAGGACGACACCTGAGTTGGTATTCCCCCCTCTAAACGTCCACACTATACCCACAGGAAGTCTTTCGATCTCGAAAAGATTTATCGTGCATACTTCTTGCTGCATGGAGAGTCTTAAATGACAACAGGTCTCGAACTCACGACTCGATGAAATCAACGCCAATAGCGAGTCTGCTACCATGACAACTATACTACCGCAGTCACAATTTCAAGGTGTAAGGAACTGGGAAAGATTTGATAAAAGTTCGAGAGAGCAGACGTGTCCATGGTCATTGTAAGAAAATAGTAGATAATACTTATGATGTGAAGCTAGCTCCTAGTGTATTATGTGTTACTTCTCATTGCAATTTGTTAAATGCAACGAGCAGTAACCTTTTGCAAGCAAATATAATCTATGTTACCAAAATATATTTAAAACAAATTGTAAATAGCAATGGGATATCAATTTATTCAATGCAACTTAACTAACTGGCACACGTATTTTCTAGGTGTTTCCATGGCCTTTAGCATGCTTTCACAAAGAAATTCTGTCTCTAGCAGACTCGGTGAAGCCCGTAATTAGAGCATGGCCCGATGTTCTAATGCGAAGAGCTGATGTCATATGAATCGCCTTCGCATTCAGCATACTCACCTCACACGCAATCTTTAGCTTGGTGAGAGTGCTCTCGAGTGTTCTTCCTGTCGTGTCCCATACATTTGGTCGTGGTTGCGAACTCGTGGCTGGCATTGTTTCCGTCGAGTCGAAGGTTCGAATTCTAATGCCTCTACAGACCCGCCGTGTAGCTGGGCTGATGTATGTTAAATCTATCCAGGCTCCAAGTTTTTCCCTTTTGTGTGGTCTGGAAGTTTAGAGAGGGAGGTTTCAGTTCTTGTGTCACCCTCGCCATTTGATCGAGATTCAATATTACGAGGTACATCACCATTAGCCATCGCGGAGCTTCGAAGTGCGCAGTTAATAAACAATCAGTCATGTCCCTTTCGCTGTACATCACATTTTAGTAGATTGTCCAGTGTTTCATAGTCACGGTTTTTTAATTCATACACTTTAAACTTGTTCGACTAGGTGGGGGGAAACCCCCCCCCCCCAACTTGTTTGCTTTCTTATTCAAAACTGACTTTACACCATGTTTGACATTTTAATTTTAAAGTCTTTAACTGATCACAGATTTTGTATCTTATTGTTGATTAACAGGGAGATAATTTCAGAAAATGTTTGGCGCTTGTACCAGGAATGTACTATCTCTCACTCTACTTGTTGTAACATTTTGAAACATCTAGATAGCATACCTTTTGCTTAAGCAATTTGATAGACTCTTTACCCTGCATCAAAATATTGGACCACTTGACCATAATAATGTGTAATCAAATATCTTACACATTCTGCACTCAATATTTGTCGTAAAAATTAAATGTTACGCCATTTACAACTTTGAACATTTCGAGTACATTTTTCCCCTAAAATTTTGCAGCTAGAAATTTGGAATAAACAACTCGTGTTCATTACCTTTCATGCATATAACAGTTATTCCTTCCTACATTTTTTTTTTTTTTGCAATTGCGTGTTTATAAGAAACTTTGCATCCCAACTAGTTTCTTACCAATTGTCAAGCAATGTAACAAAGCATATTAAAAATATAAACGTGTTTGACACTTGTATTTTACCATACCTTTTTAACTCTTTTTTTTTTAAAAAAATTCACATTCATAATTCAAGGAAATTCATATTTACAGCTCACACGCACATTTATGAATCAGAGGAAGTTACGAATTTCTTAGTGGCCGCAGTAGCCGAGTATTCATGATCGTGAACTTGCAGTTGGCGTTGCTTTCGTTCAGTCGTGGGTTCGAGTGCTGAAGACAATAATAGCTCACCGTGAAGAAAGGCTGATGCATGTTAAATGCGATCAAGGTCCCAAGTTCTCCCGTTGGATTGGCATTGAAGTTAGGAAAGAGGGCTGTAGGCTTTAAAATGCCATTTTCATTATTTGACCGAGGCTCAAAATTACAAAGTCAGTTGCCAATCATCGCTGTTGTGTTGCTTCTAAGTGCGACATCAATAAACAATTGATATCAAGATAATTCTAAATTTCTTCAATTAAGAGAAAACTTTACTCATTTAAATTTATCATAAAGGAAATTAACAGTGTATTGATCTATGAATAGAAATAAATCATTTTTAAACACAAAAACTATTTCTGAATCAATACAAAAAACAGTCGATCAAAAATCCTGCCATAGTTTTTCCAGTTTATAGTAAGTACGTAAAAGTACTAAATCGTTTTACCTCGCAGCTACCCCTCTACGACAGTACTTCAAAGATTCTTCTAATAGTTACCAGCTGCGTTTTATATAGGTTTCCTTTGCGAAAATTACATCAATAGAATTTTACGACATCTAGTTCGGTCAGATTCACATACTTTTGTCTGAAATAACTGTTCTTCTTTTAGTGTTAAAGTGTGACATTCAGGTTTTTTTTTTTTTTTTTTTTTTTTTTTTTTTTGTTTCAACGCACAATTTTTGTAACTATTAGTTGAATACTTCTTTTCACTGGTTAGAATCATCAGATTTGTTCAACATACATGAGGAAAATGTTACATTTTTCCCCAATATCTTCCATATTTTTTGACATATCGAGAACACTTTATAAATGGCTCGAAGGCCTTACCCCGAGGTAGAAAAACAGTCATACGATTGGCATGGTCATGGATTAAATATAACATAAATAAATTTGCATTCATTATCAAAAACAAATGAAGAGTTTAAGCACTCTAATATATCAGTTACTCGGATAAAGTAGTTTTTAATGACACGATAACTTTAAATTTTGACGTCAGCGTTGTCATGGTAACTTAGTGGATAGTAAGTATAATCATATGAAGTCTTTATTTAAAGGTCTGACATAGAAGTGGAACTGTGAATGTTTTATCGTTGTATTTCTTCTCAGTTAAGGGTATCTACTCAGATTTAAAATAAAAACTAACCCCAATTTCAGTTGCCATTTTATTGATCACTACGTTGCTTATCACTACGTGGCTCCTTTTACAAGCTATTATTTAACATGCTATGTTAGTATGAAAGAACGTAACAAAAATTATTTCCAGTTCAAATATTCGTATTGGAATTTTAATCCACTTCATATCATCTGATCAAGCTAAAATTCTGTATACACGTTTAACTCTGGTGGTGAAACCATACTATGGTTTGCTTCAGCAGTAACGGGCTTAAAGATGTCTTGAAAGTTCGGGCCTAGCACTTTCTGTTCGAATTTCAGCCCATCCTTATCAAACAATCGAGCTGAAATTGTGCATAAAACGTATAACTCGAAGAACAGTATATGATTGTTTATTAACGTTTCACTGAGAAACAACACGGGGATTATTGGCGGGAACTTCGTAATTTTAAACCTCGATCAAGCGATGAGGATGACACCTCCAGCTTCAAGTTTCCACACCACACCTAGGGAGGGCTTACGACATTGCCCAGTTTTAACATACATAGGTGCCGCTAAACGACCATTCTTAAGTGGCATCAGAGTTCGTAAATCCGACTCGACGAAAACAATGCCGGCCGCAAGTCCGAGGCCATGACCTCTAGTCTACCGCGGCCACCCGATGGCATTACTGTGACATGTAAGCAGTGGTGAACTTATATGGGATTGGAGCTCCATTTCTTGCAACTTAAGAACATCAGTTGAAATTTCTCCAAAACTTTAAGATCACGTAATTGGTTTTTAAACTTTAAATTTCCAGATTAAAAATTAAATAAATATTAGTAAAGAGTGAGTGAGTGATGCTGAAGTTTAATAGTGCAAAAGATGGATATGCTGCACAAGCGAATGTAATTGTAATCCAGACGATTGAAAAAGTGGTAAAAAAGGTACAAATTGGTTGACAAGGGTAGTCAAAAATAAAATTGATCATCAGGGTATCCTGGGGGTGCTTCTTCCGCGTTTAGCAAAGAGATTAAACCCGATGGGAATGGAAAACGATCACTGAGGTGCATCGGGTGATTGATGCTTATTTGAAAAAGGTAAGCCTCTGAGGGCGTAAATGTAAATAAAAAATTTTAAATCATTTAATTTTAATTGATTTTTCTTAATGATGGACCTAAAGATAAAAATTTTTAATGCAAATATGTAAATATATAATTTATAAAATCTTAAGGTGTTATTATTCCTTTAAATCTTAAATATAAGTAAGTAACTGTAGTACTTAATGTATAGATAATTTAAAAATGTTACCTTGGTTCAGCGCCCTAAGCTTTTACAAATTATAAAATAGCTTTATACACCCATCTTTAAATAAAAGTTAGAATTAATTTTCTTTTTATTTATGTTCGAGAATTTCCCTTGATCAAACCTATTGAAATTGTTATATAAGTCCGATTGACTTTATACTTTATTAAATAATTATTTTCCCATTCTAAATTAATATCATGTATTCATAGAACCACGAATATAGTCAATAAAACTCAATCTTTTTAGTGCATTTTTCTTGTTTTTTTTTTTTTTTAATTTTATTACTGTTGTTTTTAACCTCATATTTCTTTGCCTTTCCTTCACCCAGACTTGGTTTATATTTTCGGGGCTTTCCTTATTTTGTTTTTGTATATTATTTGTACAGTTGTTAATTAGCTTATCAGTTTTTTCATTTGTTGCTCTGTTTGTCAATATTTACATTTGTTCTTGTAAGTACATTCTGCTTATGTTTTTGTTCAATTAATAATGATTTTTACTAAACATTTATTTTGTATCAACCCTTGGTGTGCCTGATAAAGAATTGTTTATTCTTGGTGCAAATTAAATGATAAAAATTTATGTGTGTTTCGTTTGCTATTTTTTTTTTTACGAAAATTCATAGATGTTAACTCTTTAAATTCTTAATGTAAGACTTTATTGCAAAAGCTCAATTACCATTATGTAAGTAAGTTTGAAAAGATTAGGAGTGGTAGTACTACCAGGAGACTAGCTTGCTAACTCAAACCCTTATTGGATGAATTCTGTCTCCTTGAACGAAACATTTGGTCAAGAAATTCCATTTGAAACGACAATGTATTTTCTATTGAAGGTATTAAATACGTAATTTCTTGAGGAAGAATCGTCCTCTTTGGTTCAATGTTTATTAGCGCTACACTTAGAAGCGACACGATGGCTATTGGTGACGGACCTCGTAATTTTGAGCGACTGTCAAGTGACGAAGGTGACCTAAGCTAAGGGTGACCTAAGACCTAAGCTATCATACTGTCCTCTCTCATAAAGTCCATGTCAATCCTAAAGAATGGCCCTCTTACTATATTATGGAGGTAGATTCGGAGTCTTTTATATCATGCACCTTCTCATTCCTCGAAATCCCAAAATAAAGGGCTGACAGAAAAATGAAAAATACTACTAATTTCTCGTTAACACTAATTTCTCGTTTCAGCAATGACTACATATTTATGAATGTTAAACTCAGTCCAATAAATTATCTGCCGTAAAATCTCAAATGAAGGAAAAAAACAGCAACATAAATTCGTTTCAAAGTTTGATATGATTTGATTGTTATTAACAACGCAATTGGAAGTAACGTGAATCTATTGGCTATGGACCTCCTAATTTAAAAATAAATGACAAAGACAACAACCGAGCTGACACCACTTTTCCAAACTTTCACGCCACGCCAAATGGAAGACTTGGATTCTCATCAGATTCAAAGTTCATCAGCCTTGCAACACGACTGGTCCTTATTAGAATCAGAATTCGAACCCGTGAATTCTCGCAAAGTGTTCACGACACTGACCATTTGACAACCGATGTTACTAAAAATGCTTGTGTTAATAACGTAATCTGAGGGCAATGGCAAGCTATTTGAAAAAAATCCTTTTTATATCTTTGGATGAGAACTATTTTATGCTTAATATTATTTAGCTTGAAAATGTTTAACAATACAAATTATAAGAGATCTTTTTATTTTACTGAATAATTAATTACCTGTGTAATATCTATTTCATGCTTCCTTTATTGTCCCCCTCTGACATATAGATTCGTAATCCATGTTTGAACTTTTGTTTATTACCTCGAGTGAATAGCAAAATATGCATGAGGTATATGGTCTTTAGAGGACATTTCGGTACAAGGTCGCTTATTTCGCAATTCCATATATTTTTATTGAATAACTTTACAACCTATTTCGGCCATGAAATAGAATATATTTTTTATTCTTTTGCTTCTTTCTATTTTAAAATCGATTTCTCTTTTATCACAGAATATCTGCACTTATTTTGGCGTCTATTCCTTTCAATACCTTTCTTGGGGATAATTGAAAAATCTTTTGTTGAGAAATAAAAAGTACGTTGGTGTGTTATTTATCTCTTTAAATAAGGTGTTTGGCTGATTGATTGGCGGGGGGAGTGCTAATACCATATTTGGCAAAGATGCGCAAACACCCTCGATTTATTTATGAAAATTAAATCTTTATCTATGATTTAGACTTACCTCTGGATGCTAGAAAGTTGTGCGTGAATGATGGAGTTTAATGGCAGATGGCAACAGCTAGATGCCACCATATTCGCCAAACAAGGTGCTACTGAAATCTAAAGGCTAGAAAAAATGCAAAAAAAGGATAATTGGTTGACAAGAAGGAAGATTGTAAATAGAGAAGGATCTCGGGGAACGTCACGCATGTTTACCATAGACCCATGGGAAAAAAGATCACTAGGACTCCTCGGTACCTCAATGTCAGATGCAAGAAAGGAAGAAAAGTGGATGGAAAGGCAAGAAGGGGATGGTCGGTTTCGTTTGGCTTTTATTAAGGTCGCACTAGAAGCGACACGAAGGGTATCTCGTTCAAATGACGAGGACGACACCTGAGCTGACACCCCTCTCCTAACTTCCACACCAAGCCAACGGAAGGACTTTGGGACCAGAAGAACTTAACGTACATCAGCTCTGTCTACACGGCTGGTCTTAGGTGGCAGGAGAGCTGGAAACCACGACTCCAAGAAAACAATGTCGGCCGCACCATAAACACTAGGCTACCGCGTCCATCACTTGTCAAGAATCCTATATTTATGTATATACAATCAACCTCACCCTTTCAGGCGTCAGCATGTCCAAAGAATTACGGCTAAATTTAAATATACATTTCTTTAGAGCTGCACTGCTGGCAAAAGTCCTCGTAGTTCCTAAGTATGTCAGATGATGTATCTGAACTGAAACCTCAAGCATATGCACTTTTTCACTTCCACCCTATACCACGGGAAGATTTTGAGGCTGAATTTAATTTAATGCATGATAGGTCCTATTACTGAGTAAGGTTGTTTCTCATTGGAGTCGGAGCTTGAGCTACAGTTTGATTCGATACTGCGAATTCACCCACTTGGCAAACGTAGAATTATTACAATAAGTAAAAGAAATTATTATAAAAAAACGAAAAGTTCTAATAATTTAAGAAAAAAATTATTACATTTAAGACAGTTTCAAAAGTTTCTAAGATCTACAGAAAAAAATTAATTTATATTCCATCGTTGACGTTGACGTTGATATTCAATGGGCGCCCGGAGCGCGGAGCGCTCCACAAGCCCAATTCTTATGTTTAAAAAGTCACTTTGGAGAGTTGGTTTTGTCATTCTAAAACTGTGGATCCTGGGTTGATACGATGAATAAGTCTAGATGATCGGATGGTAATTTGCTGAGATATAAGAGTTTTAAGTTGAAATGAATTTGGCGCCATCTGTTGGTTGAGAAAGGTACTTCCAGGAAAGTGAAGAACAGAGAGTCTAAAAACTATTAAGCTGGGAGATGAAGTGGAGATCTTGATCTGGGATTGGTCGACTGGTGAGTAGATGCGATGCTACGATTGGCTGCCAGCGATTGTGTGTAAGCTGGCATAAGTTTGTTGGGCGGAGCTTGTGAATGTTTGTATGTGAAATGATATTTTTTATGGTGGGTTGTAATCTAAGAGTATTTTCCTGGGTCTTTTAGTTTTAGGATTTATTTGATAGTCTTCCAGATTTTGGATGTTAGGATTTTCAATATTTACAAGTGATTTGAAGAAGTTTGAGGCAAGCTTTTGAACGTGTTGTTTAAATGTGGTAATTTTAGGTGCATTATAGATGTCTCTATTTTTCATGAACATGGAAGCCCTGGCGATCATCCTAATAGTAGAACTTTAAGAACTTTCTAAAATGTTTAAATTTGTTTTGGCACAGTAGGCCCAAATTGGGCTAGCGTAACTGATTAAAGGTCTCATGATTGCCGTGAATATAAGGAGTTTGTTATGTATGTTCATTTTGGATCTTCTATTTATTAATGGATATACTTTATGCGAAATTTTGCGAAATTTATCTCTAGTATTTAGAATATGTTTTTTCCAGGTCAGATGCTTATCAAAAGTTAAGCCTAGGTATTTAGCGTGTGTATCCCAAGGAATTTGTTTTTGGAAGAAGGTGGGTGGGGGAGGATTAGTTTTTCTTTTAGTAAATATTACAGCTTGGGATTTATCAACATTTATTTTTATTTTCCACTTGTTAAAATATGATTGGAGTAGCTCAAGGTGTTTATTTATTGCAAATGTAACTGTTTTAGGATTTTTAAATTTGGCGACAATTGCCGTGTCGTCGGCGTACATATTTAATGTTGTTAAGGAGTAATTTGGAATATCGTTTATATAGTAGTTAAATAAAAATGGACCGATTAAACTTCCTTGAGCTACTCCCGATTTAATTTTACGTGGGGTAGATAGGGAATCGTTAATTCTGACCTGGAAAAAACGTTCGTTACAATATGAGTGAATGAGTAGAATGAGTGGTGGGGGGAAATTATCTTGAATCATTTTGTATGTTAGTCCTTCGAGCCAAACTCTGTCAAATGCCTTTGCTATGTCTAGGAAGACTACACCGGTGGATTTTTTTTTAGTGAATCCAGATGATATGATTTCTGTTAGTTTTAATAGTGGGTGTAGGGTAGAGAGTTGGGGGGTGAAGCCAAATTGATTAGGGTTGTTAAGGTTGTTAGATGTTAAGAAATGTTTAAGTTTTTCTAGAATTATGGATTCTGTTAGTTTTCCAAGAGTAGAAAGGAGAGAGATGGGACGATAGTTATCAGGGAGATGAGCGTTTTTACCTGGTTTTAAGATGGGGAAAATAATAGCAGTTTTCCAGTTTTTTGGAAAATGGTTAAAAGTTAGAATTTTATTAATGACTATTGTGAGTAGGAAGATAATTTTTATTGGAAGGTTTTTTAACATTTTATTTGTAATTGTATCCTTACCTGGGGCTTTTTTGTTTTTAAGTTTTTTGATGAAATCTATTATGTCTTGTGGAGTGGTGGGAGTGGTGTGTTCATGTGGTGGGGGGGAGGTGAGGAAATTTTGAATAACAAGTGAAACATTATTATCAAAAACAGGGTCACTGGAGGGGTTGTTTTGAAAATTCTGTTCAAGTTGGTCAGCAAGTGTTTCTGTTTTTTGTTCGTTTGTTATGGCAGTTCCATGTTGTGTGTTAAGTGTAGGAATTTGGGATCTTTTATTTTTGAAAAATTTTGTGATGTTCCATAGAGAATTATCTTGAGTATTTAGGTTTTCAAGTTTGAGATTCCATGATTTTTGGGAAAATTTGTGTACTTCTTTTTTAATTTTATTTTGCAATCTATTAATTTGTGTTTTAATGTTAGGATTGAGGGATCTTTGGTATTGTTTTCGAAGGCTATTTTTAGTTTTAATGAGGTCTTTAATATGGGAGGGTGTAAATGTTTGGCTTGTGTGTTTAACAGGTTTGGATGCATGTTTGTGTGAATTAATAATATTATCTGTAAGAGTGTTAATGTTATTTTCAAGTTGTTGAATGTTGTTGATATTTGCGATATTTAAAAAATTAGTGGTGTTTTGTAAGTGTGAGGAGAAAGCTGACCAACATGTGTATGTGGATCTATTGTTGATTTCATATGGGATTTTGTATGTAAATTCAATTAAAACCGGGTTATGGTCGGAGCTGAGTTCTGGGATGGAAGAAATAGTAAAAGGATGTGAAAATTCTCTGAGGAGGGCAATATCTATAGTTGAATGTGAGTTATGGCCGTATCGTGTGGGAGTTGGGGGAAAAAGAATTTTAAGGTCAAGTTGGTTAGCAAAGTGGTTTAGTTGGTTTCCTCGTGTGCTATTTTTATTGCAGTTCCAGTTTTGGTGATGTGCATTGTAGTCTCCAAAAATGATACAGTTACTGTTTGTTTGAAGTAAATTTTCCAGATCTATTGTGAAAAGATGTGGGTCAGTGCTAGGGGGAACATAGATTGAAGTAATTGTGATAGGCTCATGGTTGGGGGGAGTAAGGACTATTGATGTTGATTCGACCCATTGGTGTGGTGTGGTAGGTAGGGAGTGATGTTTCAGGTTTCTTTTAATAAGGATCATAGTTCCGCCTGAGGCAGCTCCCTCAGTGATGCGATCATTTCTATAAACTGAGTAGTTAGGGATGAAAAATTTTTGATTAATTTTGAGGTGGGTTTCTTGGATTAAAGTTATGTCAGGTGAGTGTTTGTTGATGAATTCATTTAGTTCTACTACTTTGGATTTCACACCATTGGCGTTCCAAGAGCATATCCTTAGACCCAGGGGGTTGAAATTTAGGTTAGGGCTATTAATCATCTAGGTTATTGTTCATTATGGCTTCTAGTATTGCGAATTTTTTGTTTTCATTAGATTTTGCGTTTTTGATTTTTGGTAGGAGTGTTAGGAGACCAGGTATCAGGGAGAATATCTCAGCCAGTTCTTTCAGTTGCTCTATTGCAGTGAGTAGTGCGTTGATAGGATTATTTTCGGTTCTTTGCCTGCTGTGTCGATTCTTTTCCGGTTTTTTGGATGGAAGATTTTCTTGGGGTGGCGCCATCTGTTGGTTGGATGTAAGGGCATTTGCATACGTGATGTTTTCTTTGATTTTGTTTGTAGAGGATTTGATTTCTGAGCCTTTAGGTGGTTTAGGGAAGGCTACACAGCCTCCGTAAGATGCAGCATGTCCTATGGTATTACAGTTTATGCATTTAATGTCTTCAATTTTTCCCTGTATTTCACAGTTCCTAGTAGGGTGGTTTCCTGAGCATTTTATACAACGTGGTTCCATATGGCAGTTCT
The DNA here is from genome assembly GCA_019974015.1 of Nephila pilipes. NCBI lineage: Eukaryota > Metazoa > Arthropoda > Arachnida > Araneae > Nephilidae > Nephila > Nephila pilipes. The sequence goes on along the minus strand of BMAW01023826.1, from coordinate 20,153 downwards.
GGGAGGAGTGGTGGAAATGGTTACAATTAAAGCATTGGGTTACTTGGTTGGATTTGTACTGGTCGACGGAGATGGACATGTAGCAGATGTTGGTTAAATCGTATATTTTTTGGTTTTTATCATTTCTTGGTAGGGTGACCATGAAGACCGGAAGTGGTAGCTTTGTTCTCCTGTTTATTAATTGATTGACTTTAGTGTAGGTAAAACCCATGTCTGTTAACTCTTCTTCAATATCTTCAATTGGAGTATCACGCGGAAGTCCTTTCAAAACTATTTTTAAAGGCCTGGAGTCTTTCGGCTGGATTACATAGTATTGGTATGGGGTGTTTTCTAAAGTTTTAGCCAGTTTTCGGTATTCTTCATGGGAGTCGGTGTACAGCTTAATGTATTCGCCTGATAGCCTGGTCCTAAGTTTTGGTACTGCATATGTTAGTTCTTTGAGTTGCTGTCTGTAGTTTTTATGGATTCTTAGCATGATTGGGGGTGGGAGATTTTTAGGTGTGAACGTTTTTTGTGGTTGAGATTGAATTTTTGCTGTGTTCACTTGTGTTTGTGATAATGTAGGTTGATTTGCAGGTATGTTTTTTTGAATTTCAGATATTGTTAATCCAGCAAATTTGTTTTGTGTCTGAAGTGGGACATTTTGAGTTGTGGTTAGATTAAGCTGTCTTTTAGTTTTATTTTTTGGAGGTGTAATAAAGCCGTCAGAGTCAGTTTTTCTTTTTGTGGTGCTTTTGTTAGGTGTGGAAGGTGGTGTGTGATGCGCTGGGCAGCCTGTAGCATCGCAAGGCGCTAGAGAGGAGTACTCACCAGTTAGCAGTTCCCGCTGTTTCATGAGGCCTTGGATCATGGCACATTGGTTAGAGTAGATTGGATGGTTTACGAGCCCTTGTCTTTCCAGGTTTCTGATCAGTACTTGGCAGTGGTCTATGGAATCCGTGTAGGTCTTGAGTTCTCTTTCAATTTCTCTTTTGCGTTTGCAGCTAACATGGAAGTCCTCGTGGTGAGTAGGAGTGGAGGCACGTGAGGAGCTTGCACTTGAGATCATATCCTGGTCCAGTAGCGAGTCCGAGTCCGAGTCCATTGTCAAAGTAGGGATAGAGGCAGAGAAAATATGGGAATTATTTCCCTCGCAAAAAAGCACTTAAAAGTGCTGCTGAGAAAATAAAACGATGATAAGTTTAAAAGCGGTATTGGTACAACGAGATTGAATAGCTACTCATCAATCGATGGTAGTTCTTCCTTAGCTTCAATTTCTTGAGCTTCAACTTAAGCCTTGTTCGAACGTTATCGAGGGACTTTCCTTTTATCTTTCTCTCCTTCTCTCGGAGAAAAAACCAGTGCCATATTCCATCGATCAAACATATAAATACGGTGACAAAATTCAATTCAATTTAAAGCTATCTTTGCAATTGGGCAAACAAAAAAATTTCATCTAATGAAGCCTTTTGGTCCAAACAGCCCTCTTGTAAGCCTAACAGTTGATTTTATGTGAAATTTTAAATTCTATGAAGGTTTTTGGTTCAGTATGTATTTACATTGAGATCATTTCTAACGCAGTAAAGTGTTATCAATGCAATGCAAAATTTTGATTATTTATAAAACTGCCAAAGTAATGTATAATGTTACCTTTGGGTAATTATATTAAAGCTTTTTTAATTTTGTGTTTTTGTAATTTAGAACATCTCATGAGAGATTTCTAGCGAGTAAGTGAGTGAATGTGTAGGATAATTGACGCAAGAGCCAGATGTGGCTATGCTGCGCCAAACAAGATTTAACTGTAGTCTAGACGTGAGAGATTTTTAGCGAATTTTTAGGCATTGTTTAATTTAATTTGTTCGATTAATATCTCACAACGAATAATGGTTGCGAAATGACGGCTTGTAAATGTTTCACAAGATCATCATAGAATGACAAATATCTTTGATGGAACCTCATTAGCAAAATGTAATTAACAAGAAATACAACATGTAAATTCAGATATTTTAAGTATGCATTAATTGGTATGCATTTTTAATCACTTTAAAAATAACAGTTTTAAGCAATTATTTATTATAATGCATTAATTTATGATTCAGAATTAGTCAACTTAACTTGGTGTGGATAAATTATTATACATATCCCATTTAAATGTTTAACATATTTTACTGTAATAAATAGTGAACAGGTAAAAAATATTTTCTTTATTTATTTTACAAACCAACATTTTGATTTATTTTATTACGCAAAACAAAATTAAAACTTTGTTTTTTCTGCTTATGTTTCCTCTCTCCGTGAGCAATTTATTTTTAATTATTCCCATTAATCATATCTTACTAGAGCTTTAAGTGATTACATAACATTTTTAAAATCTTCATTTTATTAAAATTATAAATTAATTCTAAGAGTTCAGTTACATCTTCCGATTCTTGCAAACTAAACTTTTAATACACTAATCAACACTTTTATAATTTTAAAGAAATTATACTTAATTTGAATAGCACATAGTATGAAGAGTACAACAACCCCTAGTTAAAACTTCGGAAACAGTTTCATACAATAATGAGGTCATAAACTTTCTCTCGTTGCATTCGAAACTAACTTACTATTTACTCTAGTACGTTAAGAAGACAAAATGATATTTAAATTTGAGTTCGTTCTTGCGTATCGGAATCGCAAAAGTGTAAAATTGTCTTCCATCTTACATTTCGTTCATGCTAGGTGAATATATGACCAGAACATTATCTTGTACATGAATATAGTGGGTCATTTCTCATTTCAAATTCGTGCTCCCAAAAATTTTATTTTAGCTTTTATTTCTAGAGTATAACGTTTTTTGAACGTTTCGTCTAGAAATGACCATGCAAGAGAATTTCGAATGAAATAATGCAATTTACTTTCGGGCAAATATACTTCTTAAATTATCATAAAACCCGGATATAATACACCCTTCAACAAAAATATTTCTGAATTTAAGAAGGGAGTTTATAATCGAGAGGAAAAGGCCAAATTTCTGTCTGTAAAATGTTTAATCAATATGAATTTTAAAATAAAATATTTCCTCCTTCCCTATTGAAATTCAAAACACATTTAATGTAAAACGAAATTAGATATTTAAAAAAAAAATTTACTCTTGAGGCTTTAAATTCATTAAATAAGATACAAATCGCGTCATGAAATTCATTAATTGGAACCATTACGAATTTAAGGGGGGAATTTTTGAATTTTTGATTAGTATATTTCTTAAGATTTAATTTAATTTAGTAACTGATAATAAGTTATAAGTATGAATTTCCAAAATTTTTGCTTACGTTAGAGTTAAAATATTTATTATTTGCATGATGTTTAGCAAAAAATCAGAAAGTATTTCTTTGTGAATACAACAAAACTCCAAACGAGCTTTAATTATGTAGCTCAGCTAACTAATTTAAATATTTAATTAAAGAAGTCAAAATAATTCATCATAAATAATTAAAACATTTTATATTCATCATAAGCAAATAAAAGTGTAATTACCAAGACATTGACATTTGACATAAAGGCAAAAATATATTTTCAATTCAAACCATTTCTTTAAAAGAAAGACAAATGTAAATTGTTATCATATTTAAGTTTAATTCTTATTCAGCATTACACAATTACATATTCACCAAGTTTCTTAAAATGTAGTAATATAGTCCCTTATTCAAAACGAAAAAATTCCAAGATACTTTCCTACTTTAAAAGAGTGGAAAACTTATATCTTTGAAGTTTCCATCAAGAACCACTTAAATTCTCAAGTAGCGATATGACGACAGTTCTTTTTCTCAGGACTCAAAACTTGTTTTTTATTCTCTTCATACTCCGAAAACGGCAGAATATTGCAGCGCTTTGAAGAAGGAAGATATATGCCATATGTAGATTGATTTTTTTTCACTTGCACAAATGCAAGTTTACATTTTTTTTTTTTAAGTTACGGTTAGGAGATTCGATATGTTTTACGAAAAAAAAATATGAATTAAGTATCATTGGAAATATTTTTCAAACTTTCAAATGATTCACTCGATTTGTCAAGGTTTATTAAGGTAAAAATCATTAATGAGGTCGTTTTTTTTTCCTGCTTGAATTGCTTTTATTTCTTGAAAAAATATTCGGACAAAGGAAAAAAAATTTCTGCGAAGAAAAATATATGAAGAAAAAAGCTTTAAGGAAAAAAATAGAATTATTTTCCTAAATTCATTGAAATAAATTAACGAGATATATTTCAAAACGCATGATTGATTTAATTGCGTACACGCAGCTTTTACTTTGTCTTCAAAGTCAAAAAGTATTTTCAAAAAGGTGTCTCACCTTTTCAGCGCAATATTGTTCGAAAAATAAAATTTAATTTTAACTTGCTTCAGGGTTAATAGTATATATCATAATAAAGTGATTTCGTTTGTATTAGTTTAACCAAAGTCTTTAAAAAAACAGTACATAGCCATTGGAAGATAAAAGTAGTAATTCGCATAAGTCATAATCAGTTGAATATACGAGCCCCAAGTAAAACTCACATTCCCCAAACATACAATACACTTTTGACCTAGATGTTAACAGCATTCCAAAAAGTGACAGGATAAGTTTCCATCGGACCCAAAGATTGAAAGTTCGAAAAACCACCTGCACTTAAAATAGACTGTCATCCCCCGCCACGGGTTGAAAAAAACCTCTCCCCTCTGAAGTGAAGACATCAGGACTTGAGCGCAGCTTAGAGCTATTGGTTGCATTTATTCCCTATTTAAACACTTGTCTTCGTATGTTTAACTAAAACAATAGTACATGAATCTCAACTATTGATATACCAACTAATGATCGAACACAAATCGCAACTAATGATAATGGTGCATGCATCTAATGGACCCGCCATCTCAACTAGAGACAGCCGATGACGTCAAATGGAAATTGTTCGAAGTGAAACTCAATGCAATAGAAAGGGGATGTATATGAATTGCAGACCGCAGAAGTCTAGTAATCATTGTCGCGGACCAGTGGTTTTCGTCGAGTCGTGGGTTCGAACCTAGATGCCATCAAAGATCCGCTGTGTAGCCGGGGTCGTTTCCCGTTGGCGTGGTGTGGGATTAAGTAGAGGGAGAGTCAAGCTCAGGTGTCGTCTTCGTCACTTTATCGAGATTCAAAATTACGAGGTCCGTCGCCAATAACTCTCGTGTTGCTTCTTTTACGATATTAATGAAACTGATCAATATATCGATTGCAGAAATGGCTAGAAAAATAACTTTCTCTTAAATATCGATCATAAAGTTCCTTTTCGTATCATCACGGTCATAGACGAGTAGGAGTATGTGGCGTCTTTCTTCAGTAATGACGACAGAAGTTAAAACACCTCAATAACAAGCCCGAGAGGGAATTCCTTTTGATCTGGTTGCGAAGAGCACAGAAAAAAGCGACTGGACAAATTTTCTTCGGATTCAAAGATGGAAGGTTTGAAACGCCGTTGGCGAGATCAAATGTTCTCCACCTCCCCAACAGCTCAAAAAAATATTTCCCAATATGGCAGGAAAGCGTCATTCGTTGAAATATCATTTTAAAGCCCGATGATTACTTTGAAATCTCCCAGTATTTTAGGAAAATCAAAGTATGCGAAGTGACTTCATCACACTAGACACTTCTTTTTTCCCGAAAGTTTTCGGTAATTTTTAGCATAACTCAACACGTCAGAGTATAGAGAACAGTTTAATTACAAATATCTATCTAATTATGCCAAAATTTTATTTGACACATTTATGACGGTGAAAAGTCTCCGAAAATATAAAACATCACAAATATTCAAAACTTTTACTCGTCTAACGAACTGATACTGTATAAAATAATTGATATAGTATAAAAAAGGAAAAGAAAAATTTGTTAACTGAAAATTTATTTCGAAAACCAGCAGTCCTGGTTATTAACAAGTTTCTAGTCGCGATAAGGTTAACAAATGCTGTCGAATATTTGATATGAAAATAATATTTAAAGAAATTTATTTTGTTCGTGCAAAAAGCGAGTAAAAATTAATTATTTCACGCGTAGTTCCAAACTCGAAACCTCAGAATTAAGTGAGCTCATACTTTTAAACTATCGTGTTTCTTAAAATGTAAAATATTACGCTCTGTAATTAATTACAATCCTAACATGTTATCTTTTCATTCAATTTTAGCCCACCCCCCATCTAGTTATTTTATTAAAGTAATAACTATACAATATTCCTTCCTACCAAAACAAATTCCTTGTAAATGTTTTACTTTGTCAAAAAAATTTAAAACGTTTACTAGAATCCAGTTTCTTCAGAAGCATGAGATAAAAAATAATCATTCTTTACATTATTTTTGAGAAATATTCGATGATTACTCTTTAGTAGAAAAACATCTTCGAAAACGGTTTTTGGGAAAATAGCTAAATTAGTTTATGCGCAACTGTTTCCTCGGGAAAGTAATCAAGATTCTTCCCAATGGAAATTGTGTTGTTATTTTTTGAAATCGTGCAATGGTTAATAACTTCCGCCATTTAATAATTGCATCCTAAACAAGTTAAATAATAAATTATTATGAAACACTGCTTATTTTAACTAATACAGCATTATATTTATCTTACATCGTCCATACAGCTAATTAAAGCATGCTGTAAAGACAAATAAACAGTAACAAAGAGAAATGTAATATTAAATAAGTTAGAATGACATTTTTCACTCTTTAAATACTTAAATTGAGAACTTTAAGAAAAAACTAGTGTTTTTATAGAATTCTTTAATGCAATCGTTTTCCAAAAATTAATTAAAATTGTTACAAATAATATTATTGTAGTTCAGGCATCCAATTATATTAAAAACTGGAGTTGCGATCAATGGAATTTCATACTTTTTTTAAAATAAATTTTACTAAGATATGAATGGGTTTATTATTATTATTACTTTCTAAAAGTGCCTATATTCTAACATGCATATCAGTAAAAAATCTTAGCATATCGCAGGAAACTTAATAAAATCAAGTAATGCGAATTAAATAACTAAAATATGAAGACATCGATATTAATATATCTTCTCCCATCCCTCCCCTTTTCATCAAAATTGTTTCAAATTTAAATGAAATGTCGATTCAAATTTAAAACTGATTCTTCGCATTTTTTCTCCTAGTGATGTACGTAAAAGATACCATTTAAATGGCAAAAAGAGAACATTCTAATTTTTACTAATTGGATGATAAATAAATATTTCCCAGACTCAGAAGATGAGAAAAAAACGAATTACCGTTACTTCCCGAGACAGAATATGTTTCTCAATTAACGACATCTTATTAACTTTGGAGGCCGTTCTGGTTAATTCAATGACGAGGCCATCAATTTGGTTAATAAGTACGATGAATAATGATGCACTCAAATGTTATTTATTACATCAAAGAAATTAAAGATCGAACAATTATAATTCAATTACCATCTTTGTTTGCGATTTTTTCCAAGGACCTAATAATCTATTTTAAAAACCATGCTTTATAATGTACTGATACATTGTATCATATCCGTTATCTTTTATGCTTCTAATAAAAGTTTTGAATAATTTCAATCCGATGAAGAAAATGTTTGGTTCTTAGCTACCATATTTTCTCCGATAATATTTTTTGGCGAATATTTTTGGCGCCAAAAATTTTTAATCTCGTATGAGCGTCGCAGTAAAATAATACGATGACGACGGCCTCACAACTTTGAAATCCCATTCTAATGATAATACCTTAAAAGAGATGCCTCGGTCCTGCCTAACTCTCGCACTTTGAGATTGATTAATTTAATGCGCATTAGTCATAGTACTTAAACAAGGTGGATCATTAGTGAATCCAGAACTTGAATATGTCACTCGATTTGAATGTCTCCAATGACAATGATCGCGACTTTCCTTTGACACTAAAAGACATTTTCGGTATCTATTTATTTCTATATTGCTTTTTATTTTTTACTTCATCGGGGTTTGTTTTTCTTCTTAATAACACTGGATTCAAATCTGCGTCAAATTATCAAAATATTTTAAAACAGAAATAAATCTTTTTCATTCACATATAAAAAAAATTACTTCAAAATGTATCGTTACTAAGCAAAAGTAGCTAAAGTACTCGTTCTTCGAAAGGGTGAATTTAAAAACTCGACATTTTAATTTGTAAACATAAAATATTTCAATGAAAATTCACATCTAACTCGGCGAAAGACAACATATCGGAAAATGTATATGCTTTATCGTAGTTTCATTTTGTGATGCAAAGATAGCTCCTTAGCAAAGCCATGCATGATCAATAAATTGTTCTAATTTGATAAATGAATGATGAAAAATATCCACAAATAAAATATAAGTTTAGCTCCACAAGTTATAAATAATTATAACATTAACTATGAAAAAAATATTAATAAACAATCTTAAAAGCTTCCTGATAAACAATATTAAATATCTTTCCATTCAAAGTAAAGTTATATAATTTTTCAGAATTGTTGGCAATGAACATAGCTTGTTAAAGGTCTTCTTAAGAATTACTATTTATAATATTTTCCATAAATCTACATGTTTATTCTTGTAGTAATTTTATCAACGCTAGTAAATAGAAGCGTATGATGAAATGGAAACAAAACATGCAAGCCATGTTTTCAAAATTAAAATTTACTTTTTTAAACAGTACTTTTTTCTAAAGATTCATTAGGAAAAGAATCATAATTTTGATACAAGAAGCAAACAATAAATAAGTATAACGATCTCCAAAATAACTCCAATATATACAAATTGTAAGAAGCGAAAAGATAGACAATGACGTCATGTGATTTAATATGCGCCAGAGAGCTAAACGTAGTGGAGCCTCAACACTTCAGTCACTTCAACATTTAATTTTAAAAACTCTACAGCGAATTTCGTATAATCTCTTCAATGTGCGCACCATTATGATCCACAATTTCAGTATATCAAATTTCGCCCTATTGGGTCATTCTATCTTTGTGCTATGCCATCCATACACACACACACGCAAAACCTTCCTTTTATTAATATAGATTTTGTCTCGTAAAACACTAATGTGGCTCCGTTTTTTTAACCGATTTCAAGAAATCAAGTTGCTTTAAAAAAAACTGATTAAACAACACAAATTTCAGCAGAAAGGGTTTGGAAAATCGTTGCATTTCCTTCAAAACCACGGAAGTCCCCAAAAAGTCAGAAATGCAAATGGCACCAGTAAGCATTCTTTAAGTCTCAATTAGCTGATTGTTCATTTCAAACATTCATTTCATTTTCAAACACATATTGACCAATAGTTGCTGTGCATTTTTGAATAACAATTTTAGCCTTGCGATGACGTAATTCTTATTGATAGGAACAACTTAAGCTACTGTTATTTACTGCAAAAATTTATCAGAGAAAGAAAGACAAAATCTCATTAGTTATTACTTAAAATAAAAAGAGGTATTTGAATGTTTTCTCTTATTTAAACTCGAGCCCTTTTTAATAAAAAGTGTCCAAGTTAGAACTCTGCAATAACTCTTGTGTAACTCTAAAATACAGGTATCTTAGGAGACCATACTATAGAGTTAAGCAAAAAACAGTCCCAATAATTTTAAATACAATCAAGTAACGATTTAAAGAAAAAGGGAGAAATATTTTTAATTCTGTTTAATTATATTTTTGAAATGTATATAATGGGAAAAAATTTCTAAAAATAATAATTTCAAAGAAGTGCTATAATATGCAAGAAAAGAAGAAACATATTAAAATAAAACTTGTGCGGAAATATTTCGTATTAAATTTAACGATGAATGTAATCTTTTCTGAAAAAAAAAATCTCTCCACACAGCATAAAAGTCTATAACAATGGAATAACTCTATATCTAAAATAAGAACTTAGAACGAAAATAAAAGAGTACAGAAGCATCTTATATGGAATATAGAGCAAAACCGAAAACATAGTTTAACAAACAAATCACGTACCACCACGAACTTCTCTCTCTTATCTAACATTGTTTCCTACATGAAATAGCTATTTTCGCTCACCCTGGCTTTTAAGATTTCAGCATCCGCAATTTCGGTTTTCCGGACTTTAGACTTCACCATTTGCACCCGAAAACCATTTTCACTTGACATTCGGGTCCAGGCATTCTTTCGAATAGGTAATAAAAGCATATCTTCGAGAGCTTCTAACATATTCATCTATTTACATTACTTCAGTTAATTTAATGTTGCATTAGAGCTGCTTAAGAGGCTGTTGGCGATACACTCGGTAATTCTTAATTTTTTTCCCCTTAGTATTGCTCCCTAAATGGAGAGAGAAGATGTTTCGGTTACAGAATTCGTTAGTAAATACGAAAAAATACCTCCTCCTCACAACTATTGGACTCAATTAAAGCATAATTCGAATTCTCAAAGTTAAAAGTCAAAAATTTAGGTATAAAAATAAAGTTTCAATAATAAATATATAATAATTATCTGTAACCTAATTGGTAGAGAAATGTATTTTAGAGATGGAACACTAAATAGTTCTACATCAACAAAAGGAGAGATTGCAATTGCCTGATTGGTAGAGTCATTTTATTAAGTAAGCACTTAACAGTGCTACATTAGAAGGAGGGTGCGTGGAAGCCTGATTGGCAGAGTAAAGCTTTTAGAGAGCAAACGCAACATAACGATACATCAGCAGAGGAAATACAGCACGATCTCCTGAATAGTATAGTATCGTTTTTCAAAGAGGAAAGACTCAATAGCGCTACATCAGGAGAAAGTAGAGTCGTGGTAACCTGATTGGTCGAATAACGTATTTTAGAGAACTAACACTCAATAGCAGTATATCATCAGAAGGAGAACATGCAGTATCCTGATTGGTGTAACAACTTGTTATAGGGTAAACACTCAACAACGCTATATCAGAAGAGGAAAGGGTGGTACCCTGATTGGTAGAATAACGTTTTTTAGATAGCAAACACTCAATAGAATTATTCCAGCATAGGAGAAGGCTATGGTAGACTGATTGGTAGAATAACGTTTTTTAGAGTAGGCACTCAATATCATTATACCAGAAAAGAAAGAAGGGAGTGGTAGCCTAATTAGAAGAGATACGTGTTTTAGAGTACAGACACTCAATAGTGCTACTCCGACAAAAGGAGGGCACGCGGTAGCCTGATTGGTAGAGTCACGGTTTCTATAAACACTAAATAGCACTACTTCAGAATGTATAAAAATATATTTGAAAGTATACAAAGGATGAAAATGCTATTGTAAAACAGAAAAATATGTTATTTCTTTGATATTGTCTTCGTTATTAATTTATGTCGTGTTTAAATAAACTAAGTTTTTATGGGAAAACTTACCATCATTTTCTTCTCAGAAAAAAAGACGAAGCGTGATCACATGAGTGGTTAAATAACGGTTTTAGAGAGCAAATGCTCAATAGTGATACACCAGCAGAGGAAAAGGGGCGAGGTAACCAGGTAGAGTAACGTTTTTCAAAGAGGTAGATTCAATAATGCGACTACAGCAGAGAGAAAGAAGCGCTGAAGCTTGAATAACAGACTCTCTTTGAAAAGCAAAACTCAAAAGCGCTACATCTGCAGAGGAAAGGGCGCGGTAGCCTGATAGGTAAAGTAACGCTGTTATAGACAATGAGTCGTATTTTCTCGTTTCGTTCTATCAAAGATCATTTTAAAAGTAGGCTGATTTACTTTAAATCTGTTGGAACTGAAAGTCATCATATTGGTGAGGTGTTAACGTGGAAAGTAGGATGCTAATTCGGGTATGGACTTAATCATTTGACTGTTGCTCACAAAACTACGAGGCGTATCAGCTGTGTTTCAGCAAACCCTTTGAATCGCGAAGAAAGAGGAAACCTGAGATGTTCAGTATAACTAACAAATAATTTAAAGCATCCCATATAACAATTCATGTTCACATCAAAGTTGAACTATACATTTGGCTGTCAGCGATGGAACTTATAATTTTGATATTTGGTCAAGATCGACACTTGAGTAGGTATAATATAGATTCTTTTTCATTTCAAATCGCATCAAAATGAAGGGTTTTTAAAAGGCATTTAAATTTAATCCTAAATTATTCCATGCCTCGGCTATCAACAGAATCGGCTCACGAACCCATGAATCCGCCAGTCATGTGTGCATGAGGTACAGTTATAAATATATCATGACAATAATTAGTTAATTAATAATGTTCAAGTTACGTAAATCCCAAATGTATTTCAAACGAATAAATTTTTATGTATCAAGAAGAAAAAAGCCTTAAAAGCGTTGAAACCAAATATAATGATGTCTCGATTGATAGTTTATTCACAAAACAAAATCACGGAAGAACTTATCAAGGAGACTATTGAATCGACAAGGAGATGAGCCTCGTAATTTTGAACAACGTTTAAGCAACAAGAACATCACCTGAATTGTCAGCTCACTTTTCTAACTTCCACAACACGCCTAAGTCAGAACTTTCCCTAATTCAAATCAAATAAACATCAGCCTCGAAACACAACGGTTTTTGGAAGGATGAGACACTATTATTCAGGTAGGAGTTCATTACTGGATTATCGCTACCCCTTTAATGGCAACAAAGGTTATTGGCCATGGTTAGAGGCCATGGTTGAGCGCTCGCTGCGGACATTTCTTTTGTCGAGTTGTGGGTTCGAGTTCCGATGTCACTAAAGACCCGCTGTGTAATAGGGCTGATGCACGTTAAATATACCGAGACTCCCAAGTCATCAAATGGGGTGGCGAGGAATACCCGTTTCGGTGTCTTCCTTATCACTTAAATGAGGTTCAGAATTGCGAGATTCGTCGTCAATAGCCTACGAGTACTTTCTACTTGTATATTTAATCAATCAGTCAAAAAATGTTTTCTCTTCTCTACACGGTCGTAGAGACAGGTAAAAATATACAGTATTGGTTGTTATATTATTTTGAATCACTTTCAGCAACATTAAAATCTTTCTTCTTTATGTAACGTAATCGGACATTACTATATTGTTCATGAAATGACCTCTTATACTTGAATGTAATTTTAATGCGCTAAAAACTAAACAGATTTTTAAGAAAATATATTCATATTGTATTGCAGACATTACTATAATCTTCTTCTTCAGATTCTTGAAAATCATTTTCAAATAGAATGTTAGTTAAAATGCATTTTAACAAACTTTTGAGTGAAACGTTATTGTTCGAGGTGCAAATGCATAAATGTTCGAGACAAAGATTTTATTTCAGACAAAAAAAAAACGAATATAGAATGAAATATGAACAAAAACATGACATTAGAACTCATCAGAGTTATTTGTTTTCCAAAATAGTTTTGCAATTTTGAATCCAGATTCAATATATCTATTTTTGAACCATTCGTGATTTTATTTGGCGTAGAAAACAAAAAATAATTATCAAAATTTATAATTGTTCGAGGCAAAGGTTTGATTTTTTTTTTATTAAATTCACTCATAGAAGCAACACGAGAGCTATTTGGGACGGACCTAGTTTTTCTAAAACTCAGTCAAGGGACGAGGACGGCATCTGACAACGCACTTCCCTCTCCAAACTTCGCATTCACGCCAATGAGAGGATTTGGACCTTCCACAGTCTCGCTACACGACAGATTTTTAGTGACATCAGGCCTTGGTCTCCCGACTCTTCGAAAACAACGTTGACGGTGATCTTGCGACCATAGCTACTAAGCTACCGCAGCCCTGATCCCTAACTCTAAGCTACCGCTGTGATGACCTCAGACAAACTTTAAGCAGCGATTAAAACAATCATAATAAGTGTTATTTCATTACATCACTAGCGAATTGTTATGTCAATGTATAAAAATCGATATAACTTCCGGCTTTAGCAACTGCGGAAAATACAGAATGTTATCTAAATTTGGGAATCATGCTCAATAAAAATTTTCAAATAATAATCTATATTTCACAAAAGCCAAAATTAAATACATAATTTAAACTTTATCGAAATCAACTTCTCATTTCTCATCAAATATAGGCGATATCATTCTAACCATCAAAAGCGAACAAAAAGAAATGTAATATTTGAAATAAAAAATTTATTATTTTATGAAATCCTTTTCAAGGGAAAATATAAATTTATAAGAATTCACTGCATAACATTATTAAAACATTGCCTTGTTGTATTAAAGTTTATGTTACTTGATTCATAAATCAACGTCACGCAATCTTGATAACCAGAGGCATACAATCATTTTGTGAATTACGCATTCCGAGATTGTGATGTATTTTTACATTTTTAATCATCACTACTCGGTGATTAATAAATAGCCTGAAGTAAGACGAACTAGAAACATCATTCATTTTTCTCGAATAGCTTTCTATCATAACACATCTGAGCTATTTTTTTTTTGTATATACCAAATACAAATCTGTTCTCCATACTGAACAAATTCCATTAATACAACAGAAATTCGGTGTCATGTACATTCTTTATTTTGAAACATTTTCAATGTAACAAGCATTGAGAATTCGGAATTCCAATTAATTATTCCTGAAATATTCATTTTGTCGGTTTTAATTCTCTGACACTGGACGCGGAACTTTTTTATAAGTCTTTGAGGATTTCTAAAAGCAAATTAATTATTTCGTGAAAATTAACTTATACATTAGGGCTTTAAACATCTCCACTGAGAATGTATACCCTACCGGATAAAAATTAATTGCACTAACTTTTTACACGTAAGATCGTTTTCTGTGTGTATTATATGTATTTAATACATAATCCTTGACGTTTCAATTAATTTAAAAATCTAAAACAAAAAAAAACTAGTACAATTTGCTTTAGTAAAAAATTGAGAAAAATCTCAGATCCAAGTAAGATAAATTCATTATTATATATTAAAGTTACATATGCGAATTCCCATCGATTATTTTCGACAAACCAAAAAAATGTCGCCAAATGATGATTGAATTGGAACTGATTGGCTTAAGGTAGTCTGGAATTGTACCATATTTTGTGGTCACCGAGATTTTAAATGCTAATTAAAATAAAGTTAAAACATTTATAAAAATAGACTTCAATGGTTTGAATTAACGTCGCTTTAGAGATGCATGTGAACTTTTGACAACATACTTTGTATTCTAGAACTTCTATCAGATAACAGCCCCAAGTATAGTTTCCTACTTCCCTAACATCCACATAACTCCATGAGATGTCTTTAAGAATTTGAAGTACTTAACCTGCACAAACCCCAATATTTAATTAATTTATTTTTAACTAACGCAGTTCTAGATCAATGGCTCTGAAATTGTGATATGCGTACCTTTATGGGTACTTAGAAGTCTCTCAATAGACAAATGAACAATTTGGATGATAAAAAGTATTACTGCCTCAATGTAAGCCTATGAATATTATAAATAATATGAATTAACTTATGGAATACGCTTAATCTTAATTTTCAGACCTAGTGGTATAATGGCAAAAAAAATTGAGAGCCATTGCGTCAAAGCTAGGATTATCAGCTCTGTTAGTACCAGGCACCAGAGAGTGTTAAGGAGATCAACAAAGGAAATTTTTTGATGCAGGGCAAATTTACGAGATTTGAGAATCAACAACCGCAAAGCCTGGACAATACTCGTAAAAGCATGTTGAAAAGCTTGATAACTAAAAATCATCAAACATTCAACAAAAAGTTCATAATGTCGAAAGTAATGTGATTGTGTATTAACATCGCACTGAGAAGCAACACGAGGACAATGGGCGACCAATCATGCAATTTTGAACCTCAGTCAAGTGATGAGGACAACACCTGAACTGGCCCTCCCCTTTATAAACTTCCACACCAAAGGAAAAATTTGGGACCTCTACCATATTTAACGAACACCAGCCACGCTACACGACTGGCGTTTATTGGCATCAAGGCTCGAACTAAAGACTCGTTGAAAACAGTGCCCACCGCAAGTCCGCAACCTTGACCACTAGGCTACCGAACACACATAATATCTTTTGGGTGAAGTTAATTTATAAAGCGGTAGCCAATATTGTTCAACGTTACAGAGTTTTCGTGGAATTGAGTCTCAGATCGATGATTCTTCAACGTGTAGATACACGTTAAACCTGTCGTGGCTGGAAGTCCATATGTTAGCTTAGGGTGGATGTGGAAAGTGGTGGGACAATTCGTGTGTCGACTTCATCTGAACATGGGTGCAGATGTCGACTTCTTCATAAAATTTACATGGCGTATTAACTGAGGTTAAGGGACCATAAAGTCGTGCAGAAATACATTCCTGGCATTAAAAATACTGCACTAGGAAGTAAAAGTAATATAGTAGAATCTTATTTATTGTACATAATGTTACTAATTGGCAATGACGCTTCCCTAAAGTGTAACTCTTGTGAACAAAAAGGGACACGAACAGAGATTTTGGTGGTCACAAAAGAAATCTTAAGCAGTTACCGTCCCCCACCTTGGCGACTATTCTGGTGACTTGGTAAGAAACTTGGCAGCTTTGTCGGCAGAATGAAGACTCTCGAAAATACTGGAACCTTACTGAAATTTCGAGTGAGGGAAAATTATAGATTTTTCCTGAATTTTCTCTGTGATGTCACACTTGGTCGGAACAGCAAAAATACGTCAAGGGTCTGAGATAAAATAGTCTGAATTTGGAATCTACCTTTAAAGTACAAAGTATAAATTTAGAGATTTGCCTGCATTGCGAACGGGTAAGCTGGTGAGCTGAACTTTACTAAAAGTACTGAGACTTTCTGCTTTGTATCTGTGTTGTTGACTAAAGTAAATGTTTTTTTTTCTTCCTGTTGTGTCGCTAATTTGTATGAGTCCTGTATATCCTGTTGTGCTGCTAATCTACACATGTGCTTCGTTTTGTCCAAAATATCTTAGAATAAAGTGTCATTTTCCGTAATCATTGTGCACCCCTGCGATTGAATTTTTGTAACACTATATACTATAACGAATAAAAGACAAGATTAAATGTACAGTGTTTCGCAGTACACAATGTGCAGAGTTCAATACCCAAAGATGCTACTTCTGACAGCAATAACAGACTTAATGTGACTTAGTATCGATCCGAACTGAGATTGGATGGCAGATATATCCTTCCATGCAACTTCAAATATAAAACAGTCAATCAATAGTCGTAACTAATGAGTTATGGTTTGCCAGACACATGACAACATGTTTTCCAGGCAATACATGACCCAAAGTTCTCAATAGATGACAGATCTGAAGAACATGATGTTCAGGTCCATAACCAAACTCCATCTGTAAAGACCAAGGTCAGGAAAGCATGGGCAACATGCGATCGTGCATTCTCTTATTGAACGGTAGTATCACGAGAGTGTCGAAGAAAGGCAAGGCACTTAAACCCATTAGAAACTTAATGACAACTGTCTAAAATGCATGCTACGTGGTCAAGAGATTACCTTAATGAGTACTCAATTTACTCCCAAATGCTAGATGTGTTTAACGATAGCAATTATAAGCCAGAGAGGTTCGTTTTCCTCTGTAACTGCACAAAAGGATACACCATCATAATGCTTTATGCAGAACCATAATTTGTCTGAAAAGGCGACATAACCTCACTCATGTGCCCATGAATATTGGACAATGCACTATTAAAGGTCCGCTTGTCACTGATGCAGCATCAAGTGAAATCGTTTATTTAATAAAATCCCAATTTGTCGTTGTGAGTTTTACCTTCCAAATTAATTGATTATTAATGATTATTAAAAGCAACAAGAAGACTGTTGGTGACTAACCGCGTATTATGAGCCTCGGTCAAGGGCATTCCACTCTACAAACTTTCACGTCGCGAGAACGTGAGGACATAGAGTCTCGATAGATTTAGTCTGCTTTAGCCCCGCTATACAGCGGATAATTATGGTTCGAACCCACGATTCAACAGAAACAACGCTGGCTTTGAGTTTGATACTATGATAACTCGACTATCTCTACCACTGAACACAATTATCCACACACTTGACCACGTGCACACACTTGTTGTCCTGCAAATGAGCAAAGTATTTGACTCAAAGTACGCGATATGGCTGTACGAACTGCAAGCCTGTGCAAACAACATATCTGTCCTCTCAGGCGTTATTGGTGGGGGGCACAGATATCCTGCATGATGTTCTATATAATCCTCTTAGATCCATCGATTCACGTGACAGCTATGACCAATGCATACAACAATCTTGTAGAACAATAAACCGTGATCTAGGTTAGACATGATGCTACCGAAACGTGCTAGAAAGAATTTCTCATTATTTTACTCAAACATCTTACACAAAACAAATGTGCGAACCCTTTTATAGAAATTGCAGACGGCCTTACTCCCTCAAATGCGCTGAAGTGCTAACGATTTGAATATTCTATCATCTTGTGTCTTTCACAAAAATTTGACTATTGAAAATTTGATAGTTGTTGTCCTTATGTGATGTGATTGTTTATTAACGTCGCACTTCGAAGCAACACGCGGGCTATTGGCGACGAGTACAACGCCTGAGCTGACACTTTCCTCTCCAAACTTCCACATTACGGAAGGATTGGAAACTCGACCAAATTTAAGCTCGAACCGACGAATCGAAGAAACAATGCCGGTCGCAGTGACCATGGCTATTAGATTACTACGACCACTTGTTGTCTTGATAGGGCAGAAATGTTAATGATAAGAAGTAAAAATATCCATAAGCCTTTATTAATACAAACAACCCATGCCTCTATAATGAGTATCGCCGGCCTCAAAACTCTTTATTTAAGTTATAGCTGTCGCGACCTTGAAACCAGGATTCGTACCCACGATTCAACTTGAAAGTCTCGTTCTCAGAGGCCAATGTTTTTAACTATCACGGTAGTCCAATGATAAACTACTTCATTTCCAATATGTGAAACATTAAATAATTTTTGCATAAGCTGTATAAAAAATAAAAGTAAATAAAGCAAGAAAGCATTTATAATATTCACTTTATATTCACGTTGTTTGCCTTTCAACAGACGGGAGAGATCATAAAGAAAATTTTATTATGTGAAACAACAGCTCTTACGTTTATATTCGCTGAATTTGGTTGAGTAATGGATTTGGTCGGAGTGTAATGGATTTTGAATTCTCCATTGTATGATGTAGAGTATTCTAAATCAAATATTTGTCTCGTAGTTGCTCCACAAAATGATTCATATTTACTATTCAATGTTAGACATCCATCACTCCTTCACAACAGCAAACAATCAGTTTTCCATCACATCTGCATATCTGGGAATAACTGAATTATTTTAAGGTCGTTTTTTGTCATTTTTTTTCTTCTCTATAACTTGTGTTGTAAACTTCTTAAGAAAAATGGATGGCGTCGTTACTTCAGATAATATGATTTAGGGTACGATTTTAACATATTTCCAACTGACATTAATTAGCCCTTTTGTTTCTAAAGAATATTTCAATATATATAGTATTATTTCATCATTGTATATACTGTCCCTTATGTGTGGCCATCGTGTTTGACTACTGATCGTAAGACACATTTTGACCGAGTGTTCTGCATGTAACTATGTTCCTTTTTACATTTTAAATCATAACTATCTTTAACTGACTTGGTTGGGGAAATCACCAACCAAATATCTCACTTTTTAAATGACCCTGGTTTTACCCATTCATATAAATTTTTTTAAACTCTATTTTATTCTTCCTCCTGAGATTGAATTTTATTTAAGTTTTAAATAGAAAAATTTGAATACCTTCACCCTGAATTTGGCACAATATATCCCACGAGGACATAGTGCCATAAATTCAACCATCCATAGTATATTACATTATGCATATACATAACGTAATATACGAAGAAGAGTATAGAAAAACTATGCAATGAAAATTATTTATTTATATTATAAAAGAATACAGAAAAATTAGTCCATTGTCTTACATTACAAACTTAAAATTTTTATTGTACAAGTCATTCGTGAAGTACTAGTTGAAGATGGATATTTGATTCAAGTTCCTCTAAATGTACTTTATTTATTTACAGAACCTATGCTGTACGCTTCCCGTAATTGGAGGCAAATTTTTGTCGACGATATACAAAATTTCATTTTAAGCATAACCAGAAATCATCAAACGTGGCGTGGTATGGAAGGTAGAAGAGGGGTGTGCCAGCTCAGGTGACGTCCTCGTCACTTAACCGAGGTTCAAAATTGCGAGGTCCTTCTCCAA
>BMAW01023824.1:263567-281379 GCA_019974015.1 Nephila pilipes | reverse complement strand
GTTGCTTTTGATGGACAAGAGTCCGGGTAACATTTTTCAATCCATTGTTTCGCTTGCACGGTGTTTTTACCCATTAAAAAACAATGTTTTATCAGAACACGAAACTCGGTTTTTTCCATTTTTTAAACAAACTACAAAACGACTTTACTCCAACCTCGATAACTCAGCTGTTTCTGGTCCGATCGACTTAAAATTTTGACACGTTTCAAGCAAAGGTTAGTACTCTAGAAAGACCTGGTTACTGGTTTACTACGAGCACCATCTCTGGGTTAGTCTCGGAACTTATTGATCCATGTGTTATTTATCAATATGTTAAGAAATTCATTTGTGTTAGCATTCTGTAATGAAAGTATACATTTTGAGTAATTTTTACTCAAGTATTCTTGTATACATATATAATTTGACATAATCAATGTACCATGAACCGATTATCTATTTGTGACAAAACAGTAGTAAGGAATATCATGTATGAATAAAATTGGACTACAATTTCAGAAAAAACTAATAATTGTTACATCTCGATCGGTGCAATTTGAGGAATTACATAAAGCGTTATTTTATCCCTGGTCTGGACGCAGCAGTCAACAAGTGTTGTAGTCTAACAGATGATGGTATGCTAAATCGGCAACAACCTGCATTGGCGGTTGCAGTTGCATTCCTATCAAAACTCATATGTTTTGCACGGAATCATAATCAGATAGTCTGTCAATAAACACTTCGATTAGTTTAAAGAATATTCATAGAAAGTCGAGTTATGATCCTCCAGACAATGTCTAGTAGTCAGAATGAATTAGATGACCCATGTTACAACATAATGGAAAAAATAATGATTGTCAGGTTGGGTATTTAATTCAGTTTTGTCTCTGTCAAACGTTTGACACGGTCAACACGTATCCTTACAAGATTACTTATATACGTCATAAATTCCTATTACAATACATTTGCACTCTTATCAGACTGTGACTGCCTTGATTTTACGAGCATGGTATTTAGTGACGAATTCCTTTTTAACCAATCTTTGATTAGCATTGCAGTTATTTTGTCTTAACCTCAAAAGTAGACATTGAGTCGCAGAACGACAACTGCATTCACACACCCACAAGAGCACAGATTCTTTTTGAAAGCCACTCCTCTTTGACACACATTAGTCACATTTACAGTCCTGCGGGATATAGATGATTTTCTTTGGCTCATTATATTATCCTTTTTTTTTTTTGTCACAAGATTTAAATTTCAGTAAGCTGATCTCTAACCGCAAACCTCAGCATAACATGGGCTATTCCAAAAAACATCTCTTGATTAACATTTAGAAATAATTTCTGATTTTATATTTATATTTGCACCTCCATTCCCACTCTAAAATAAATATGATTTTGAAAAGTGAAGAGTTAATTAGTGCCTCAGGGAATTGAGTTTGAGGAGAGAAATGGTGTAGTAATTAAAAGCTGAAGAGAAATAACAAAAATGAAAAGGCTTTCAATATTCGTGGGAATTACTTATAAGTCTAAGCGAGTATAGGGACAAGAATCAGTTGCAGCATGATTGAAATTTCCACATCATGAATTAATTCCCATGTATCCCATTAGGAGTTATCTTTTATATCTAATAGAAGTTGTTAGTACGAGCGTCGAAGGACAATGAGCTAGTTGATAGTATTCCCCTTTTAGAGAAACAGTAGAAAGAATTAAAACATTAGTTGAATATATTCTTGAACTGTTTTTGTGTGACTATTTTAATTAATTTATCTGTGCTTAGAATAAAGCTGTACTTTAGATTTGTGATTATACTAATATTTAAGATGACATTTTAGTCGGGAGACAAATTATACAGTAAATCTTGCTATGTTATGTCTTAAGGTATATTGAGCAGGTTTAATAAGTTAGTTTCCGTAATATATCACCCACAAGGCATATATGACAATTGTTGATAAACATGCACGACTATGTCAGAATGTACCCGACCATGAGATGGTAATTGGTAAGAAATCAAGCAAAACACGCATTTAGGTAGCTTACAACAAGGCCAGAAGTAAACCACAGCCTTATTGATTTTCTCGCTTTATAACAGTCAAACTATCCAATAAATAGTATAGCTCACGTAATGCTTTTAAGTAATTTGCTAATTAACATTTAAAAAAAATCATCTTGCTTTTCTAAAATTGTCATCGTTACTTTTTTGTGCATGTTCAGACCATCCAAATATATATTTCTTAATTGTAAATTTGTGTTATATAGCTGCTATGTTTTAAGTCTTGTTACTTCCATAATTATTATTAAAATGATAGGAAATGAAATGATAAGCCTTTTCAAAATAAAAATAATAAGAATATTATTTCGAATTCTTAACATTCTTAAGATGAGTTTCACTAATATTTTTTTTTTTTTAGAAAAAAATATTCTTATACTTTACTATTAAAATTAAAAAAAAATATCTCATTAAATTCTTAACTTTAAGCAATTTTCTGGTTTTATATAAATAATTTTACTGATTGTAATTTTGTAATTTTACAGCTAACTGTATGTCTTTTTTTTGAAATTGTATGAAAAAATAAATATCCAAACATTTTTATATCTTATTTTTTTTTATTTCTTATTCACGAACTTTGCGATAAATATTTTCTTTTTAAAATAATATTTGATGATTATTTATTATGTATTTCAAACTTAATAAAATTAAAAAAAAAGTTTTTTTTTTTTTTTTTAAATTAAAATATTTTTTTAATTTTTTTTTTTTTTTTTTTTTTTTTATTTTGCATAGGTATCTATAAAATGTTTATTATATATTACACATTTTTATGACCTTAAGTTCATTTCTCTGTATACAAATTTGATACAATAAAACATATTATAGCTCAACATTCAGTAATGACTTATAAGTGATAAAAATTTGATTTTTGCATAAATTTGTCTTATTTTATCTTGTAAATAACTACAGAGCTATACTTTCTACATTTCTTAATATATAAAATCAAATAAGTTAGATTGAGATTTATATGCTAACTATTTTATGATAATATTTGACCGTTCCATTATATTTATGTATGGTTTTCGAAAAACATATTTTTTTTAAAAAAAATAATTTATATATTATTGTACAACAGAAATAGCACAGATAATTTATATATTTTTATATTATTTATGTAATAATTTTACGTTGTCTTTAGTGCAATTGTAAGAAAAATGAAAAATTAAATTTATTGTTTTCACTCTTAATATTTCAATAGTGAGAAAAAAAATGATTTTTTCTTTTTTTTTTTGTAAATTGGGTGTATAAATATTAATAGAAATTGTATGGAATAATATTTTTTTTTAAAAAAAATTTAAATATTAAGAGTATAATTTAAATGCGGATGAAAATATAGTAAAATGATAAGAAAACAATACAAATAAAAACTGATAATATTTTCAGTTTAATAAAATTAATAAGAATTTTAAAGTATTTTTAAATAATTTTATGTACGTGTATGTATATCTATAATAAAGACTATTCTTATTAAAATTCATTGCGATCCAATAAAATTTAATCAGTTCCTTATATTAAATTTCGTTTCCCTTTAATACCACGAGTCCATAAATTATGCCATTTATATTCAAACAAATTTTGCATAAAAGGATTTTTAAGAGCTAAATCCATAAGTTGCAGAAAGACTCTTTGCGTTAGGGACTTCGGACCGACTAAGACCTTAAAATGTGCTTTCAGTAATCCTTCTTCATCCACTCGCCCAAAGCAGGATTAAAGTAGCCCTAAAGAGGTATGTACTAAGTAGTACTCCCCACTTTCTTTCGTAACGTATCCACGTACTCTAAAAGGATGTCTGTTTGCTAAGAGGCATTAAGAGAATTTGAGGAAAAGGTCTTTATTTGAACAGGGTTCTGGAAAATAGCAGCGGCTTAAATAATTTCATTCATTCATTCTTTAAGAATAATATTTTTGTTTTTGATCATTTTATTTTTTTTATATTAGCATTATATTTAAATGTTCAAAATAACTCTTGAATTATATTCAGTTTTTGTATTGGAGGAAATTGACTGCATTTTGTTACAGAATTAGCTTTATATATCTTCAATTATGAAAAGATATTGCATACAATATAATTCACATAATATTGTATACAATTACAATATAATTCACAAATAATAAATAATATATAATAAAATATATTAATAAAAATTATTAATATACAATATAATTCACATAATATTGTATATTGATGACTGATGGATTTCAAAACCAGGAATTGAATATAATATGTAAAATTATATTTCATGAAACCTAGAGTATTTCACAGTATTATGATTTAAACTAATTATTATGTTACCTACATTTGATTTCCCAAAAATAAATATATTTAAAGTGAAATTCACTAATTTTGTTAATTTAGCCTGCTATGTGAAATCGCTTGGATTTAGAAAAAAAAACTCTTCAATTTTAATATTTAAACTCCAAAAATTATTGCTGTCTTTACAATACCATTTAAATAGTTCGCTGATTGATGAGAATTCAAAAAAATCAACCACAAAACGAACCTTCAAGAAAATTGCGTGAATGTAATAATAATATAGTAGTCTGATGACTTTGGAATGAATTTGAAATTGAATTTTTTTTCAAACATAGTTATTTTACTAATTCACTCCTACATTTTATAAACTATACAAAACAGCAATTTCTGCTTTTTTTCAGAGAGCAGAAAATACCCTCTATGTAGCTAGGGCTGATGCATGTTAAATCTGTCAAGGCTCAAAATCCTTCCGTTGACATAGTATGGAAGTTAGAAGAGGGCCTGCCAGTTAGAAGAGGGCCTGAGTCTGCCAGCTCAGGTATTGCACTCGTCACTAGATGGAGGTTCAAAATTATGAGATTTCCACCATTCTAATAGCATTCGTGTTACTTCTAAGGCAACGTTAATAAAACAAAATGAATAAATATTTAGAGATAAGAAACAAGGTTTTTTGTATGTGTTTTAGACCACAACTTAAATATGTTTTAATGCTAACAGCAATAAGTGAAGGGACGAGCAATACTTCCAAAGAGCAATCAAGTTTTATTACTCCTTTTTATGATTTAATTACGTTCAGTATATTCTGCTTCTTCAAGAATGTCCGTGTTTATTTCATAAAATGTGAACAAATATGTTGTGAAATGAAATGAAGTTCAACTATTTGCAATAAAACTTTCATTTACAAATCTTGACAAAGAGATAAATTATAGCAGGAATAAATCAGAAATTGGAAAGTAAGACCATAGGTAAACCTAAAAAAGAAATTGATTGATTTTAGCTTATAAGTAAGAAATACCGAAAACCTGTTATATAGTAACTGACGCTAGAAGAAATGTAACAAATCTCAGATTTAGGGTTAGGCATCGATATACTGACAGTTATATCTTGAAGCTTATTTTCCAGAAGTACATTTTGTTTCATTCTATATTTCTCAAGCATAGGCATACTAGTAGAGTTTTATATAAATTTTAGCTAAATATAAATGAATATAAGTAAAATAATTAATTTAGCATTTATTTAAAGGTATTATAATGTATTTTTAATGATAAAATAAAATATAATTTATAAAATCTTGAAGTGCTTAGCGAAAATATCTGGTTAATTTCCGATAAATTAAGTACCTTAGCAGCAGTACTATACGTGAGATCAAAAGATGTATTGATGTTTCTAACTTTCATACATTATACAATATTTTACATATAAAAATATTTTTATTCTTATTATTCCATCTTTAAATAAAGGTTTATTTAATTTATTTTACATTGATTTATTTCTTTTTAGTCTTAAAAATTTGAGACTATTACGTTAAATACACATGTGTACGTAATTTCAAATCAATTGGATTTTGTTAAGTGCAATGTTAAGTGTGGCATCAATGAGTGTGTCATTGTTTCAGCATGTCATAGTACTGTATTGCCGTTGAAGTTATATGCGTATGTAAAATTATAGCGTAATTGAATGAAAGGAAGTAGATTAAAATTAGAGTTCAGAATGTGAACTATAAAGACATATGAACATGGTAAACTAATAGAGTGTTAATAAAGGCTTATTTTTTTGTGTTGGTTTTTTTTCTTCCTTTTCTAATGGTATTGCAGAATATTTGTTTAGAAATCAAATTTGATCACAGAAATACCGTTTTACTATGTAGAATGTGGGATTTAGTGAATTGTGGAAATAGTTAAGTAACCAGAAATAAGACTAAACCTTATAAGCCTTGTATAACAATAAATTAAAAAAATATATAATTCATCTCTTACCATTTTGCAAATGACTGAAATTCATTTTAAAATGCAACTATTAACTTGTACGTACATCTTTTATAAAAATTGTATTTGCTCGTAAAATAAAAAAAAAATATTAGCATTAAATAAAATAAAATAAACTAGTGTTGTATACAGCAACGTATATTAAGGAATAAAATACCACATTCCCAAAATTATGAAAATTATGTACAGATATCTGGACCGACGAGAGTGCTTAAATTTTGGAGCCACTTTCTTTTCATGACTCAAAAAATGAACGACAGATTGAAGCATCACTGTAATTAAATTTCGCTGATATGATCTACTTTATATATTTCAAATTTAACATGTTTCAAATAGTAAGTATGGTTTTTACCATTAAAGTATGGAAATGAATAGAGCAAGGTGCACACATTATGCGTGGATGATTTTGCTTAACCGTTTAACTTAAATTTGAATATCAGTAAGGCAACATAACTGTAGTACAGCTATTATGCGCATGTTTATAAGCTTCATAACATCTAGTACCTCATAGTACAGAAATTAACAATAATCTACCATGTACTCGTCATAAACAAATCGCTCGCAGACGCGAATGTAGGCTAAGTTGACTCCATGCATTGTTTCATCAAGCTGCATTGCATAATAGTTGGGAATCAAATTCTGAATTTTTGTGAGAAACAATGGCAGTAAGTAATCCAATATTCGCCTCTTTAAACAATTCTTTATAAAGGAAACATGCTTTGTCTTCACAATTTTAAGACCTCTCTACATATTCAATATATATTTTAAACAATCTAATGGCAACTGTTATCTGATCCTGAGGGGTTTCATGGCTACAGCCATATTCCTTGAAACGTCTTTTGAATCTTTTAAATTTGCCTTAAATGGTAAACAAGACTTAGAATTTGATAAAATCAACATATTAATTTATTGACTTTTAAAGCAACTCTTTCAAGAATTTATCTAACTATCTGGGATTCAGAAGAATAGCCACCAAAATCTCAGGACAAATATTGATCTATAGTTTCAGCTAACCATTTGATTTTTTTCAGTAGAATAAAATTTCAAGGTTTAAACATCATATTTATTTAACTTATTTGGATTATTCTAAAAAAGGTAAGCAGCTTTTTAAATTTTTTAATCACGCATTAGTAGTTTATAATTTAAATTAAAAATTACAAACCGATTCCATTGTCCAATATATTAAGATAATTGAACACCTAAAGTATACCTAGCATCAGTTAGAGAAAATCTTACTAAGCAAAAAATGGGATACATGCGATTGATTGTAATCATTACAGGTATTGAAGAAAGAATTTACCCATACATTTATTCCTCAATGTATTAGAAAATAATACGTAAGCCTCAACAGAGTACAGATAGCCGATTGACCAATCCACACCTTCATTCTCTGGTTAGCTTTAAATTCAACAAGATATTTTTCGAGATATTTTAGGAGTTTTTTAAAGATGTATAATAACGTAAATATGTTTAAAGTCAATGCTGCTTCATCAAACATGAAATATTTCTGATAAACAATGAAACTATATGTTCAAGGTATTCGCAGTTGGATTCCAAGAATGCAGTGAGTCTAAATCTTTTTTTTTTTTTTTTTTTTGATTAACTATATTGGATCCCTCTGTACGACATAACATTCAATGGCAACAACGACAAATAACCCCACGTTCAAATAAGTTGTTCCAATGCGGCACCACTGAACTTTTTCAGTGGCCTTGGAATGTGCAGGAATTATTAACAAAAATTAGCAATTGTGACATACATGATTTGTCCAATAAGTATACATAACTGATTTTTTTAGTCAATAGAAAATGTTAAAGAGTGGTCTCTATGGATGGACGTACGTATTTGATGTTTCAGCGCCATTAGAATCAGTAGATATCGGCGAAATTAAAAGTATGTTTAGTGTTTACTTCAAGAGTGAAAATATTGCCACACAACGAGCAACGTTGTTAAGCTGACCAATTTTACTACCGAAAATTTCATTGCATACCATCCGGCTTATAAAGACGATATCATATTCAGAAAAAGAGTTTTTGAGTGGTAGAAAAAATACTCAAAGATGGCAGGGGAGACATCGATGCGAAATATGTGGTCTATAAGGAATGTGTGTCAGAGGGACAACTCAAATATTTAAGAACTAGGATGCGAAGCGTCAGAAGAAAATTGCCAATACCTGAAAGCTCTATTATAACAATATACCCAGTCACACGCTGTGAGGGAAATACAGAAGAAACACAATGTGACAACATTTCTACAACACCTGGCTCCTTTTTGTTTACTTGCGGGAAAACATCAGAAAATAGGTTGCTTCGGGTAGATACAGGTTTTTCAAGTGTTTACCGGGGGAGGGGGTAAGGAAATGAATTGAATTGTGGTTGACGAAGTTCAGGGTATGTATGTAACCTTTCAAAAGCTCTGGAAAAGGTGCATTGTTCCAGGGTAATCATTATTGGAAATTTGTTTCTTTTATATCTTCAAGAAATTTATTTTTATGACTTAAGTCTTTGCATTTATTTGACAGTCTATTTATCCTTGTATATATTCTGCAACAGTACTGTCAGAAGACAGTACTGAAGTAAAATATAACTATAAGCAATTTGAAGGATTATTTTTAATGATACAGGTTTTCCTTGATTTTCAAATATTAATTCTATATTTTTACTAGTGAAGAAATTATACAAAACATTTAATATTATTATAATTATATATAATCACTTAATATCATTTTAATCATTCAATTTTGAATATCC
Source organism: Nephila pilipes (assembly GCA_019974015.1). Taxonomy (NCBI): domain Eukaryota; kingdom Metazoa; phylum Arthropoda; class Arachnida; order Araneae; family Nephilidae; genus Nephila; species Nephila pilipes. The sequence continues at coordinate 272,365 of BMAW01023824.1, read as the reverse complement.
GGCTATAAGATAGAATAGGTCTTTGATTTTCGAGGTAGACTCTTGTAATATTAAAATCTTTTGTCTAAAATGGTAGGAAAGAATTTTCGTGAAATGGCCCTCCGTGTTTGACTCAAACGTCAAATTTCACTAAAGATGCTTGAAACATGTGCACAATGTAGAAGAATTCAAGAAAAGTGCCATTCCATACGTCGAGCGTTGAGAAAAATCCTTCTTCCACATTCCAGGTTTCTTTTATGAATACTTTGTTCCCAAATTTGAATTTGTCTCACCGTCTACAATCATTCATTTCAGCAGAAGCTCAAAGGGAACAAATAGTCAAAAGGAGAAAAAAATCGATGGCTCACTGAAAAATGATGCCTTATATTAATGGTAGCTAGGTTAAAAATTTTATTCTTCGAATTTTGACGTAGTATTCAGTGACAGAAATAAATTGGAATGCATTGTTTTGACATTTTGATTTTAAAAGTGTGTTTTAACATTATTGCGTTATGCGTTTTAAAACTGGAGTTATAAATGTTTCACTCGTGTTTTGGGATCCAATGTTTTTCTAAATATAATAAACATTTAATTGTTGAATGTTTCAATTTTAAGTATGAATAGTGTCGAATATTTTCGAATGATCTAGTAGGATAAATAAAAAATAAAAAAATACAAAAATGAAAAAACTTAAAATTGTAAGTATGAAAAAGTTTGTTTGTTAAATTAATGTGAACATATTGAAGATAATACTCAGGAGGTTTAATCTATAGTATTCATTATCCAGGAAATGGCAGAAAAATGTAATACTTTTTTGCTTTGGGATATTATTATACGGAATAAATGATTATTGGGTATGTTTGTTTGCTCAAAAATGTTAACTCTTGCAATATGAGGCTCAAAAACTATTCTCGTAAAATAAAAGATTAAAATTTACAAAGCAATTTTTCATCTGTCATATCAATGCGTTTTAGGTAAAAATAAGAAATTCCATGGAGAAATTTAATTATATGGATATTTAGAAACGAAGGAAATGTGGAAAAAAAATCAGGAATTTGTTTTATATATTTCTACGGATTTTATATCTTGATTGTATTCATGTTATGTGGTGAAATAATATGTATCGGTATGCATCATACACTTGAACACTTTATATGCTCTATAGATCATACAATTTTTAGGCTTGATGTTATAGGTAATGAACTCGATATTTGCGTAGGCAATCCTACTTATACAACAACAACATAAAAATCCAAGGTTGAATTTCTTTAGAAGTAAAGAATAGGTTTTTACATAATATTTATATACGCGAAAATTCATTTACAAAAGCAACATATTTCGATTCCTTTCAATAATTCTTCCATAAATCTGATTAAATATTACACTAATGCCATTAATGGAATATTTGTTCCTGATATAATATTTTATCTCACTGAATAATTAACTAGACTATTAATAGTAATTTATATAAATATTTTACATACTTCCTTTTCGAAAATGTCTTTTCAAATAGGTACACCTAAATGTAGATAAAAGACCCTACACATATGATACGATTGATCATATTTGCAACTCACCAGATCAATAAAAAGAATTAGATCTGGTCAATTTCTTTGATACTAAATGTAGCATATCATCTCTTCGCAGATCGATCATTTTCTACTGAAGATATAACGAAAGATCTTGATTAGTACAACCTTTAAACTATGATATTAAATTTATCTTACCGAATGTGATAGCAAATATTATCCTGCATTTCAGAATATAATTCTTATTTGACAGTGCTCAAAATGACATAATTTCACATCATTAATTTTATTTCTTCTAATTGAGTATAAGTATAATAATTACTATTTATCTGAATACTTGAAACAAATGATTGATAAATCACAGTCTCAGAGATTTTTTTGAAATTTTCGTTTTTCTTATTTTTAAAAGAAAGATTATAGATGTTTTCTTACAATAAAAAAATAAAAGTACTTTATTAATTCATTATATTTCCCCATTGTAAGTTTTCTATAAAACAAAAATAAATGTTTAAACACATTTTTTTTATTTAAATACCCATTTTCTTCTTGTTATCTCTTGCTTTTCAAAGCAAACAAAGCAATGGTAAATATAATGTTCTGTAGGAAGTATCAATAATTGAGGCATCGTCTTTATTAAACCATTTTTTTTTATTTAAAAAATCTAAAAAATACTTGCATTATTTTTCATCCTTTTCATAAATTAATTTTTGTAGTTACATGATTTTTTTCAAAAAATAAATAAATGTTGGTACTGTTTTATGTGAAAAGTGAATGTAATTCTGTTATAAATTTTGATTCGGTGTATGTGAAAAATATTTTGAAACAATGTTTTGTAGAGTACTATGATTGTTATGTGATGTGTCTCACATAATTTGATTAAAATCTATTTTGAAAATTCGTTATGTGATCCATTAATTTAAAATATTAACTGGAATAATGATATGGCTGGACATTTTATTGAAATTTCTATAAATAGGTTTAGTTCTGATGTTTAATTTTGTGAAAGTGAAAGTTAATATCAGTTTATTTTATTAATATAATTTATTGGATATAAGGTTTTCGAAAAATATTGCATTATATGTTGTTGTTTTTTAATATAATTTTAAAGTTTTGTAATATGTCTTGATTGAAACTGTGTGGTCTGGGTAAAAAAAATGTGATATTATATGAGATGCAATTTGAATTAATTAAGATTCGATTTTTAAGATTAGTTCAAAATTTAGAAAAAAAGATTTCTACGGTGTTTTATTTTGTTGAGTGTGATAAAAATACAAAATGGAAATAATTATTAGAAAAATTACCGATATTTATCTACTTCATGAGAAAAACGAAACTTAAATTGTTATTTTTATCAAAATGATCATTTGAGAAGTGTTAAATATAATGTTTTGTTCTAAAATGAATATCAAAATATGTCTTTTGTTGAAGTGAACGGGTATTTTATTAAAAAAAAAAAACATTTTAATTGCCAATAATAAACTAATTTTAAACAATGTTTTTTTGTAAAATTAAATAATATCTGGATGATTCTCTGATAAACTACTTTAAAGGAAGAAAATTGAATATACATAATAAATGATAAAAAAAAAGAATTCATAACAGTTCGGTTTCACTATTCTCAAACCACTGAAACACAAATATCTACTTTGAACTGCCACTGATAAATATCTAAGGATGTAAGGTAAATTATAAGAATATAAATAAATGTTATTCAAGTCTGATTTGGTGTATCAGTATGGCTGGTAATTGTCTAGAACAGATCATTCTGTAGTTATAAAGGGAAAATGATTTATTCAAGAAACTATCGTAAGCAAGAACAAGAAGAATAAGATGGAAAGCGTGTTTTAATAACTGTTTTTCATTTTGTTTGATACTTTATTTACATACATTGTTTTCAATACTGTACTGTTTTTTCATTTGAACACTTTAATTGTGAGGCAATTTTTGTAAACAAATAATTCTAAATTACAATATTTTTTTGTAAATGAAAATTTTCATGTCCTTAAACATTGAATATTATTATATTATTTTAAAAATTTAAATATGTTAATGTCAATGGAATATATTTATAAGTTTGAAATTTTAAAAATCATTTGGTTATCATGTAATGCTTCAAATTTATAGAGTTATGCGTTAATAAATGTTAGAATTTTAAGACGCATTGCCACACAAGCAACAAGTTATGTTTTACATATTTTATACTTACACAACGCAAATATTATAAACTGATTAAGACCGCTACAATATTGTATTTATTTGTTTTCTGCTCGTAAGCAAAATGTTTTGAATTTCGATGTCAATTACATGTTACTGAAACAATGCTTTCGATGAAACTACTTCTCTTCTTCATGAAAATATTGTATAAATTTTGAAATTATGTTTTTGAAAATGTTAAATATTTTAAATAACAAAAACATTTTTACAATTTACAAATTCAATTGCTACATATGGATGAACTACTGGATGGGCAATTCCAGGGGTCAGTATTACAAAGGGAAGAAATTATGAAGTGCTCGTTATATCATCTCAACATTTTATCTTAACTGTTATCACTCTTTTAACATTTTTTTTCCTTATCAGTGCTCCACTTAAACACTTCCAACTAAAGTATACCAATAAAAGTTCCTGTGTACATTAACAGCAAATGTCACCTTCACTTTGTAAAATTGGAACTTTCCAGTTTTTTGTGGTATAAACCTGATGTAGGCAGTTGGTCATTGTCTTGTGTTCCTTTTCTCAATCTTTTCGCGCTGCTTCTGACAACCTAAGCGTGTGTTTTGTCACATTCCACTTTTTTTGCCACACACACACACACATATATATATATGCTGCTACAGCGCATCGGAACTGTGAACTTAGCAGAGATATATAAGAATCGATTCTCAGCATTATGGTCAAATTTTTCGATTCATTTCGATTTAGGAAACCTTTTCAACGATTAAAGAAAAATACCTCACTGCAGAATTCAAGTTCATTACGAGCAACTGTCAGAGTTTCAAAGAGGACGTTTCATTGGATTGAAAGAGGCAGGTTGGCAAATGGAAGAATTGCTTGTCATATGGGCCAAGACAATGCTGCGACAGTAAGATGCTGGCAAGAATGGGTGGATAAAAACAGACTTCATCTTCATGATGGTAGAGGTCAATCTAGGGTCACAGCAAATAGGGAAGACAAAGTGAATGTCAGGTCAACTGTCACAGCTGCCACAGCGCTTGTCATCATTATCAACACTCAAACGTGCGACCCACTCACGATTATCCTCCATGATCCTTCACAGATGGTTGGTAGGGCGAAATATACGCTCGTATCAATTGCTATGCCACCTGCAACACTCGCCTGCACACTGTTAAGTCAGATTGCAGTAGTGCTCGTCTCGACCAGGTTGGAATTATGCTGTCCTGGGTCGTATAATGTTTAGCGACAAATCCCGCTTCCAACTGTGTCCTGACATATATCGAAGACGTGTTTGGAAACGACCAGGATAGAGTGCCGATCCTGCTTTCATTGTTGTACGGCACATAGGCCCTTAACCAGGAGTTATGGTCTGAGGTGCTATTTCCATTGATAGCCGAAACCCTTTGATGGTCATTAGTCATACAATTACAGCACAGAGGTACATCGACGATATTCTGAGATCTGTTTTGCTGCCTTCCCTTTTGCAGTCCCCTGGTCTTATTTTTCAGCAAGATAGTGCCAGACCACATACGGCACGTGTTGCTATGAACTATCTTACAGCTTGTCAAACACTTCCTTGGGCAGCAAGATGTCTCTCCAATCGAGCATGTCTGGGACTTGATGGGAAGGTGTCTGTATCTACGAGGAAATGTTGATCACCTAGCCTGACAATTAGAGCAAATTTGGCAAGAAATACCGAAGAATATCATCAGGGAGCTTCATCACAGTTTGCAAGTCGTGTGGCAGCTTGCATCCAGACTAGGGGTTGTTAAAAAAAATTTGAACTCAATACTTTGTAACTATGTAACTCTAAAATAAATCATGGAATTCGAAAATTTTAATCATTTTCTATTATGTACATAATTTTCCTATCCGCCAATTCTTGTCTCCATTGGACATTTTTTTGTAGTTACTTTCCAGTGTGTATAAGGTATTATGAATGCCTTTGGTTTTAACTTTCTAAGCATATTGTATGGTTTTTTCCCGTCCTGTTCGAGATATTCCACAACTGTTTAAGTAGGGTTATCCCGTGTTGCTGTGAACACACAAAAAGCGGCAAAGCCGCATTTGGTCACCTTCATAGGTTAAATTCAAGATAGTTTGTGACGGGGATTTTCCGAAATTCCTTTTCCCCCTTTTCAAAGTCTTACATCTTGATAGATAATTGGGGAAGGTTGCCAACACACCATGAACTTTGACAGGAAATGTTATGACTCACTAGGAAACCCACTCTTCCCCTAAAGTTTAAAACATTTTTCATTGAGAATTTGTTCAAGAATGGTAGAGCAAGATTTTCTTTCAAGTGTAAGTGTAGGTCGGTAAGCTTGGCTTTCAGATTTTATTGGACTTGAAAGAATGTGTTTTTTGACCTAGTATTTTGATTGATTTAAACCAATCCAAAATTGAATAAGTTCCATCACAAAATTATAAGATTAAATTCATATTTTTTGATTAATATTCATTTGAAGCTTTAAAAATTTAGATGGAGATGGAAACCTACGGTATTATCTAGTTGGACTAATTACTTTTTCTGTTTTCTTTGCTTGCTAAGAATTCACGTTTTTTCCCCTCACATTAAAATTATAAAATAAAGTTCTTATATGCTACCTATAAATCTCTCAAAACATCGCTAAATATATATTTATAAAATATCTATGTTTAAATTCAGAGAATGTATGAAAACAATGAATATATTGTACTGTTTCATTTGTGTTACTTTAATCACTACTTTAAGTATTAAAAATAATAATTATTTCATAAAAATGTGTCAAAAATTAAAAAAAATAAATAAAAATGAACGACAGAAATTCAGAAATGCTTTAAGCTTTTCAATTATTACAAATGAATTCTTTTAAACTTCTGTATTTCATTACTTTTAAAAATTTATAATGCCTTTAAAAAAATAATAACAAAAACAAACTTTTTTAAATCTATTAGTTTTTTTTCACAATTTCAAAGCCAGGTATTCAGGACAGTGTACAAACGATCCCCTGTTTTGTAATGTTAAGTTCCGAAATATATCTGTATTTTAAATAACTGAACAATATTTTCCTTTCAAAAAGAAGATGAATGAGGTTTCCCCCTCAAATTCATATTTTTCAAACTTGATTTTTTGAATAATTAGTAATTAAAAGCGTCTGCACACATTTATATTCGTTCATACGCGTATCAACTGTACATTTGCACAGATACATTTGATTACTAATTATTTCAAGATTCAAATTGAAAAAAAATCCATATGTGTAAAATCCCTTATAATTTATCTTCTGTTAGGGGATAATTGAAGTACATGTAATTAAAGTCCGGATATTTTTCGTAATCTTAAAAATATACAATAGGAACTATACAGAAGCTACCCTGAAAATCTGCTTTTCAAATTACGAAAGAAAATATTTATGTATGGGACATACACCGTTTAAAATTATTAATTACTAAAACTTACCATTCGATGAATACTTAAAATATAAAATTCAAAATTTAATTTACTTCATCACCAGCATATTTTTATGTATTCCATAAGTTTTGTTCAATTCAGTTGAAAACTGCACGTTATGATCGAAAAACATGTTGAAAAATTTGATGAATATAAAATAAAATTTTTACTTTGAAGCAAAGCTGAGATGCTAAGACTTCGGTACACAAAAATTATGAACATATCTACAAAAGTTTCTGAAATAATATTTTACAAATTCAGTTCGAAGTTTGCATGTTATATTATGCGTAATATTAAATAAAGCGTCAACATAATACAATAATAGTATGATGCATTCAGAGATTATTTAAAATAGATATAAGTGACAACAATGTCGCAAATGTTAAAAATTTTATAATTTTAAAGTAAATTGTATACTTTATCATATTGGTGTAGAAGAGATAAGACTTACAACTGAAATAGATGGGAAATGCAATCTGCAGTGCGTTAATCTTGAACAGAATACGTCATATTCACTTGATAAGGTAGAGTCAGCCTTAGGTAGGAACAACTTGTGCAAAAGATTAGGGCCCTGCAGTTTTGGGGATTACCACTCTGACAATTACTATTTTCACTAAAAAAATGTAAAAATTACAAGTATTAAAATAAGACGCTTAATTTTTTATGCATTTTAGTAACAAAAGAATTAGAATGGACCTCCAACCATTGTTGCGAGATAACAATACCTGAGGAAACCAACAGTACTCCATTAGGGAGGCTTGAACTAAATTTCGCAAACCATAATCCTTTTAAAATCTGTACTACCAAAATATTATTTTACATCTTTTTGTACTAATAAAAAATTATGAACTATAATGGCAATTTTATACAAACCTTTAAAAGTTCCTACCCATCTGCATCTAAACGTGTGGCCGCGGTAGGCTAGTGGTCATATTTTCGAATTCGTAAGCGGCGGATTTCGTTCAGTGGCGGGTTCAATCCTGGGCCGCTAAAGACCCGCCGTGTAGCCGGGGCTGATGCACTTTAAATCTGTCAAGGAGGGAGGCAAAGTCCTTCCGTTGGTGTTTTGTGAAAGTTAGGACAGGGGAGCTAGCTCAGGTGTCATCCTCGTCACTTACCGAGGAACAAAATTACAAGAACCGTCGCCAATGGCTTTTATGTTGCTTCTAGTGCGACGTTAATAAAAACTAATCCCATCTAAATGCTGTTTTTATCATAAAAAAGTTAAGACTCTCTTATTTAGTAGGGAATTGTATTCCCACCATAAGTTTTCTGTTTACTGAACGAAATTGAATCATTTTGGAAATCCACATTTAAGTAAACGAAGGTGATTTGGCTTAATTTTAAGCTAAATATTACTAATGCAAGTTATTGTATTTATTTATTTATTTATTTTTGTTTTGCAGAGCATATTGGGGATTTCAAAGAGGAGTAAAAATGCTTTTTCATGAATATTTAAAAATGAGTTTCCAGTTATTAAGACAGCAATTAAAATGACATTTCTTTGGTTAAATATAAACTGCTGTTTGTAGAAAATGCAACACCATGAAGTAATCATCAGAATCAAATGAAATTCGCAGCAAATGTCAATTATAGGATATTATGCAAATTAATAAAGTTTCAGAGCCATCGCGCGTGCGCGGCGCGCGCAGCGCCCTCTGAATTGATGCTGAAAGCGTATA
>BMAW01023824.1:229926-248567 GCA_019974015.1 Nephila pilipes | reverse complement strand
ACGATATTTCGTTTATCTCTAATGGGTTATCGTAACAGGGCACAGTTCGGCTCAGGATCATTTGAGAAAACATTATTGAGTATTTTATTTTTGTGAGGCTGCACCGGATCCATGTAAGCAGTTTTGAAAGTAAGATTTTTTTGGAAGGTCGGGACATAACTATCATTCCCAGGAGGCAATGGAAGATGGATTATGGACATCAACAAGAAAGTTAGAGAGAGAGAGTAAATTCTCCTTTCGGGGTTCATATAAGTAAAAGTTAGTTCAGTGAATTATATCTACACTGGAATCTGAAAAAAAAAAACTTGTTATTGATTTCAAAATAATAGTTTTAAATTGTTCCTCTGATATTTAATGTATTTGGTTAAGCATATGGTAATCATTTTAATGAGAAAAAGAATACTGTTTCACATAAGGCTACCTCGATCATTGTCAATGGATAATGAATCTACTTATGTAAGACATATTGAACTATAATGAAAACTGTTCCATAAAACTTCAAATTTTTTAGATCTCATTTTAATAATATTAATGTACTCTAACTGAGAGTTTGTGACGTTGGGCTATTGCAATTGTATCTTCCCTAAACTCAGGGATATTTTTGTAACTTGATTTGCAGTCAATTACAGTTCCTTGCCAACCAAATAAAAAGGAATTAAATAAATCAGATAAAGATAAGAAGTGACGTGATTTGATTTAAATATAGTGAGATACAGTTTAGTTTTTGTTTAGTTCTTATTTAATGTCGCACTAGAAGCAGCACGAGGTCTATTGGTGACGGACCTCATAATTTTGAACCTCGGTCAAGTGACGAGGTCGACACCTGAGCTCGCACTCCCTCTCATAACTTCCACACAACGACTCTGGGAGGACTTTGGATCAGACAGATTTAACGTTCATCAGCCGCTGCTACACGGCGAGTCTTTAGCGGCCAAGGCTCGAATCCGCAACAGAATGAAAACCACCGACCACGAATCCGAAACCATGATCACTACGCTACTGCAGCCACATAGAGATATACAAGAGAAATAAAATTGAAAGAAAAAGGAAGGGGGTTAGACGACAACGATAAGTTGAAAGACAATTGTATACTGGATTTAATCATCATCATTAACCGTCTGGATTAAAATTAGAGAAATATGAGTTGAATTTATGATGAACAAGAAGTGTATGAATCAGAACATGGGATTTCGTAAGCTAAGTTTTTGTCATTAAAAGAAGAACTCGGATTAATTGAGTGATGGAATTGAAAGAAAGAGAGAAAAAGAGTAATCATGGGTATTCTATGTTGAGAGCTAATAAACTATGTTGTGTTTCTCTTACGTATAACCAATTAGAGTTTTTAACTTATTGATTATTTAAATGAACATGAATATAATTGTAGGGTTAGATAGTGAATGAAGTGCATCGCATATTAATAATTCTAAATATTCATATATTGCTTACACAATGATTTTTTAGGGTAAATGTTAGCAAAGAAATGTTGGAAGTTCTATCTACTGTTCAAATAAAACAAAGAAAAGTTTGAATGTTTCTTATTATTAATCGGATTTAAATATGTAAATATGTATTAGAATATTATTTGTATGTCTTATTTAGGTAATTAATTATAATAACTTAATTCTGTAAAAACTCTTTAACTTAAATTTAGTCTATTAAATTGCATTTTTTTATTAGAATACCATTGTGAAATATATAAGTAAGGCAGATAGTAATAATAAAAAATAAACTGTAATCTACTGTTTTTAATTCAAATCCTACAGAACAAAGTACTTATTTATGTATATAAAAACGAACCGGATCTGACTTAAGTTAAATTGTAAAATTGTAAGCATCAGACAGAGTGGTAGATAGCATTAATTTTTCGGTATCAATATTACAAATTACTTTTCAGAGATCACAATTCACATTCCTCTCTTCCCCTGCACATGATTACATATACTAAAAATTATAAGAATCAATTAGCATCTATTATTTTAAATACCTGTAATATTTCAGCTTCTGTGTGTGATGAATATTTAAATTCTTTTTAAACAAAAGTTTATGTGCATATCCTTATGAAAAAAGCTGCACTTAATCTTGTGTATTTGATTTTGACCTTTTTTCAAGATAAAATATTGTAAAAAGATCATGATTGATTGTATAATATTCTGATAAGATTATTAATTCTGATATTCTAAAACACAATAAAGAAGCATCTAAAGAAAAAGAGAAAGAAATCTTTAAATTCATTAAAATAATCAATTTATTTTCTAATACAAAACTTATTCTGTAGATAATTTCTTAAGAAAAGAAATATTTCATCATTAAAATTAGAGATGCAATTCTACTTAGAGAAAAAACAGGATAATAATAATATGTATTATCACTATTACAAAATGTATATTAGCTATCCAAGGAGCTATTGTTTTAATCAGCAAAAAAATGGAGAGATTTTACTTTTTGAAATGCATTGTTTCTTACTATATTTTCTGTCAAAATAAATAAATAAATGATTGTGTGAGTCAATAAATCGCACATAAATTTCCATCATATTTGCATTGTATCTTTCGCTTTAATTCTATTATTTAAGTAAATAATTTAATTATTATTTAAAAAAAAATGTTTGCCCTTTTTGAGGCTAAACGTATTGATTTAAAATGTTTGCATTACTTTTTTTTATTTCTATTATTCTTTTAATGAGGGGTGTTTCAAAACTTCTTTAAAAGTTTTAAGTACTGTTTATTAAATCAATATTTTTTGAAACAGTAAAAATTAATAGCCTCACCATTTGAGTATAAAACTTATGACGAAATATCAATAGTGTAAAAATTGTGTGTATTCTTCAAGGTGTTAAATTATTTGTTTAGTTTGATTAATATGACAATAAAAAATACTGAAATGATTACTTTAACCATCGAGCTGTACTTAATGTACATTAAAATGGTTATTATCTTCAACCATCTACTCTTATACATTTACATCTACAGTCAGTAAAATTTATTTGAACAATCAGTAAGATTATATATCCAATTGAAAACATGTTACGAAAAAGGACAACGGAGTTTATTTAGTTTCATCACAGGTTATGCAATGTTGCTCTATTTTAAATAACTTCACACTCTACGGATTCATATTTTACAATTAATCAATAAAGTCATATATTATTGATTACATTTATTCTAAAGAATAAATGCAATTGAATAAATTAGAATAAATTCTTTAGAATAAATGTATTGCATGTATTCTAAAGAATACATGCAATACATTTATTCTAAAGGTTTATTCTAAAGAACATTACATTTATTCTAAAGAATAAATGCAATTTAATTTTAATTTTAATCACTTTGTAACTTCAATTACTGTTTAATTTATATAAGTTTCAGTTTAACTTATTTTTAATTTAAACTACTTATTTTTTCACATACAAAATAATCTTAATTATAAATATTAGTTATGTTACATGAAAGGGAAAATGATACAAATCATTTGCATACTAAAAAATGTTGGTATATATTTATTCAAATATTTCTTCAGCCGAAGCAATATTAAATTCCTTTACAGTAACTCATTGGAAGAAATGATTTGTTTTCTCAGAATAAATTCTAACGACATACTAAAGGACTTAGAATCCAAAATCAAATCTATAAATCAGTAACCGTATATTTTCTATTATGTATAGTATCCGTACTTCCTCTTTCTACACTTAGAAAAACAACTGTATTTTCATACAATAAAATATGATCATAAAGTTAAGAAACTAAAAAGAGTACACTAGTTTATTTTTCAATTCATGATCATCCAATATAACGTAAAACAAACTATTTCTCAACAGATTTTTGAAATCTCGGCTGAGTATATAGAAGGATATTTTTATACATAAGATACATTTTTATTTATCGAGAAATCAATATAGTTTGAGATGTTTTTTGAAAAAAATTATTTGTATTTTGCATACTTTTAAATTTTCGCTATTTATTTGTTAAGACTTACTTCAATGTTGAATTCAATTTATTAGAAGTTTGCTTCAAATTACGAATAAGACAGTTGATACAAACAATACATATAACAGATTAATAAAATATTGCTTTTCCCGCACTTAACTTTGGTCTAGTGAAGACAATATCTGAATTGGCACCTCCTTCTCCAAATATCCCCTCCACGCCATTGGGAATACTTTGAGCCTCTACCGATTTAACATGCAACAGTCCCGGCTACAAAGACGGTCAGATGCACTTTAAGAACTTTCTTTTCAGACAAAAAAAAGCCTAAGTTCTTTTCGGTATTATCATCTTCCATTATTGAATTCATACGATTAAATAAAATTCTAATGCATATTGGTGGTTAACATATTAGTATAAAGTGTTAAAGTAGAATCATATAATATTTAATGTGTGTAATCTTATGTAAATATTTATCACTCATGAAAGTAAAAAACTCAAATACATAAATTAGAAAGTTTCTGTTATCATTCTCATCATCTTTCATCTACTATTTAATTTTAAAGAAATAATAATATAACAATGATTCATTGCTCAAATGTTATTGATGGATTGTAGTAAGTCTCAAACATTTTTAGCATATCGATTGCTATATTATCATAATTTATATGTAATCAATTACGAAAAAAAAATCTGGAATTTGTTTTTATCCACTGATGCAATTAATTATGTATTATAGGTTTCAATACTCAATCTCTAAATTACTTTTTTATATTTTCCTACGAAAATGAATAAGAACGGTGGAATTACTACAAATAAAATTTAAATAAATATTACGTGCGACGGAAAACCGCCCTGCAGAACAAAACTTCGATGTATACTTTTTAATTATTTTCCCACATTTTAATGTGGGATTGAGGTGTCGTTTGAAAGTAAATCCCTTCAAAATAGAACTATTTGATGCTTATTTGATTTTCATAATATATTAGCGCCTTAAAAATGCATTTATTGGTTAAGAAAGCTTTTAAGGGGTGTCATGGAAATATTCTATTTGACCAACAAGATTTAAAAATATTAGAGACAGTTTTGGAAGGAATTGCAGATATTATTTATTTCTACTTATACTACCCGAGAGCCCATTGATTTAACGGAAGTCACTGATTGATTGATTACTTTTCTTAACATCGTATTGAAGGCAACATCAGTGCTATTGGTGACGGACATCATAATTTTGAACCACGGTCATGTTAATAGAAGTAACATATTTGTTCATATTCGTTATATTGTTTTTGAATGCAACATGAATTAACTCTATTTTTATGTTTTAAATCTAATTTTGAGTAGAATGATATTTTAGAAAGGGAATGAATTTTAAACAATTATTAAGAAAACCTTATCACAAGAGAAATTTTTTGTGTAAAGAGTATATTTTATATATTTCAATGAAGCCCTCGTGTAAAACGATGTTTTTCGAAAGTAAAGGCATTTAAAACATGCTTGTTACGAAACCAATTATATTTTTGGCTTATTACGAAACACATATGAATCTCAATAATCTTTATTAAAAGTGTTTCATTAAGAGATTCAGTAACATTTGAGCAATTGGTTTGTACCCGAATACTTGTATTTAAAATTTTGTCTTAGCAAATCATATATATAATCAGGAAATTAAATTTGGTTTGTGATTCATATATATTCTTAATACTGTTTTGAAATTTTAAATTTAAAAAAAGGATTGAAAATTTCGAAACTATACTCCCTCTGTATTTATTTATATTTTAATTTTAATTTTTTTCTAATATTTTAAGAATGTTTTAAGTAACTTTGGGAATCATTTTACAAGAAAATATTTAGTTTTGAAGAAAATTACTAAAAGGACTATATGTATGATAAAATTAGTGAAACACATTATATCTCAATTTTTAATATTTTCCTGAAAAAATTGTATTCGTTGTATTTTAAATTGGATTCCTAATACTTTTTACATGGAACACATATGATACTCAGAACGAAAAGGGGAATGATTGTGGACAGAGATGCACTTTTTAAATGAAAGGATGCCCTGAAAAAATATTAAAAAATCTATTTTATTTCTCAACTCTGGAAAATGATAGTTATTCCTTTAATAAATTTGAAAATATTATCCGTATGCTATTTTTAGAAGTAGTTATTTTTTAATGTCATTTCAGTACTTATGTTTAGTAACCAATCAAGATTTTCAGAGTATTAATTGATGTGGACTTACAAGAAAACTGAAGTAAAACATAAATATTAATCAAAATAATAATAAAGCGAATTATTTTTAAAATCGTTTACCTCCTACAACACAAAAATGCTGTATTTATATGAAATTCTAGCATGGAATGGTCAAACATAAGATTTGTTTCCATTTTTCTTCTTAATTTCACTTCTTCTAACCTATTATGGTCATGTTATACAAAAAAAAAAAAAAAAAAAAAAAAAAAAAAAATCAACAGAAAGATGTCATTACAGAGAACATTACTAGATATTTTTTTAAAATAATCTTAGTTCATTTTAGAGTGCAGTATCCCTTTATTGAGTAATATATCGAGATGCATTTTAAAATGATTAAGATATTACCAATACTTAATAGAAATTTGTCACTATACGTAATGTGTATCCTAATGTTTCAAAGATTTAAAAAAATACTTTACCATACAGAACTTTTTATTAAGTAGTTAATATATATTTCAATCGAAGCAGCATAAAAATCGTCAAAGAAAGGAAAATGGCTCCGTGGAAAGAATTATTCTGAGAACTGTCTGGGTCTCTTTTTAAATATGTCCGTTTATTTTACTATCTTGAAAGATTATTATCAACAACTCTAATAATGTAACGGGTTTTTTTCAACATTTTACCGTTTCTTCTTATTTTATTACCTGAATAAAATTGCATCAATAAACTTAATACAATTTACTATATTCTTAAATGTTTTCTTTTTGTCTTTAATTTAATTTTTGAAAACGATTTCAATTTTTCAAATCGTACTTGTTGGGTTTGATTCACTTTGTTATTGAATTCGGCATGGATATTGAACTTTAAATTTTTGTGTATTTTGAATAATAAATCATGTTTCATATGAAACTTTGTATTTCCATGTTGTGTAAAAAAGTAAACTTTATTTGACAATGCAATTGTTTATTGATTGATTTTTGCCACTTTATTAATTTTAGTAATTCATTAGATTAAAAATGATTCGGTTTAATATAAAGTTATTGCCACACTCACTCACTAAATAGAAATTGCTTGTCGTATAGAATTTTTAAACACAGGCAAAAAACTAGAGTACCAATAAACGCATAATATACCTTTATCGTAATTATGTCAGAATTGAATTACTTTCACTATAATAGCGAGATTGTCACTCTATACATAAACATTTATGAATTTATCGGCTTAGGAAAATTGGCTTATAAATATTACAAAATTTTTTTTAAAAAAATGTCATTCACTTGATAAAATATGTCCCATCTACAAAGAGAAAGATTTAAAAAGAAATTAAATAACTCAGTTTATCAAAAAATTCAGCTCTCATACTGAACTCGTTGTGACAAATAATTCACCTTTTAAAAATCGAATTGTTCAGTAAACATATAGGATCTGGAGATGTAAAATATTTTGCTCATATTCCGTATTTCATACTAAATTCGTTAACTCATAACATTTCTTATATTTATCTAAGAACCCAAATATTATTCAAAGATTTTGGATTGTGTTTCTTCATTTTAAGAGCATTTTTAAGGTACCAGGAAATGGAGAAGGGGGCCGACAATTGTAAAATGCCGTATATAAGAATATTTGTTTTTGTTACATATGTAAGTTCATATTACTTGTAGACTTAAGATTTTCTCGTGTGATTAATGGAATTCCAATCATTCTATAGAACTGTAAAAATATTTTTTTGTCAAGAAGATTTTTCTCTCTATTAGTTGAATTTGGACATAATTCTAGAGATACATTTGAATTTAGGTACCATTTTAAAGAAAACAGTTATTCAATATAGATCCAAATTTTTTACATGGCCGTGGTAGCATGATGCCCATGGTAGTGGACTCACGGATGGTGAGCTTCGTTGAGTTGAAGTTCAAGTTTTGATGACCGCGTACCTGGGACTGTTGCAGCTAAACCTGTCGTAGCTCAAAGTATTCTCATTGGCGTGATGTGGAAGTTAGCAGAAGGGGTGCCAGGTCAGTTGTCGTCCTTGTCACTTGACCGAGGTTCAAAAGTACGAAGTCCGTCGCGAATAACAATCGTGTTACTGCTAGTGCGACGTTAATAAAACAAACCAATCAATTATTTTACGTTTCCACATGATGTTTGGAAATCATAGCAGTAATTTAAAGATTGATAGAAAACTTCTAAACATGCAATTTTCAGCAACAATACAAAGAGGGGGAGCAAACTATGAATCAATAGACAAAGCTGTAAGGAGAAGCATAAACCTCGAGTTTTCATAGACATCGTCATTTCTACCATGGATCTCAGGAAACATGGAATAGTAGAGTAATCATAAAACTGTATTTCATTTATAGGGTTTTGTGAATTGGAATGATCTGGTTGTCGAAAGAGAGCACAGGCAGCGTTTACGCGTTTACTGAGATCATTTCCAGCTTACACACCGCCTATGCGTTGTACAGAGGAAATTTCTACCTGAAATGTTTCCTATCACACAGTAAATTGTTGCTCATGAATTTCGAATAATCACATATAAAGGGCACTTATGGACATATTGAAGCAACACTATTTTTGTCTCTAAACTACACCAAGTTCTAGGGAAAAAATTATATAAAAAAAATAAAAATAAATAAAAAATTTCAAAATCACCAATTTCTATAATTTTTTCGAAGAAGATATGAGAAAATATTAAAACATTGATTCACTTTTTGTGCATTGTTTCCTGTTTGAGAAATAAAATATTTTGCATATTTATGGAATATTTTTTTTAAAAAATTGTACTTATAAATGCAAACATATCTTATAATCGTTTCATTATTCATTTGAAAGGAAATGAAAGCTTTTTGAACTCAAAGAATAGTTCAAAGAAATGATCAAAATTTCATTATTAATCATACAAAATTCTTAATCTTTACGAATTAGTTTTCAAGCATAAATATCACAAAAACAAAGAGTCTTAATTTCCGTATTTCATATACCCCGGCATATGTCTTGGTACATTTAATATCTTGAAAAGTAACGTTGGATATGATTTTCATTACTACATGAATTTCATTTCATTATTCTAATAACAACATCATAGTTTTAAAAAATATGTGTGGATTCCAGGAAAGATCATTTTGTCCAGAACAGTAACTAGTATTGCAGACTTGGATTCGGGTAAAAGACAAAAGCATTTATACTCCGATTTGTTCATAAATTAGTATCCTTACACCAATAAAGTGATAGTATATTATAAATTTATTCAGTTGCAATCTGATTTTTAACGTATTCTCTTCTACTTGCATTACACGTCTGGGTAAAAATTTTAAAAGCGTTTTTCTCTTATTTTAAAGAGTTCAATTGAGCTGAAATTTTCTATACACGATGGTTTTGGATGATAATAAGATAAATTAACTATAATTAATGAAAAATAATTGATTTTAACTAATTATTTAAAGAATTAAACTTTTTGCCAATTTTCCCTCTTACTCGCCAAATGGTAGTCAAATCCGTAGCCAAGGTGCAGGGGTCATTGCTTGAACTTTCTTTAGTTAATTATTATTTTGTTAAAAGATTAATGACTTAATTTGAACCAACGATCCTTTTGCTCTTAAAATTTAAGGTATAAAAACTTTTGTTACGCAAAACGTAAACGTTTGAAAGAAAATCCATGTTAAAAGAGCTCGTTTTCAGCCGGTGTTATATTATTTTACATATAGTTGATGATCATTAGTTGAAGTATGTTTATTTCGTTTCTGAACCATCTCAGATCCAAAGTCAACTTTGAACCATAATTTATAGAATAATTTGTATCAATCGGCTTTAAATACATGAACAAGTACTGAAAAAAATGTTAAGAATTTTTTTTAATTTTTACTTTTGAGAAATTAAGTGTCTCCTGGAGGAGATATTGGGACGAAGTGGTATCATAATGTTAATTTAAAGTATTTCTTTAACTCATGAATTTTAATTTTCTCGGAAAACACGATTTTGATTTTACCATAAATAAGCTACGAATGCAAAATATTCACTAAGTAACATTTTATTTTCAGAACTACCATTTATTAACAAGAAAATTAATTAATTCTGTTTACCAATGACGCGTTTTTTTAAACTTGGCAGCATTTTTTAAAAGTGTTGCTTAGTATCTCCTACAGACGACGCTGGGACTAAGAAGGTTATGTTAGATCCTTAGTGCTCAAAGTTGTGTTTATATCACAAAAAGTGAGCATATGAAATAAATTGATTCGGTTATAATCTGAAATTTTACTTGTAGTAGGGGATCCTTAGTTAAATATATTCATCGAAAAATTCAATCCATTGGCTGTATTTTTACGAAACAAAAAATTAATAAAACGCCATTCAGAAAGCAATTAATGTATTAATTAAGTAAAAATATGGTTCATTTTTTTATTTCTATATGAGGAACTTTTTTTAAGTAAGATAATGCTTTACATAGGATACAACCTTCTGTATTTCTTTTTCATTTAGCATCTTCTCCTTTCTAGGTAAGAGGAGTATCTTGCAGCCTTATTTATATACTAGAATTGAGTAGAATTTGAAATATATTAGTCTAATATTTTTTTATTAAAAATGTGCTAAAGATGAAAAATTTACTTTGGCGAGTTTGCTGTAACTTTATAAAATACAGACATTTAAAAAAATTCTTGAGTGTAAACCTAATATCCTGTTTCATTGGAATAAAATACAAACACTTGTAAATATTATTTAGTATTTGATTTTCTCGTAAGGGAACCCGCTTGTCTGAAGTGAATAAAATACAACCTTAAGAGTTTTTGGTAGTTTACAGAGTTTATGAATTGTTGCAACACGCATTTGGTGAAAGTTTTGCTTCGTAATCAAAAGAATTTCCGAGCCTTAAAAGTTTGTTGAAGATTTTGTTTCAAGAAATATTTCATAATTTCCTCCTAAAGCAAGACGTAATATAGAGAATAATTCTGTTGAAACGATATTTTAAGAAATTTATACAGAAAAATTTGATAGTTTAGTATAGACTTTATATATTTCTCTTTCTGTGTAAGCACTTTTCAAAATCGTGGAGATGACGCAGATATGAAAGAGTTTTCGATAATATTAACTTCTGAACAAAATGTAAAGTGAAACAGACTTTGTAATAAGTTTCCATACGCTTTACACTTAAGTTAACATTTTGGGTTATTTTATTATTTTATTTGAAGGAACCTTCTCTTTACGAAACAATCGTGACTTATGGAGATAAGAATTATGACATAAGTTCTATGTAACTATTTTCAAATCAATTCCTTATATTCCTACCTTAATCTATTTTGCTTACATCACGTTTCCTTGTTTTCAAAATGAATTGAAAATTTATATATAAAATCAGAATGTAAATCAAGTGCAGGTTTGCAAATACCTCGCATTATGTAATTTCTATCGAGTTTTATTTAAATTCGTTTTCCTAAAAACTCGATATAATTCCCTTTTGAAACACTTCGTTAAATTTAAAATAAATTAATTGAATTAAAAACCATTTAATGGATTTGAAAAATACATCTGGAAACGCGGGAAATGACTTTTTTTTTTAAACTTAGGTTCCATTATGCAAGAAAAACACTCCATTGTACTTTTCTTTCGAGAGATACTAACAATTTAAATTATTTGAGCAGCATTTTTGTAAAGTAATAATTTAATCTCATCACTAAAAATAGTGATCAAAATAAAGTGACTTTTTTTCGAACAGCCATTAGTGTCAAACACTCCTTTTTTGACCCAAGATTTTCTTCTTTATTTGACTCATATTGTCTGCCAATATATGAAGAGTTTCTCTCTCATCCATGGCCAAAATAAATTGAATTCTTTACAATGAGTTGCCTTGATATAAATGACCCCAAGCGATTGGACACAATACGATAATTCATACTTGGGAACAAAGTATTCATAAAAGAAAAATAGAGAGTTGAAGAACAATTTTTTTTATGTATTGCCTAGTATAAAGAGTTTTCTAGAATTTTTTTTTGTGTTGTGGTTCAATGGAAATGAATTGTGTAATATGGTAAAAAAAACTTTTGTAACGTAGACTCTATTGTAATTTTACCTTTCATTTCTAGTTTTAGGATTGTTTTATGGAGTTATTCGAACTTAGAATTATTTCCAATGAGTGAAATGGCACTTATGTAGATTGGATTAGATTTGATGAAGTGTTATCAATGAAATTGAGGATATGCATATGTGAGCAACGAATAATTTATTGCTGAGAGTGTAAGAAGTTGTTTAGCGTTAGGGACTTCCACTAAAACTATAACGTTTGTTCAAAAAGATAATTACACTTGTTCTCCCTTCAAAAGTAGCTCAAAGAAACAAGAACGAAGCTTTTGCAGACGATGATTGAGTTCCAAGGCCTCCAACGATAGAAGTTTCATTTAGATTGTGGAAACAGTTGCAACGTTGAACGAGTAAAACAAGTTGGGTGTTAATTAGAATTTTACTTCAAAGTTAAAGTACACAGAACAGTTCATTTTTTGTGGGCGAAACGCTTAATGAGTAAGGAGATTCATAGTGAACTATGTGCAATGTAATAATCACTTGCCTTTAATCATAATGAAAGGTTTACCAGGAATTCGAAAATAGCTGTAGAGACCTATCTGATATGGAATGACATGGAAAATCAACAACATCGCGCATATGAGACAAGATACACCCAAAGTTTGTCCCATCAGCGAGTAAATTAGTGGCTATGTTTTTTTTTTT
Source organism: Nephila pilipes (assembly GCA_019974015.1). Taxonomy (NCBI): domain Eukaryota; kingdom Metazoa; phylum Arthropoda; class Arachnida; order Araneae; family Nephilidae; genus Nephila; species Nephila pilipes. The sequence goes on along the minus strand of BMAW01023824.1, from coordinate 235,740 downwards.
TTTTTTTTTTTTTTTCTCCATTACGGTGGAGTTGTCTACGCAGATCTTACGTGGAAGATCAAAATCATTCATGTTAACTCGTACTACGAAATAGTTAGAAATTTGAAAAAAAAAAATAGAAGTGGAAATTTAAGCAAATACATTGTCCTCTTTCATGGCAATACAGAGACTCACAAGGGTTGATTCGCAGTTTTGAATGGGATATCTGACAGCCTCCCAAAGGCCAATTGAACCCAAAAGTCTTTGTGCGCCACTTTGGAAACACATTTTATGCCGGCAGGAGGTACAGTACATATATATATGTGGGGGCCATGCGTGCGTGCACAAGGGATGAATTCGTTGCGGATTCAAATTCAAACGTTAAAAACTACAACTTTTACCTTTAAAGTCATGGGAAGCGACTAATTCTCCCGAATCTCAAGAATTTAAGAACTATCTGCTATAAACTAAGGGAAATTACATTTTATTGAATTAAATATATTTACACGAAATACAATTTTAAAAAATATCCTGCGCTTACTACATAACGCTAGTGCTAAATTATTAACGTTGAAAAGACACCGATCAGTCAGTCTGTCTGGAACAATACGCTTCCGCATCAAATATATCAGGCTCTCTGCAGACAAATTGGCTGCTGTTATTCCGCATGTTCCTTCTAGTAATGAACACCCAAACTTTTCAAAAAGCTTGCTAGTTCGTTATACATTGTGTATTGCCCAATCGCACCAGATGGCCCGTGTGCTTTTTAAAAAAAGCTTTGTAATTGTTTCCCTAAGATTAAAGAAAAAATAGGACACAAGTTGAGTCAGGAAATGAGAAATTCCGATAGTAATAGGGTATGATACGAATGACTTATTGTGAAATGTGTTTGGTACTTTTATGTACAATAAAAGTTTTCATCTGTATTTACATGACACAGCTCCTTGGACCACTGGTTGACACTTGGCGGGCCGCGTGTTGTCCAGTCTGGCCTACACCATAAAGTCACAATATGGCAGCCGTTGACTTCCACATATTCAACAAGCTTAAAGAAAATTTGAGTAGAAGACAAGATTCCAACGATAACGAATTTCCGACGGATATTATATAAGCAGACTCCAACACCAAGGAGATATTTTCTGTCGTCGAAACGAACGTTTATAGTAAACAGATGTCTGCAGCTACTGGAGATTTTGTAAAGAAATACAGCGTGTTATATGCGTGTCATATTTATTGTAAGGCACTTCTCAATAAATATTTTCTTAAATCTACATTGTTTGACTGTAACTTACATTTGGAATGTCCTTAGAATAAAGACGATGAAATAGTTACTATTTTGCCAAGATTGAGAAATGTTTTTATCATAAACAGAGAGAAAATACTCAGGATCTAGCATTCTACCATCGTCATTTATTCTAAGGACTCGATTAGGATCTTTCGGTAAGAGAAATATCAATTTATTATTTTTGTCGTTAAATAAACACATATAAGGGTTAATTGTCATATAGACAGTAAGATAAGAAATTACATTTTAATGTTCTGAATAGAAATAATGTGGCTATCATTATTTTGAGCTTTCTACTCAATGGAAGGCTTAATTTTGCCATTTCTTATATAAACTTAGTAATGAAAAAATATATATAACACATGGATCAATAAGTTCCGAGACTAACCCAGAGATAGCGCTCGTTGTAAACCAGTAACCAGGTCTTTCTAGAGTACGAACCTTTGCTTGAAACGTGTCAAAATTTTAAGTCGATCGGACCAGAAACAGCTGAGTTATCGAGGTTGGAGTAAAGTCGTTTTGCAGTTTGTTTAAAAAATGGAAAAAACCGAGTTTCGTGTTCTGATAAAACATTGTTTTTTAATGGGTTAAAACACCGTGCAAGCGAAACAATGGATTGAAAAATGTTACCCGGACTCTTGTCCATCAAAAGCAACGATTTGTCGGTGTTTTGCCGAGTTTAAACGTGGTCGTACCGACACAAATGACGCGGAACGCTCGGGTAGACCTGTGGAAGCCGTTACACCGGAAAATGTGAGTGAAGTGACAAAAATTATAATGAAAGATCGTAAAGTGAAGCTCCGTGAGATTGCTGAGATGACACAGATATCATATGGAAGTGTATTTACTGAAAAAGGTTTTTTGAAGTGAAGTGAAAAAGGTTTTTTCCAAGTGGGTGCCGCGATTGCTTTCGATGGAACAAAAACAGCAACGAGTCGATGATTCAGAAAGCTGTTTATCGCTATTTACTCGCAACAAAAAAGATTTCTTGCGTCGTTACGTGACCATGGACGAAACATGGATACATCACTACACTCCAGAGTCGAAGCGGCAGTCATCTGAGTGGCGCACAGCTGGCGAAAGCCGTCCGAAGCGTCCGAAAACGCAGCAGTCAGCTGGCAAAGTCATGGCGTCAGTTTTTTGGGATACGCATGGCGTGATTTTCATTGACTACCTCGAAAAAGGTAAATCGATCAACAGTGATTATTATATTGACTTGCTGGTGCGTTTGAAGGAGGAAATCGCAAAAAAAAAAAAAAAAAAAGACCGCACAGTCTCGGGACTTATTGATCCATTAGTTAATAGAAATGTGTCACACCTTAATCTGAGTATTCTATTTGATACACAAGCGAATACCATTCATCAATACCAAAAGTTCCTTACCTAAATTATAATTCTTTTCTTCGTGAATTCTAACTTATTCTTCGTCTTTTAGATATGAATCTAATTTTGCTGCTCAAAAAATAAAATTTACCTTCGTTATCTGAGAATTCAATAATAGTGTTTAAATGTCTGTCTGTTGAATTTTCACTACAACTTGTTTTAAGAGTAAGCTATTTCACAATGGCTTAAATAAATGAAACACATATCTATATAAGCTATAAACTGGATTGCATTGTATTCCGAAATAAAGAGTTAACTTGAAATTTCTTTTTCATATTATAATATATATAAAAAAAATTTGTCGTCTCATAATTATTAAAATTAAAGCATAAAAATCATATTTTATTCCAATATTTACGCATGCAATTAAAATTCACTATATGTGAGAATACGATATGAACTAACCTATAAAAATAGTTAAAGTGAACAACGAATACATTCTCTAGAGATCGAATATTACATTACGATTAACTCCTGATCAATAACAAATGTGGAAGCTATTTTTTTTTTCAAAATATCTCATTTTTAGTGTCACATTAAAAAAAAAAAAACAATTATGAACATTTACATAATATTTATTTTGATAGAAAATAAATTACTTAAGTGGACTCCAAACGATTATTATATTTAGTCCATATACATCGGTACGTTGTTAAGTATACCGTGATCTACCGCGTAAATTTTTTAGATGATGTTATTAAATACAAACATTAGAAAATGAGAACTTTAAATGTGAAATTTAAAAGATTAATTCAATGTATATACTTAAATTTTTTTAATCCTCTAAAAAGTTTATGCAGCAGTATAAATTCGCTTATAAATTAAGTTTTTTTTTGCCTTAGAAATAAAAAAAAATTATTTTTGTTTTCTGAGTTTAGAAGATAGTTAATTGAGGAAATTTAAAATTACTACACAGATATTTTTTTACGATCTCTAATCAGTTATTAAAATTACAAGCTGTTATTTTAACTAAACCTTAACCTCCTCATATTTGTCATTTGAAAAATTTAAATGCTTTATTTACTCAAAAGAAATTGTAATTAATAATAGCAAGAACATTTAATAAATATTACTAGGTTCTTTTAATCCGAATGGTTATTTTTAAAATAAGCAACCTTAACCGAATGCTGATATATCAATATTTTAACATTCTACAAAAATTCATCTATGTAATGATTTAACGTGTAGGCGGTTAAGATAATCGTAACGTGTTTACTCTTTTTTTTTAAATAATTAAAGACACAAAATAAATTTCTTCTTAAATTTTTATTTCTTATTAAATCTAATGTGAGAAAAAAGGATATTTTATAGCAAAAAGTAACTTGATAAAAAATGATTTTGTTTAACATTCGTTAAAAAGGCCTATTGTAATCAGACTTAAATAAGTTTCTCAGTAATTTTCACAGTTTATATTTTGTTTAATTATTATCAATGCAATTTCATGTGACTTATATGTAAAAGAAATATTATCTTATCTATATTTGCAGAAAAATATTCTTCATTCATTTTGTAGGACTGGATGAAACTTTTTCTCCCCATGTGCACCCATTAAAAGACCCCAATCTTCTTAAAATTCTTTCTGAGAATATCTTACTTATATTTAAGTACTTCAAGAGAAGGACGTAGAGCATCATTTATCTGAAAGGTAACAAACGAAAAGGATATTCATTCTCTTTTTTAGCCAATTTTTCCAGCAAATTTCTTCTACATTCATTTGGCAGGTATTTGGCATTGGTTTTTAAAGCATCGAAACCACTTTGGCGATTTATCTCGATTTCGTTTCGTGCAATGTGTTCTCCAACTTCTGAGATAAAAATAAATGAAAATGATATTAAGAACATATCAGTAGTTGCCAGTGGCACATTTCAACATTTATCTATTCTACTTTACTTTTATTTCGAAAAAGATAATTATAGTAATAGTCATAATGAAGATGATGAAAAAATAATTTTCTGGAAAAATTGAAATATATATACAGCAATAAATATAAGTCATATATTTATTTTATAAATATTTGATTTCCCGAAAAGTTTCTTTCCTGATAATGCTTGCAACTTAAATCTATGTCAAGTAAAAATGGTAAAATTATGGGTACAGGTAAAATTCATAAAAAAAAATTTTGTTCAGCAATAAATATTCAATACTTTAAGAAAAATAAATAAAACGTGAAAGTATAAAGTGTACTTTAATAACATTTAATGCAGGAATAATTATTCATGTTGTGCAGATATATAGACGTAATGCCTATGGTGCAGATAAATGGATATCGAAAATTTGAATAAAATGGTTACTCAATTCTCAGAAAGCATCAGTTTAAATACAAATATGCATACATATTTATTCTAAAATGTATTTATCTTTATTTATGATATATTGGAGTACTTATTACTTGCAATGTGGATTTTAAAATCATTACAATCTAGCACAAAATATTTTTATCGTATAGTCTTGTCTAAAACAGTGCAAGAAGATGTATATACAAATTTTGAAAAAAAAATTCCTTATGTCCCGCTTTTTTAATAATATTTTAATTAAATTTATTAGCTCTGTTAATTAGTTTCAAAAATGATTTATCAGAAAACATAGTAAATTAATTTAGACCCAATGAAAACGAAGACATTAGTTTTTCCATGATGGGATAAGCAAGAATTCTTTTCGATCCAGGCCAGCAATTTGATGACTGATTATAGATTTGTTTTTGATAATTGCAATTTTGAGAGAAATCGTAGAGTGAAGGCATTTAACTTGGATTAAAACAGTGGATAGAATGACTTAATTCTATGGAACCAAAAAATATTTTTCAGTGTCTATCTTGTTCAAATGTCAGCTTCAATAATATAGCTATAAGATTTTTACTGGATTGTATAAGTCCGTAATACAATGATTATTGATCTAGATTTCAGAGATGGATTTTTTGAAGAGCTAATTTTGAGTCCCTAATTATCTGGAAAGGTATAGCAGGATTTTTACATGAGGTTAAAATGAAATCGAATAATTTATTGCCTCAGTGGCTCATAAACAGAGATAATGGATATATTTTCATAGAACTTCTGATAAAATTTGCTTATTTATGATATTTATTGTCACGTTCCTTGAAGCGAAGATAGCGTTTTAAAAAATTCAAGAATCACTGGAATATATATATATATATATATATATAACACATC
>BMAW01023824.1:203918-229901 GCA_019974015.1 Nephila pilipes | reverse complement strand
GATCAATAACTCCCAGGTCTAAAATTGAAAACAACTTATTTTTTGCAAATTTTTTTATCATCAACATAAATGACTTTTTGTTAATCACCTTTGGGTATCACAATCAGTTCAACAGCTTTCCAGGTATCTTTTTCGTGTTTTTTTTTTTTTCCATTTTTTTTTTTTTACTTTGCGAAATCTTTTTTGTTGCGGTAAGATAGCACGATAAACAGCTTTTCTGAATCATCCTCGTCGTTGCTGTTTTGATTCAATCAGCAAAGCAATCAATCGCGGCACGCACTTGGAAAAACCTTTTTCCTTCATTTCAAGACCCCCTGGTCCGATCGACTAAAATTTTGGCACGTTTCAAGCAAGGTTGTACTCTAGAAGACATGGTTACTGGTTTACTGACATCTCTGGGTTAATCTTTTGAGTTATTGATCGATTATTATATATATATATGCATATATATATATTTAGAGGCAAAACATTATGACCACCACCTGTCAATAACAGGTTGAGTCCACCTTTGGCCACCAACACAGCTTCACCCCGCCTTGGCAAGGATGCCATAGGTCGGTAGAATGACCGGAGACAGATTGAACCAGATGTTTTTTAAACAGCGGTCCGCAAATCAGATATTGCGTGGTGGTTTTTTGAACTCTGACCTATTGACATCTTAAATGTTTCTATCGGATTGTAATCGGGTGAGTTAGGCAGCCAGGATTAAGCTGGAATTCAATGTATTTCTTGAGATTATCTGGAATTCCCCCAACATAATTTTAACATGCAAGCGGGTGTTGATCATTTCAGCTGGCAAAGCTGGGCCGTGTAAGGTGCACTGGACCGCAATGATGTTCAAATACTGAGCATTCATGAAGTCTGCTCCTACTCCCAACCACAGGTTCACAGTGCATGAACGTTCCCCAAAAGCAAATACCACCACCACCCGGCCAGTGTATTGACATTGTACATGGAAGCAACTGTTTCCCTGGAAGATGGCGTAACCTGACGGCTAGCGATGAACTGACAAACTGCGATTCATCTGAGGGGAACTCTCTTCCACTGATCAGGATGCATCGCGATGTTCCTGGGCCCACACAAGAAGGGCGTTGGTGATGACATTGTCAACAAGGGCACACAGTGGCTTTCACAACCCATATCAACGTGTCCACTGAACGTGTGTCTTCAATAGCTATTCTACTTGTCCCTGCATGCATTTGGGCTGTAAGATGAACCACTGCTGGCTCCAGTTTTGCTATGCCCAGACATTCTCCGACGACTCTTTTTCTTTGAAAGCCATGTGGACATCAACACCAAGTCTACTGCTGCGTTCACCTGTAATTATCCACTTTGCATAAGTATTGACAGCTGTAATCGCAGACAACCCACGAGTCGATGGTTTCGGAAAATCTTTCAGACCTTCGAGCCAATACAATCTGCCCTCTATCAAGTCTCTTAGATCACAACTTTTCCCATCACACACATAAGTAAGTGAAAGAATGATTCTTCAAGACTCTTCAACAGATTAAATACCACTTCCACCTAATCACCGTTCTTTCATGCACCATCCAGGCGAGTTCATTGCAAAAACGTAAGATTTGGCCATAATGTTTTGGCTCTTGAGTGTATATATCTATAGCCTATATATAATCCGTTTTGAGAGGCATGCAGGAGTTAAGTTTATCAGTTTCCATTGAAGAAGATGTAATGAAGCTTTCATAGGGAGTGATTTTGTACATTACCTCCATTTGCATGAGGTATTAATGGAAACTGATATTTCTATCTGCTCCATTTTCGTATGTGAACAACCAACTGTTTCTTCTGAATGTCTTTAAACATGATAACTTCCCCTATTTTCCTATTGTTTTTTTCATAGTCACTTTATGGTGCTTAATGTATAGGCGTAGTGTATTTATCAAAATTATAGATTTTAATAAGTGAAATGTTCCTGTTCCTGAACAATTAGAAATGTTAGCATGTTTAAAAGGTGACAGTCATATTTAAACATAACAACTTGCGAATGATAGACTTTCTGAGTGTAGCAGTAAAACTAAGGTCTTCAACACCAATTTATACAAACTTGGATAAAATTATATCATCTTGGTTAAATATTTCGGTAAAAATGCAATTTTATAATCCTTTTAATTTCTCATGAAATATATATAAACGGTAGAATTTGATGTTTATTAAAATAACGGATCTAGTTATTCATATAGTGCTTTGAGAATAACAACAAAAAGTTCTAAGTCATTTGAGAATGCGTACAGAGCCTTTTTCTAAACTTTCTCCCAAGTCATGATTCTCCTAGAAATTTTCTACCTTCTGAAACATTTTGTTATCCGATTAAGAAGGTAAAGTTTCATATTTCTTATAATATCATTAGTAAATGAAACCAGAACATTGTTGTATGGATAGGTAGTAAATACTCACCGATTATATCTGATCTTCTATGATAAATCAAATGAAACCTTTTCCTTAACGGTAGTACTACTGCTTTTATTATTCCTATATGTATTAAATAGTAACATGTTAGTTAAAATATTTGACATAAGGTCACCTTCATTGCACATCTTGTCAAAGAAATTATGAGTAGAAAGTGATTCCGTTCGGATAACCTTCAGAGGTTAGCCGATCAATCATTTTTCTCCGATAGCGCAGCGACTACGATCAAATTGTGACTGAAAAAACAGCAGTTTCCTCCCTCAAGTGACTGTTGGAAAATGTAACTCTCTTTCTGACGATGATAAGGATTTCGCTCGCTTTTGAATGATAGTTTTACCAGATTTATTGCGTATTCATTAATGCAATATCTACACCAATTACAACTTGCACTTTCTAGTTCAATGAATAATAAATATTTCAAATATTCGTTTCTAAAATATCGATTTTGAATAATTATTTTTGCGGTGTATTATTATATATTATAACATCTGATAAATTGATCTTTAAGCAATTCAATTAAATATCAAAATAATATACAATGTTTGTTAAAATATTAAATTAAAATATCTAAAAAAATACAAACAATTTTAAACTTTTTAAGATTCTTTATGTTATATCTATCAAATTACTTTTTTTGTGTGCACTTTAAGACATTGTGGAATTGCTCATAATTGAAGGCATTGCATCTTGTCAATTTCACCTTTTTGAATAAGCTCAGCCATATCACAAGAAAAATAATAGATGATCTGTCATAGTTCGAACGATTTTCCTTATTATGTATAGTTTTACGGTACTCGATATGCCATTAGTACTCTATCAAATACTAAATTTTGTGAGTAAATATCGTTTATGTCAGTCAGATAAATAAGCGGACAATTCATCGTCCAGCTTCCATTACAAAAAGTTTATCTTTTCTCGATTAGGGGTTCGGCTGCAACCATTTAGAGCAGAGAAACTTCAGGACGACTTCTATCGGGGTAGAATTATGATGGCTATTCGAATGACGGCTAGGCTCGTTCATATATTCTCGTGTTGAAGCATACTCAGATTAGAATGCCTTTCTAATCCCAACTAGTAATCTATGAATAGATGCAAGATAATTGTTTTTATTGGAAAAGTTTAATACACACCAAACAACTTTATTTGGGCACTTATATTCTATTTCATTCTGATGAGCTTCATTACATAGCAAAGTTGTCAAGAACTCCTCATCCAATACTGGCATATTAAATCATGCACTAATCATGTATGACAAAATTAATATTCAACAATGATGTAGGAACCTTTGTATATTTTGAACTATACATAGCAAAATGGGACAGCATGTTGTTAACCTTTAATTTCTATATATGAACAAGATTACTGCTAAAATTTCTCTATATTAAGTGTTCTAGGAGAGGGTGAGATATCTTGCGCTGAGTTTGAGTTTTTTTAACATTTACAAAGTATATTTTAGTGCATTTTAGCCTTCATGCAAAAAACTAAGAGTCGATGCAGACATTTATGAGCAATGGTAAGAAAATTACATGATTCATCGTAAGGAATGTGGATATTTTGATGTTGTTGAAATTATATTCTCTGAATGAGAAGACTTGAATCCTGAAGGCTATTCAGAAAAGGAAACAGGTTATTTTAGTATATTCATAATCTGGTATGCATACAATGAGATTACTACTGAAACTCCCTTAATATCAATAATAATAAATTTTCTAGGGCAAAATTTAAATAAATAATAGTTGCAGTTTAGTGGTTTAAATAATTCATTGTTGTATCTAGTCACCAAAGTATGAAAAAAAGCAGGCATATGGTATAGAGATTACAGTAATTTATGCACAACTCATTTCATTTTGAATAAACTGCCCTCATGCATCTGGAACTGCCCTTAAGTTACTGTAGATAAACTAACCAACAAAAATAATATATAGACTAGAAACATATAATAAATAATATCTTGCATAAGAAAGGGCATGGATCTACAATATGAAATGCAAATCAACCGTTCAGATTCAATGTTACTTATACCTATCGTGTTTAAAGAAGAGTTTATTACCCACTTTACATTAATTGCGAAATACAAACTTGATTGTATGTTAATAAAATCCATATAATATTATTTGATCAGTATGAGGGTAATGATTCCTTTGGCAAACTATGAGTAATTTTGTTCTTCTTCCCGAGCCAAAATAATGAAGAATATTGTAGATACATATATTAACGTGCTGATAAAAATGGAAGGATATTTCTTATTTCTTCTGAAATATCTCTCGCCTATACATTGCCATGATATAGATATTTCAATGGTTCAAATAAGCCTCTGTTGTTTTCAAAGCGAAAGGGGTTTTGCTTCATTAGTAATGATATTGATGCCTGTGTTTCGATTACCGATTTACTTTTTTTTATATAACATTTTTACGATGTAATTGTTAGGTTCTCTGTCATAACATTAAGTTGTTAGTAAACAAAAGAAGTTACAAAGTTAACTATGTGGGATACTGAATTTTCATTTAAATGTAGCATAATTACATCACATTCAAATTAGCCCTAAATACATAATATTTTAAATGTAGCATAAAATATATTACATTCCTAATTGTATCAATTAAAGGACGTAGTTAGTAAACTGGAAGAAGTTAAATTATCTTGTGATTTAAACAGCTTGGCTGTACAATTCTCGACGGCAATTACTAATGAACGTAGGGGCTCTGATAGATACGTTCCAGCTGGTAAATGCTCTTTCTACCACTGCTTGGTAGATACATGGATCTTTATCCACCTACATCATTGCATGTAAAATCAGGAAATTTGTTAAATGGTACTAGTTGCACGATGCGATAGACTCCGAATTTAATAATAGGTAAGTATAAAAGACTTTTCCTTTAACTCTCTAGACATCCGATTTTTGGAGACCAACATGCAACAATACATGAAGATTCTAAGTTCATTTCTTCATTTAAGTTTTCTTATATCTTTTTGCTCAGACCTTTGTTTGTCTTTTACAACATTTTAACATAATATATGGTTTTTTATTTATTCTTGAGAATCTTATATTCTTTAAACTGCATTACTCCTTGTTTATTTCTTTTTCTGCTTACATTCTCGAAGAGTTTATTTTCCGTACTGATTCTATCATTTGTTCTGTTATTTTGAGTTTGAGACGCATAAATATATTTTGTTCTTTTATGTTACTAACACAAGTGAATTTTTAGCGTTGCTGATTGAAACGTAATCTTTTGTACGTTCCATTAAATAATGTTTCGACTGAAGTCAATATAATATTATTAAGCATTCCACTGTATCTCTATCTGTGCATTAGCTATATTCAATTTTACTTCTAGACTCAACACCAAGAATAAACCAAATGTTTAAATCTGTTGATTTTCTAACTATAAACTCACAAAGACAAAACAAATAAAATTTATTTATTATGAGACAATTCACTTAGGTCAGAGATTCAGCCAATTCTGAAACTGGTAAGGATCTGCCGAATTCCCTTCTGCCAGTTATGTGACTCTTCGAATTTTCCTACTACTTAACACACATTGTATGAGCCTGTGAAATACAGAATTGAAGTATTAATTTTTTAAATCCAACAGGAATTCAAAGATAGAGAACCTTACTAATATTGGGATTTATAGACAAGGTCAATATGAATATATATAACATATATTATTGTGCTACCTAATTTGTTAAATCCTTAAAATTATCCGCAAATAATCAAGAAATTACATTTCATAAAAAACATTTAAAATACACATTCAATAAGCCTTGACACTACAATATATGCCTCATCGTAAAGCTGGGAAGAAATGAGAACTCCTAACGTTAGAAAAAAAGTCAACACATCTTTTGAAAAGTTAAAAGCAATCATTACAAATTAAAACAAATAAAATGTATTACAATCTAATATTATATTATTTGGAAGAATTTATTTTCATTGACATTAACTGGGACATGGTGTAATGATTTTATAAAACAAAAATGGCATAAAATAGCTATCCTCAGAAAACTACAACAGAAAAACTATAAATGTAAATATATTTACACGTCATGTAAATGTAATTTTACCAGAGTTGTGGAAATGCAAGAATTTTCTTTATTTAACACATGGAATTTTAAGGAAAAATATAAAGCAAATGGCTACTAGATGTAAAATAATAATCATTCCCAGTTTCAGGCACCAAATCTTGTGAAGTCTACATTTTCCCACATTAGCGTTCAGAAGTCCACAATGCATGTATAGCTCTTCTTTTTCTGTAATGTGGGTTCATCATCAATTTTGAAACTCTAATTCTAACAATTATAATGTCAAAATTGAGATTGAAATTCTGATCTTTAGAAATATTTTTAATTATTTAAAGAAATTACTAAAGGCTTATATGGTCGCACATTTTCTGATATATATACTGATGAAGGCTTCACGGGTGTGGGGGAAAATCATGTCCATTTCGGAGGATAAGGACGAGATGAAGCTTTATTCGTAAGTTTTCAGGGCAAAACACAGGCCGCACTTGACAGCAACAGATACACATCTCTTGCAATTTTACTATCACAGAAAAATAGGAACAAAACATAGTTAAGTAAGTCACGATTAACAGCAACGTTCAGTTCGTCAGTTCATTAGTCGTCATGCGGACAGCCTCTGCAATATATTTTGCAGGGATGATCTGACAAATTTGGACAATTCACGCTGCTCTCACACAAATCACAGGCACGCTCTATTCAAGTGTCTGCAGGTATCGATTTCCGTGATCTGCAGCAACTTATAAACTTCTATGAAGCTGGAAGGGAACCTTCCCACTTTCACTCGACTAAGCTATTTCAGTTACTCACTCGATTCTGAACAAACTGATCTAGAGTACCAGACGTTCCTCATACCAGACTGGCTCTGACGCAGTATTTATACCTTTTCAGCCAGACGGAAGCCGAAAATTTAAGAAAAGTCCATAACTTTCTTCCCTGTTCTATTATTCTTGCTGAGTTCCAGCACTTCAGACTACTTGCTCATATGTTGCCCAAAGTCCCACAAGTAAATATGCATGGTAAGCAGTTTTTCTTATCTCTCAATGTATCCATTTTCATACAAGCGCTACAGGGAAGAATCAGTCAAGTTCTTTACAATACATTATTCTTTTCAATGCAAAGTAAACTCTATTCAGAATTCAAACTGACTTACACCGATTCCAAAAATACATCTATGGTTTTGCTCGTGTTCATTAAATTCTCTTGAAAGATTTAATTCATTCTCTATTTTTAAAATATTTAAAACAATCATTCACCTCCAGATTCGTTCACTACCATTTTTTAATAGTATAATCTCACCCACTCAACAATAATTTGAGTTTCTATTAATAAACCAAGCAAATTCATTTTAAAAAACTATGTGTTATTTTAAAAACCTATAAATGGTTAAAGACCTATGCCCAATAATAAATTACCTCAGGTTTGTGAATGTAAATGTACTCAACAATATTTCTGAAAAGGGATAAGTAAGCTTAAACGTAAAACCAACCACATATTTTAATACAATTAATAGTTGGAAGCTTAAGTTTAATTTTAATTATTTTTCAGTCGTAAACAATGTAAATTTCAAAGAACTCAAGTAAAAATCAAGTAGAGGCTTTAAGAAAAATCTTAATGGCATATATTCAAAGGAATGTGTTATAAGATGGCTCAAGTCAATAAGATTACTATTTTTCTGGCTCTCTACTTCAGTAATTTTACCTTGAGTCTTATCAATTCTATTCACTTGACTAGATCAGGAGTTTGGTCTGCGTTTGGTTCAATTATTAGCTTACGAATGAGTATTATAGTATCTAAATGTTCATGATTATTGTTTATCTTAAAAGAGGCAATGATATAATTTAACTTACTTTGCGAATGTGATTCAGGAAGTCTCATCATGTGAACTTGAACTAAAAAATAAAGATTGATGTGAAAGAAGAATAATGAGAAAATGAAGAGAGATTACTGATATGTGAGAGAATATAATCAGGAAATACAGAATTTTAGCAGAATTATGAGCACTATTGTTGATACAAGTATGATTGAGTGATGTCTTTAAAACAATTACCTGCTACGATCTAGTAAATAAAAATATTTGGCAGATATGATATTGCTGTTATTTAGTTAAAGGAAATCATTTTGGTGGTAAGAAAGCAGAGATGTATCATCCACTAATATAATACTTTCAGTTCGTTTATTTATGAAATGTAAATTGCTTAAATGATTTATTATTCATTTTTGTCTCTGATGGCTCACAGGTTAAGGATACCAACTCGTTCAAATGAATTTACATTAAATTTGCCATTAAATACTCAATGTTTTTGAAAAATGTATTATTTGATTCAGTGTAGGAAGAACCACATTACTAAGCTACTAGCATAATACCATGTGTTAGTGGGTGTTATAAAATGAGATATATATAGTATATATATAATGTATGTATATATAATATATATCATTTACTTCTTATCATATATTTTATAAGTATATGTATAATATATCCTATATGTATATATATATGTAACCTATACTTTATATTATATATATGTAATATATATATATATTTTATATGTACTATATATATAGTATATAATAATAATATATATATATGATTTGACTGTGTGGGTTATAAATGAATATATATATATAATAACCTCAAGAGCCAAAACATTATGACCACCTAGTAATAACAGGTTGGCCGTTTCACATAACAGCACTCAACACAGCCTTGGCAACTGCCTAGCAAGCATAAGATGCCAGAGATAGATCCATGTCAGTGACTTGTAGATGTGGTACAGATGTTGCCCAAAGATGGCATCCAAATTGAATTGTAGCTCTTTGAACTCTGCACATATGCCGTCCACTGACATGCAAAGAGCACATTCTATGAGTTAATCCCCTGTGAGTTACGTCCATGGGGATGATGCTGGAATTCAATCATCATTTCCTGAAACTCTTCCACAATTTTAGCCTTGGACACCCGTCCTGTGGTAGAACACGTTCCATTCAGCTGAAAAACAGGGCCGTAGACAGGGTGCAACTGGTCGCAATGATGTTTAAAACGCAAGTCATAGCAAATCCGAGTCACCTGCTTATGGCATTCATGGTTGCTCTACCACAGCCAAGGTCCCAGAGATTGCCAGGCGATCTCCAGAAGCATAATACCACCACCACCCGCTGTGACTGACCTATGTGACGGCTGGGACTAGCTTTCGCTGGACGCAGCCATCGTGACATTGATACGAACCGAATGATAAGCATCCGTGACATCAACTCTCCCCGCGGTCCATGGGAGCCTGTCGCGATGCTTCCCTGGGCCCAGCAGCACTGGTTGTGTTTGACTTGGGCAACAGAAGACACAAGGTGGGACGTTTGCTGCTAAGCCTATATCAGACGTCCCTGAACAGTGTCTCGATGCTATTCACTTCGCCGTCCTACTGTCATTGGGCTGTAAGTGAATCCTTCTCATCTGGCCATTTTGCTTGCTTACATGGAAGGTCTCCACAAGTCCTTTATCTTTTGAAAGCGTGTGGACATGCCTGTTTCTCTACTGCTGCCGTTCACCAATGGTTATCACTTTGCATAGTAGTGAACTGCTGAATCGCGTTCAACCCACGAGGTGTTACGGTTTTCAATCTGTTCCGAGCCTTCGAGGCAACTGATCTGCCCTCTATCAAAAGTCCCTTAGATCCGCAGCTACTTTCCCATCACACACATAAGTAAGTGAAATAATGATTCTTCAGACTCTCCAACAGCAGTTAAATACCACTTCCACCTGATCACGTGCCTTTCTCGTCATCCGGGCGAGTTCAATGCAAAATCTAGAGATTGGTCATAACGGCTCTTGAGGTGTGTATATATATATATATATTATATATGTATATATATGCTATATATATATATATATATATATATATATCTTCTATATATATATATATATGTATATATATATACATATTTATATATATTTGCTTCAATGTGACACGAATTTCTGAAAACATTGAAAAATATATAATAAAAAACATTATAATATGTAGGATGAATGGCGTTGACTATAATTGAATATGCATACATTTTCTAAGTTATTTTTTATTTGTTCGATGTTTTGAAAAAAAAAAATTAAGTTTTCAATGTTTTTATACATACGTTATCTAGGTTTTTAAATTTAAAATAAAGTTTTTTATAAAATTTCTTGTATGTTCCTGAACATGTTTTTTTAATATTTACTTTCGAGTTTTGAGTACAATAGTGAATATAAAATGGCGACATTGAGTTGATTTTTTTTCCATTGAGAAGAAAATTCAATTTAATAATGTGCCTTTCAGAATATTGGAAATTCCATTTTAATGCACAAAATAATTAAAACACATGTAAAGGAGACTCAAAGTTTTTCAGTTTCAATCAAAATTTGGGTGTAGTGGGGGGTAAACTCGATGCAAAAAGTGAAAATTAATAACTATGAAGTAAAATGGAACGTCGTAGGAAATATAAAAATTTATAATTAAAAAAAATGTTTGAAAAAAGGTTTTTTAACAAACTTTGTTTTTTAAACATTGATCACATATTTATAATGTATGGTTTCTAATTTTTTTTAATTTCGTGTTTTACTTTCTTTTGAAATCATATCACCCATCAAAGGAAAATACAGAAATTGAACGTTAATACGATGTAATATATATTATAAATACTACTTTTATGAAATGTATTTATAACTTTCATATTCATTAAACAAATTCCAGCTAAAAATACTTTTAATACTCCTGCCCACCAATTGTCCTATCATACAATAATAAAATAGAAACATTTTTCTTTTCTAATAAGTTAAACTAATCGCCATTGTTTTAATGAGCTATTACTTATGTAGATTCCTGTACCAATTAGTAAAACTAATTTTGGAAAAAAAAAAAAGCATTTACTTTTCAAAAAAGAGAAACATCACTAAGTCATCATTTTAAAAAATATGTAAGAAGATACTTTTTTAAAGTCATGTTTAGATTATTACAGAAATAAGATGGCAAAATCCTTTACAAATATTTTCAATAAAGAAAAAACAGGAGAGAATATTATATTGATTTTCAAACAAATTTCATACAAAACTTACTAATGCGAGTCATAATGTGTAAAAAAAAAATCTTTTTTTTGTTGAAGGCTAAATTATACCTCATGCCGCTTTATTTATCTACTTTTTTGTTCATTATCATCTTTTGGCTTTGTTTTCAGTTCCCTCAATGCTCTATTCAGTAAAGAAAGCTTTACATTTTTATTTCGATATGCGATAAAACACAATTTCAGAACCATTCAAACTTTTCTGTTCAAGAAAATGCCTAATAAAACATGGAAATGATACATTTTCTATTTCTATTTTAAAATGAATAAGGAAAACGTTTTTTTTTCTTACTACTTAAAAACCTTAGAATAAAAAAAAATATATAAAGAACAACTTATTTTCTAAGATTTTTTTCCCACCCTGACGTAAAATTTACAAAAGCATAGAACCGCTAGAAAATTTTTCAAGCTTCACTATTAATATCCAACGTCATCATTTTTCACGCCTCTTATTTTTTCGCTTCTTTCCTGTGACTCATTTGTTTGCCGTTCGCCCTGCACGAAGATACATCCCCTGCCGAGATGAGGGTGAATTCGTTACAATGAGCACTACCTCGAGATAAATGATCGCAAGCAATCGGACACGACACAAGAATTCAAATTCACAGTATTCATAAAAAAGGAACATGGGGCTGGAAGACGCATTTTTTTTTATATTGTAGCAAATGATATAAATAAGAGTTCTTTTCGAATTCTATTTTATCACGGTTGGTCAAACGCGTATCTGGAGAGAACAGGGGTGGTCTAGATCCACGTTTACTATTCTATGGGAGAGAGACAATTTTCTATTGAAATAAGTTTGTCTGCTTATTATTGTCATTAGGAAAGTCCTCATCTTTTTTATGTTGTTACACCATAAAAAATTGTGAGAATTGTTAGGATATAAACGCAGGTTTTTTAAATGTGTGTGTACCTTATTTGTTATCGTTCCTCTGATGAGAACTGTATTCTTAAATTATTTATGTAATTCGAAAAAATCTGTGTTTTTAATAATTTAGAAACTTATTATCTCAGAACCATTCTTTTTTTCGGGATTTTTTGTTGTCTGTAAGAAAGTCTGACTAAAATTACCATTTTTGAAACGTTACTAGAAATCTAACTGAACGATACCATTCTCTACCATACCATCTCTTAAATGGCAACAAAACAACTTGATGATTTATATATTAGCTTTTGGTTTAACTTGTTCTCCCAAATTAAATTTACAGCTACCATGCTGAGGTGATGCTATTATATTGCACTCAATCGTTACCTTCGTGAGAACTGAGTTCATCAGTATATATCATCTAAACTAACGATTAAAACAATGATGTGATGATGATGAGAATATACTACGAAGAAAATTAAATCCCGGTTTTCAAACGCCAAAAAAAAGTAATTGTGACGAAGTTTTAAGAAGCGAAGAGTTTGGTGTCATGGATTTCTTAAAAGAACGATTAGTTGGTAATACAATACAAAGTTCCATCTTAATTTTCCAATAATAACACTAGAATCTTTCCAGCTTCCTTCTAGATATAATTAACAATTATACCTTTTATTTGATTTATGCATAACATTTTGATAAATTATGTATAACAATATAACTTTATTCATTATAATAATTTTCATTTTACTTTTAAATTAATCACATTTTAGTTATTAGTTAAGTGTTATTATTATGTTTTATGCCATTAAATAGTTTTTCAGAATAGCTTCATAGTAACAAGAGTCTCTTATTTTCATTCAAATTATGATTTTGAAATTTTTTCTACGTCACAGTTGTATCTGTATCCAATTATTGAATCGCACGATAAAAGTTCTAAAAATATGTTCAATTACCTATTCTAAATAGGACGATATGTCATAGATTATTTCAAAATGTACATTTATTCCAACTTTTCAAGAATTTTTTGCAAGATTTAAGCATCGGGAATCCATATCAAAATGTAAATGCATTCTCCACCAAAAATCCCATTTTATTCACATTATTTTGTTTTTCTAGAATAAGTCAATAATATCAAAATTAGATGTTTTTGTAAGACCTCTTCTTTTTTGGGGAACTTTTATTCAAGATTTGAGTAAAAAAAATTAGTTTTCTTTAGCACACATGACATGTAATAGGAATTTATTATTCATTTAACGAATATACAAAGGGAATTAAGGTGGAACATATCAAATCTTAGTCTACTTGGAAGGCGCAAGTTTAGGAATGGTCTACTCAATTAAACATATAAGCATATTGGTTTATAATTCACTAATAAGTAAGTATCATATATATATATATATATGTGTGTGTGTGTGTGCTTACCTAATAACATACACAATATAAAATAAAAAAATAACATTGAAGTTATAATAATCCTTTACTAAGTAATTCAATTGGAAATGGCGCATGAAATTAGTTAAATATGAATTTATTTGTACAACTGTTACTTCAGTGTAACTTTTAAAATATGTCTAACAATTTACCATGAGTAAAAGGCATTATAGATGAATACGTACTTTTAAAATAATTAAAAGTTATATGTCAAGTTTTTACCAAGAAACAGATATATTCGTCAAAGGTAAAAGCAGAAAAGAATTAAAATTCGCAACTCGAATGAAAAACGCCGGTCGTTAATTCATTGATCATAATCACAAATGCTACGAAAACACTGTTCAAACCTTAAGTCGATCTCAAAATTAAATAAATAGTAGAAAATAAAAAAAAAAATTCAATCTAATTTTACAATTTTTACTAAATTGATTTGGAAACCGAACTCATATCATTGTGAATTTTGTGATTTCCCTAATTAATTTATAATGACAAGAGAAGTACATAATGAGAAGGACGTTGCGGCTTTGATACTGATCTGTTGTTATGAGGAATAGCGTTCTTCAGTATCAAGAGTTGATTTTATCGGCGGTTTAAGAGTTCGAAGATATTCGACACGTTGCTAATGAGTTGTTCTCGAGGAACTAGTGCGGATCATGGACACGAGTTGGATGTACGTTCGGCCTTGCACGCACGCACACGCACACACACACACGCACGCACGCACGCACGCACGCACGCACGCACACGCACGCACGCACGCACGCACGCGCGTTGCGCACGCACGCGCACGCACGTATGTATTGTAATATGGAAATGATGTAATATGATGGCTAATATGTATACTGACCCATGTGATGATATGTAGCCAATAGCCACGATAATATGGTGTGTAATAACCATGTAATAATAATATATATACAATGTAATATATGCTGCTCAGCAATATGTAATACTGTATGTCAATATAACTCGCTCAATAATATATATTATGTATTACCGGTATGTTGATATTAGTAATATCTAATAATGGCAGTAATGACCACAATGGCCATGACGTAATAATTGACAGCCAGCCAATTGACAATATGCACATGCTCGGTAGCCAATGTGTAGCAATGACCAATATGTAGCCCTTCCAGTAGCCTTCTGTAATAATATGTAACAGCAACTGTGTATGGCATATGTGTAATAACTCAACCATGTGAGTAACCAACCAGTAATAACAACAACAATAAATAATGACCAGCAATGACCAATGTGTGTGTGTATGTATGACAGCAGCACCAGCCAACAACCAGCAGCATAACTCTCAGCAGCCCACAACTGGCAGCCAATAACCTTAGCCGTATTGACATGTATAACCAACCATGTCGATAATAACTCCTAATAACCAACCTTCGACCAGCCAATAATATGCTCCATCTATTCATGTGTGTATGACAATAATGGCAACCGTGGCCCAGCCAGTCATGTCCAACAGCAATGGCCAACCAGCTATTTGTGATGTGTAGCCAGCCTTCAGCCAAACAGCATAGCCAATAATATTATTGTGTGTGTGTGTATTGACAATATGTATATGTAATTTATATAATATATATATATATATTATATATGTATATATAACCTTATATAATATATATATAATATATGTATATATATATATATATATGTAATTTATATAATGTTATATGTGAAACATATATATGTATGTTACATATAAAATATATCTTATAAAACCGAGGAGAATTATCATTTTCTTGTTGTTTTGCTTTGCTTCCTAATTCCGAAAGTAATGTATGCTAATTGAATTAATTTCAGATTTATAATTATTATATTCTCAATCATCATAAAGTCTCCAGTTGAGATTATTTTCGGTATACTTCTTCAGACTTGCATGCACTTTCTACAGGACAATATTTTCTTTCCTCAGCACTATAACAAAAGTTTAAATAATATCAGTTGTAATTTAATTAATTTGTGAATGAATTTTTTTTATTCATTTTTTAATGAATTTGTACTTCACATATGTTATATATGTAAACTATTTACGTATTTAAAATAAATGTGATTTTAACATAAGTATGTGTGTTTTTAGCTTTTACAGATGTAAAATTATTTGCTTGGTATTCAAAGCATCAAAATATTGTTAACGATGCAAAACTAACAAAGGAAATAATTATGCATTCTATCTAAAAGGAAAAAGATTAAAACAATTAAACATTGTGTTAATCAATAGAAACATAAACATTGGCAAAAAAAAATATAACAAAAGGAATTTGAATACATTTATAAATTATTGCATTTTTTATGTTATCTAAAAAGTTAAAATGATTGTGTAAATCTTACAAAAATAAGACCACTTCTAAATACTAATGTGCAAATTTTAATTTGTATCTTCTTATATCGATTAGTTTAATATTTAAAAAAAGGGATTGATGTGATTATCGCACTAAATGATTCATACTTGAAACCTCAATGGACAAATTAATTGAAGAAGCAGACTTAAGAAAAAAGATTGTGTAAGTTATTTCCTTTTTACACCAGTCAATAAATATTTTCATATTGTTCAAAAAATAAAAGAACCTGTATATATAAATCACCTTTAAAATACACCATACGAGGAGAGCTTTTCGAAAAATATTCTTTTCAAGAAACTTTCTTTTAAAAGAGCTTCAATTCTAAATCAGAGCTGCCAAATGAAAAAAAAAATTCATATTAATAATGTTTCTGAAATACGGCTAACCCAGTTTTTATTTCTTTCCCGATGTGTATAACACTTTTTCGCCTCTATATTTCTATTTTTTTTCTTCGGCTTTCCAAGTTCTTGAAATATTTTTTCCTCTCCTGTGCCCTATTTTAGGATGACTATGTCTAACACCTCCAAGGTCATTATACTTTAGTTTAATTTTTTTTAAAGAAAAAGGAGGATATCCAACATAATTTATCTCCAATGTAACATTAAAAATTGAATTTTTTTCTCTAGCCAAATTTTTTATACAGTTTAGCAATACGTAATGCGAGTAAATAGCGATAAACAGCTTTCTGAATCATCGACTCGTTGCTGTTTTTGTTCAATCGAAAGCAATCGCGGCACGCACTTGGAAAAAACCTTTTTCACTTCATTTCAAAACCCCTTTTTCCTGGTCCGATCGACTTAAAATTTTGGCACGTTTCAAGCAAAGGTTAGTACTCTAGAAAGACATGGTTACTGGTTTACTACGAGCGCCATCTCTGGGTTAGTCTTTGGAGTTATTGATCGATGTGTTATATATATATATGCATATATATATATTTACACTCAAGAGGCAAAACATTATGACCACCTGTCAATAACGAGTTGATCCACCTTTGGCCACCAACACAGCTTCACCCCGCCTTGGCAAGGATGCCATAGGTCCTTGGTAGATGACCGGAGACAGATTGAACCAGATGTTTAAACAACGGTCACGCAAATCCGAGATATTGCGAATTGGTGGTTTTTGAACTCTGACCTGCCATCCTATGACATCTTAAATGTTTTCTATCGGATTGTAATCGGGTGAGTTAGGCGGCCAGGACATTAACTGGAATTCAATATCATGTTCTTGGATATGATGGAATTCCACTCCAACATAATTTTAGCCTTATGACAAGGGGTGTTGTCCATTTTCAGCTGGAAAAACTGAGGCCGTGTAAGGGTGCAACTGGTCCGCAATGATGTTCAAATACCTGTAGCATTCATGGTCTGCTCTACCCCAACCACGGGTTCCACAGATGCCCAAGAGAACGTTCCCCAAAGCATAATACCACCACCACCGGCCAGTGTATGACCCATTGTACATTGAGGAAGCAACTGTTTCCCTGGAAGATGGCGTAGCCTGACACGGCCATCAGCGTGATGAATGACAAACTGCGATTCATCTGACAAGGGAACTCTCTTCCACTGATCCATGGACCAGTCGCGATGTTCCTGGGCCCAGCACAAGGGCAGTTGGTGATGACGCTTGGTCAGCAAGGGCACACGAGTGGGACGTTTCCTGCATAGCCCCATATCCAACAGTGTCCACTGAACAGTGTGCTTCAATACTATTCTACTTGTCACTGCATTGTATTGGGCTGTAAGATGAGCCACTGTCTGGCTCCAGTTTTGCTTCTCCATGCCAGACATTCTCCGACGACCTTTTTCTTTGAAAGCGTGTGGACATCCAACACCATGTCGTCTACTGCTGCGTTCACCGTAATTTATCCACTTTGCATAAGTATTGACAACTGTAGATCGCGAACAACCCACGAGTCGTGCAGTTTCGGAAAATCTTTTTCCGAGCCTTCGAGCCAATACAATCTGCCCTCTATCAAAGTCTCTTAGATCCGCAGCTTTTCCCATCACACACATAAGTAAGTGAAAGAATGATTCTTCAGACTCTCCAACAGCAGTTAAATACCACTTCCACCTAATCACGTGTCTTTCATGCCATCCAGGCGAGTTCATTGCAAAACGTAGGAGTGGCCATAATGTTTTGGCTCTTGAGTGTATATATATATATATATATATATATATAATCCGTTTTGAGAGGCATGCAGGATTAGTTTATCAGTTTCCCTGTTGAAGAAGAAGATTGTAATGAACTTTCATAGGGAGTATTTATCTTTCTTACATTACTCCATTTGCATGGGTATTAAATGGAAACTGATATTTTATCTGCTCCATTTTCATGTGGAGCAACCAACTGTTTCTTCTGAATGTCTCTTAAGGACACCAGGATAACTTCCCCTATTTTCCTATTGTTTTTTCATAGTCACTTTATGGGCTCTTAATGTATAGGCGTAGTGTATTTATCCAAAATTATAGATTTGCAATACTGTAAAATGTTTCCTGTTCCTGAACAATTAGAAATGTTGCCATGTTTAAAAAAGGTGACAGTCATATTTAACTACAACATGAAAATTGAATGAATTATTTTTTTTCTATCAGTGTAGCAGTAAAACTAAGGACAACTGCACCAATTTATACAAACTTGGATAAAATTATATCACATCTTAGTTAAATATTTCGGTAAAAAATGCAATTTTATAATCCTATTTTACTCGTATTTCATGAAATATATAATCGGGTAGGAATTTGATGTTTATTAAATAACGGATCGTGGTTATTCATAATATGTGCTTTGAGAATAACAACAAAAAGTTCTCGAATCATTTTGGAGAATGCGTGACAGAGCCTTTTCTTCAAACTTTCTCCAGAGCTCATGATTCTCTAGAAATTTTCTAACCCTGCAAACATTATTTGATTGTTTTCCGATACCAAAAGGAGGTAAAGTTTCATATTTCTTATAATATCATTAGTAAATGAAACCAAGCATTGTTGTATGGATAGGTAGTAAATACTCCACCGATTATATCACTTATCTTGTTTCTATGATAATCAAATAAAACCTTTTCTGCTTAACGGTAATCCTACTGCTTTTTTTTATTATTCCATGTGTATTAAATAGTAACATGTTAGTTAAAAATATTTCGGAATAGGTCACCTTCATTGCACATCTTGTCAAAAATTATGAGTAGAAATTGATTCCGTTCGGATAACCCTTGAACGGTTAGCCGAATCAACAGTTTTTGCTCTCCGATGAGGCGCAGCGCTACGATCAAATTGTGACTGAAAAAAACAGCAGCAGTTTCCTCCCTCCAAGTGACGTTGGAAAATGTAACTCTTTTCTGACGATGATAAGGATAGTTCGCTCGCTTTTGAATGATAGTTTTTACAGATTTATTCGCGGTATATTAATGCAATATCTACACCAATTACAACTTGCACTTTTAAGCAGTTCAATGAATAATAAATATTTCAAATATTCGTTTCTAAAATATTGATTTTTTGAATAATTATTTGCGGTGTATTATTATAATATTTATAACATCTGTAAATTGATCTTTTAAGCAATTCAGTAAATATCAAATAATATACATAATAGTTTGTAAAATATTAAATTAAAATATCTAAAAAAATACAAGCAATTTTAAGCTTTTTAAGATTCATTTAATTGTTATATCTATCCAAAATTCTTTTTGTGTGTGATGCACTTTAAGACATGGAATTGCTCATAATTGAGCATTGCAGTCTTTGCAATAAATGCGCCATTTTTAAGAATAAACTCCAGCCATATCACACAAGAAAAATAATTAGATGATTCACTAGTTCGGCAACATTTTTCCTTATTATGTATAAAGTTTTACGGTACTCGTATCGCCATTAGTACTCTATCAAATTAACTAAATTTTGTGAGTAAATATCGTTTGTAATACGAATAACGCATGATAATATAAGCGGACGAATTCATCTCGTCAGCTTCCATTACGCAAAAGTTTCACTGTCCGATTAGGGTTCGGCTGCAACCATTTAGGCAGAGAAACTTCGGACGAACTTAACTCATCAGTGCAGATTATGATGAGCTATTCGAATGACGAGCTAGGCTCGTTCATAACTATTCTCGTGTTGAGAAACCTTGTCTGAATTAGAATAGCTCTTTCTAATCCCAACAGTAATCTATGAATAGATGCAAGATATTGTTTTTATTGGAAAAGTTTAATATACACCAAACAACTTTATTTGGGCCACTTTATATTCCTATTTCATTCTGATGAGCTTCATTACATACATAAGTGTCAGAACTCCTCACGCCAAATACTGGCATATTAAATCATGTATAATCATGTATGACAAAATAATAATATTCAACAATGATGTGGGAATAACTTTGTATATTTTGAACTATACATAGCAAAATGGGACAGCGTATTTGTAACCCCAATTTCTGAATATTGAACAGAGATTACTGCTAAAATTTCTCTATATTAAGGTGTTCTATGGAGAGAGAGAGAGTGGATATCCGCCGCGGACAGTTTGAGTTTTCTTTTAACATTTACAAAAGATATATTTTAGTGCATTTTTAGCCTTCATGCAAAAAACTAAGAAGTCTGATGCAGCATTTATACAATGGTATAGAAGAATAATTACGATTCATCGTAAGGATGTGGTATTTTGATGTTGTTGAAATTATATTCTCTCTGAATGAGAAAGACTTGAATCCTGAAGCTATTCCAGAATAAAGGAAACAGGTTATTTTAGTATATTCCATTCTATGGTACACATACAATGAAGTACTACTGAAACCTCCCTTAATATAATAATAATAAATTTTCTAGGGCAAAATTTAAATAAATAATGATGATTTAGTAGTTTAAATAATTCATTGTTATTATCTAGTCATAAAGTATGAAAAAAGCCACATAATAGTGATAAAGTGTTACAGTAATTTTATGCATAACTCATTTCATTTTGAATATATGCCCTCATGCATCTGGAACTGCCCTTAAGACTGTAAGATAAACTAATCAACTAGCAAAAAATAATATATAGCTAGAAACATATAATAAATAATATCTTGCATAAGAAAAGGGCATGGATCTAATATATGAAATGCAAATCAACCGTTCAGATTCAATCTAAGTATACATACCCACAATGTTTAAAAGAAGAGTTTATTACCCCACTTTACGATTTTAATTATGAAATACGAAACTTGATTGTATATGTATAAAAATCCACATAACTAATAATTATTTGTATCAGTATGCAGGTAGATGAATTCCTTTGGCAAACTAGAGAGTAATTTTGTTCTTCTTCCGGCCAAAATAATAAAAGATATTGTAGATACATATATTAACGTGCTGATAAAAAAATGGAAAGAATATTTCTTATTTCTTCTACAAGAAATATCTCTCTATATTGATACATTGCCATGATGATAGATATTTCAATAAATGGTTCAGTAAAGCCTCTGTTGTTTTCAAAGCGAGGAGGTTTTGCTTCATTAGTAATGATATTAGCCTATGGTGTTTCGATTACCGATTTGTGACTTTTTATATAAGCATTTTTACGATGTAATTGTTAGGTTCTCCTGTCAGTAAACAAAAGTTGTTAGTAAACAAAAAAGTTACAAAAGTTAACTATGTGGGATACTGAATTTTTCATTTTAAATGTAGCATAATTACATCACATTTCAAATTTAGCCTAAATACATAATATTTTAAATGTAGCATAAATATATTACATTCTAATTGTATCAATTAAAAGGACGTAGTTGAGTAAACTGGAAGAAGTTAAATTATCTTGTGATTTTAAACAGCTTGGCCTATGTACAATTACTCGACGGCAATGTATAATGAACGTAGGGGCTCTGATAGATACGTTTCAGCTGGTAAATGCTCTTTCTACCACTGTAGTAGATACATGGATCTTTATCCACTTACATCATTGCTCTGTAAAATCGAAAGGTATTTAACATGGTACTTAGATTGCACGATGCGATAGACTCCGAATTTAATAATTAGAAGTAAGTATAAAAAGACTTTTCCTTTTCTCTCTTCAGACATCCGTTTTAGACCAACATGCAACAATACTGTGAAGTTCTAAAGTTCATTTCTTCATTTTAGAGTTTTCTTATACTTTTTCTTAGACCTTTGTTTGTCTTTTACCAAACATTTTAACTAATATATGGTTTTATTTATTCTTGAGATGTTCCTGATGTCTTTAAACGTGCATTCTCCGCTTGTTTATTTCTTTTCTGCGCTTACATTCTCGAAGAGTTTTATTTTCCGTCTTGTTCTATCATTTGTTCTGTTATTTTTGGTTGAACTGTATAAATATATTTTGTTCTTTTATGTTACTAACACAAGGTAGATTTTTTAGCGTTTGCCTGAGATTTGAATCTTTTTTTTTGGTAATTTCATTTTTAAAATTAATAGCATATTCTGACAAAGTCAACTATCACATGTTACTTAACACTTCCGCGGAGCATTTTTCATTATGAGGTAAAAATGTATAAGCATTCGAAGTACTCATCGTTCAATTTTTACTTCTGAACTCAACTTAAGAATAAATAAATAGATTTAATCTGTTGGTTTTCTGACTATAAGAAATCCGAAAAGACAAAACAAATGAAAGAAAATTTATTTGTATTATGGAGACTGATTCATAGGTCCGGGAGATTCGCATTACAGTTCTATAGACCTAGTGAGATTTCTTGGTAAATTCCCTCTATCCATTATGATTGAACTCTTCAGACCTGCCCCAGTAACACACATTGTAATTGAAGACAGCCTGTGGAATACCAAAATTGAATTCAATTTTGCACTAGGTCAAACAGGAAGTTCAAAAATAGGAACCGTTACTAATAATTGGGATTTATAGACAAGGCAATATGAATATATATATTAACATATATTATTGTGCTACCCTAATTTGCTTATGTATCATAAAATTATCGCAAATAATCAAGAACAACACATTTCATAAAAAAAACATTTATAAATACACATTCAATAAGTATGACATAATATATGTCCGACAATCGTAAGCTGGGAAAGAAATGAGAACACTAACGTTAGTAAAAGTCCAGCACATCTTTTGAAAAGTTAAAGCAATCATGATACAGAACAAAACAAATAAAATGTATTACAACTGCTAATATTTATTATTTGGAAGAATATTTTTTTTCATTGACTCATTTAGGACATGAATTGTAATGATTTTATAAAAACAAAAACAAATGCATAAAAATAGCTATCTCCGAAAACTACAAGCAGAAAAAACTATGATAACAAATATATAACTGACGTCATGTAATGTAATTTTACCAGAGTTATTGGAAATGCAGAAATTTTCTTTATTTAACACATGGGAATTTTAAGGAAAAAATATAAAAGCAAGTATTTTCTAGATGTAAATAATAATCATTCCCAGTTTCCAGGCACCAAATCTTGTAAGTCTACATTTTCCCGCCTTAGCGTTCAGAAGTCCACACACATGAATATAACTCTTCTTTCTGTAAATGTAGATTACATCATACGAATTTTGAAACTTATATTCTAAATTATAATGTCAAAATTGGAATTGAAATTCCTGATATTTAGAAATATTTTAATTAATTTATTTAAAGAAATTACTAAAGGCTTATATGGTCGCACATTTATTATGATATAATACTGATACGAAAGGCTTCACGGGTGTGCGGGGAGTGAAAATCATGTCCATTTCGGAGGATAAGGACGAATGAAGCTTTATTCGTAAGTTTTCAGGGCAAAACACAGGTAACACAACTTGGACAGCAACAGATACACATCTCTTGCACATTTTACTATCACAGAAATAGGAACAAAACATATGTTAAAGTAAAGTCACAGTTACACCAGCAACGTTCAGTTCGTCAGTTCATTAGTCGTCACTGCGGACAGCCTCTGCAATAATATTTTGCAGAGGATGATCTGACAATATTTGGACAGATTCACGCTGCTCCTCCACAAAATCACCAGGCACGCTCTATTTCAAAGTGTCTACAGATCGATTTCCGATCAATCTCTGCAACAGACTGCTAAAACTTCTATAGGCTTAGGAAGGAACCTTCCGCACATTCACTCGACTAAGCTATTTCAGTTATCCTACAGATTCCACAGACAAACTGATCAAGTACACAGACCGATTCCTCCACCAGACTGACTCCGACAGCAGTATTTATACCTTTTTCAGCCAGACAGGAAGCCACATGTGAAAATTTAAGAAAAGTCCATAACTTTCTTCCTGTTCTATTTCTTGCTGAGGTTCCAGCACCTTCGAATACTTCTTATATGTTGCCAAAGTCCCCAAAGTAAGAAATGTGATAGCTTGATTTTTTTTCTTATCTCTCAGTAATCCATTTTCATACAAGCGCTACAGGGAAGAATCAGCTCAAGTTCTTTACAATACATATTATTTTTCAAGAAATGCAAGTAAACTCTATTACAGAATTCAAATGACTTACACCGATTCTGCAAAAAATGACATCTATGGTTTTGCTCGTGTTTCATTAATTCTCTTGAAAGGATTTAATTCATTCTCTATTTTTTTTAAAATATTTAAAACAATCATTACAGCACCGAATTCGTTGCAACACCATTTTTTTTTAATAGTATAATCTCACCCTCTAATAAATAATATTGATTTCTATTCAAATAATGACAACGAAATTCATTTTAAAAACGCTATGTGTTATTTTTAAAAACCTTATAAATGGTTAAAGCCTATGCCCAATAATAAATTACACTCAGTTTGTGAATGTAAATATAAACTTTCCAATATTTCTGAAAAAGGAATAAGTAGCTTAAACGTGGAAACCAACCACACTATTTTAATTACAATAATAAATTTGGAAACTAAATTTAATTTTAATTATTTTTCAGTCGGTAAAACAATGTAAATTTCAAAAGAAACTCAAGTAAAAATCAAGTAAATTTCAAGTAAAAAATCTTAATGGCGATATATTCAAGGAATGTGTTATAAGATGTCAAGTCAATAAATTACTTATTTTATTCTGGCTCACTGTTCGTAATTTTCTGTTGATATGGTCTTATACACACAATTCCTTGACTAAGATCACAGCATGAAGTGCAATAGTTTGGTTTTCAAATTTCTTATTGCTGTACGAACAATGAGAATAGTGTGTTATCACAAAATGTTCATGATTATTGTTTATCTTATAAAAGAAGGCAATGAATATAATTCTTAATGCTTTTGCGAATGTTAATTCAGAGTCTCATCATGTGAACTGTGAATAAGAAAATAAAGATTAATGTGAAAGAAGAATAATGAAAAATGAAGAGAGATTACTGATATGTGAGAGATATAATCGGAAATACAGGAATTTAGCAGAATTGATGAGCACACTATGTTGATACAAGTATGATTGAAGTGATGTTCTTTAAGTAATTACCTGCTACGAATCTAGTAAATAAAAATATTTGAATCGGATATGATATTGCTGTTATTTAGTTAGAAATCATGTTTGGTAAGAAACGAGATGTATACATCCACACTAATATAATACTTTCAGTTCGTTTATTTTATGAAAGAGTAAAATTGCTTAAATATTTATTGACTAATTCATTTTGTCTCTATGACTCACAAGGTTAATAAGGATACCAACTCGTTCAAATAATTTACATTAAATTGCTTATTAAATACTAATGTTTTGAGTAAAATGTATTATTTAATTCAATGTAGAAGGAAAAAAACCCAATTACTATATATATATATATATGTATGTGTGTGTGGGTATTTATAAATGAATATATATATATATATATAT
>BMAW01023824.1:185572-200983 GCA_019974015.1 Nephila pilipes | reverse complement strand
AGAATCTTTTACTGCTTTTGATTTGACAAACGAAATTTTTTCCCGTAACGGTCAGTCGAACGCGTCGTGGAAAAAGTGTAGCATTGGTCTTAGTCATGGATATTTTAAAGCATGTCATTATTTGACAATTTATAAAAGGTATTCCTACTCAATTATTTATGTATTTTGTATCATAGATCTTTTTGCCTCTTTAAAAAAATCTAAAATTTAGATAAAACAATAAACGTTCTGTAAAACAATTAACTGAAATTATTTCCGCAATATAATTTCATATATTAAAAACAAATGAATTGTTCGAAAATATACTTGAGCTTTAAGCACAATAAGTTATTTTAGTCTGGTTTTTTATATGCTATTCATCAAGCACCGAACAAACCGTTCTCTTTTGGATTATGTTGTGTGGATTCAGAAGTAAATTGACTTTTACC
Organism: Nephila pilipes; assembly: GCA_019974015.1. Classification (NCBI taxonomy): domain Eukaryota; kingdom Metazoa; phylum Arthropoda; class Arachnida; order Araneae; family Nephilidae; genus Nephila; species Nephila pilipes. Next base: position 200,555 of record BMAW01023824.1, on the reverse strand, counting down.
ACCAGTCCATGATGCAACGCTGCTCATATTTTCGAGTAGTGTTACCATTTTAATGGTACTATTAGTTCCCATTTCAATACAGCATTTTTTTTTTCTATCCCAACGTTTACATATTATGAATGCAAAATATACAACTCTGTTCGTGTTTATTGAATATTGTCGAAACTCATCAGGAGTTTTTCAAATGCTATTAAAAAAATAACCGCAAGCATATGGCTAGAGTTGTTCTCTAGTTCTAGTGACAATTTGTTTAAAGATCCATTTTAATGTAGATATTATTTTCTTTTGTGTTATGCGTTTTCATCATTACAAGAATATTCAATGACTGAATTCAATTTTGTAGTTGCCAGAATGAAGCGAGAAACTTAAATATTTATATAATCAACACAGTTTAAGAATTTGCTTAAATTCATTAAATACATGTTTTAATTATTTAAATATTTATCTTGAGAGATTTATCTTTGTTTTTTCCAATAAAAATGTAACGACCCCGTAATAATCAAATTAAATAGCACATTCGTCTTAACGTTTGGCGTTTTAGATTAAATAGACTTATGAAAATTGTCTCAATCTCTAGATCCAATTCCTGATTCTCTCACATAATTATTAAATGAGATAATGGAGCTATTACGCATTTCATAAATTATAACTGAAATACCTTATATGTTTCATTGGGGAAATGTAAAATAAAAATATACAATTTCGCGTAGTTTTTCTCCTGACTTGTAATTGAATCAAAATTGCAAGCCTAACCTTGGAGCATTTGTCTTCCACTCTTTCCAGAGTTCCGTCCTAACTCCCAGTCCTAAATATAATTAAAAAGTAATTCTCTTTCCAAGTCATTTGCTATTGACGTTTTAACTATCATTGATAGTAATTACGTATATGAATGCAATTAGTGTAATTCCATTCATTAAGATCGTCACATTACTCTGCCTAACAATTCTTAGACTCTCTGTTTTCTTGATTTCCCTTATCTTTCACATCATCATTTATATAGCATAATATCTGAATCACTTTACTTTATCTTGACCTGCATTTGAATTAAATAATGACGTTTCATTTTAGTTGAGAAATAATTGTAATTTAATGCAATTACATTCAATAGAAGCCCCTAAGTTTAGTGAAGAGAAAATCAAGAATAGCCTAAAGTCACATCTTACATACTACGAACATGGAGAATCGAGAAAGAAAAATATTACATTTTTTTAATTTTGGAAGCTATTTTTCTCAAACCATATACATATTTGTTACTTATGAAAATAATTGTAAATTTAAGAATTAAAATAAAACTTGTTCCTAACTAGTTCAAATGACTTCGACTTTTTACATTTTCATATTTTCAAATTTTCATATTTTCATCCTAACGTACATTTATAGGTTATAGATATAAATAGGATATGCACATTAAAATTTTTTAATACATTCCTAACCATTCAGTATAACTGATATTGTTTTGTTCAGTTTAAGCTGATAAGAAATTACTCTTGTTAGAAATAAGAAATAGGGTACGAGGAAAGAAAAAGGAAATTGAATAATTCATTACATTATACCCATTGATCGTTCTTTCTTTTCGAAAAATTCATTCAGAATGATATCCTTCACATTTTGAAAATCACTGTCAATTTTTTTCAGTCCCATCAAACTGTTTACTCTATAATTGGAGCAGATTCAGCAGAAGCAACCCATTGTTTTAATTGTTGCTTTGTTTCAGTTATATAAAGGTCAATCTAAGTCAAAACGGCGGTGAAAATTCAACGCAAAATGACAACAACAAATTGAAGCTGCAGCAATAATATGTTTTGTTGGCATCAAATTCCTGAAAAATCAAAATTAACTTCTGAATCAACATCAATTTAGTTATAGTGCTGTATAATTGCTTGTAGTTGGCCCTGTTGATGTAATGGTTATCATGTGTGACTGCGGGCACTACTGACCCAGGTTGGATTTCCGGTGACTTCGGCTTGGGTAGAGTGTTCACGGGTCAACATAACTCTTCATCTTACAGTGAGCTATGAATGAGTATCAAGTTCTCTCTGAAGATAACGGAGGTTCAAGTATCAGGCTAGACTCTAAAGCTGGACGCAAATTAGTAATTAACATTATAAGCCCGAAACTTACAGAAACGATGATTGGCACCACCTGATATGACCTCTTCGATGACGGCAGACTTTAATTGATAGTAGTATTGGATGGTAATACAAATATGGTTCAACAATTCCATATGTGTTAAAAAAAGAGGTAATTATTTGCAGCCCTCTAATTGTATTTTGAAACTTAAGATAATATAGCAAGATAAATTTTCAACACTTAACTGTCAAACAAAAAAAAAGTTAAAAGTTGCTTATTTACACTGATTGCTTATACAACAGAAATCAATAACATAATTTTAAATTTTTTCAATGTTTTACTTAAATAAGTTATACAAATAACAAGCTATATAGATATGCTCTTGAGAATAAAGTAACTTTATATAGGAATATTAATTATGTACAATTCTAACTAATATGATGTACCTTGTAGATAAAGTTTGCAAGGTTTTTAATTAGTAAATTGATATTCTAGTTGTAGAATTATTTAAAATATAAATAAAGAAAAATTAAACATTAATAAAGAAAAACAAAATTAATATGCTACGAAGTATTTCATTTTTGCTTGATGACCTAAGCCGGGGTAACTCCTCAAAATTGATTTTTTCTTATTTGAAAGGAATGAATAGATTTTATTAGTAATTTCTGTGGTTATTGCAACTACGACTTCTGATGTCTTTTCTATATAAATACTCATACATTAAATTTATTCTATATATTCATTTTTCAACCTTTAAGCTCACAAAAATATTGATTTGCTATGACCTTTCCGTTCACTTAGCCAACCAAAACTTTCTTGAGTCTAGACTTTAACTGCAATTTCTTATGTTTCAATTTTCCATAACGAGACACTCAGCATCATTTATATCAAATGTAACGACCAACAGAATAGTTAGCTCTATTATAAGACATTTAATCTGAAGTAAATTTCGAATTCTGTCTCCCTCCTTTTATCCTTTGACATTGTTTTTTTACTGCATAAGGGTTCTATTCTTTAGTGCAGGACATTTTGGTTTTTTTTACCATATCGTTTGTTTCCTTGTTAGAGATAAACTCATAAAAAGAGCACAAAAGACATATTACATGTGCCTAATCGTTTCAATTTCCGATTGCTAAAAATATATTAAATAAAACTATGGCTAAAAATAGTTTCATGTTATTGAAGTAGGAATGGATTATGAGCAAAACGAAAGGTATAACATAATACGATTTTCTTAAATAAATTTTATGTGACGAATTCTGAAAATGTTTTATAAGTATTTCTGGAAACCTTTTCAATTTATTAAAAATATCCGATGAATTGGTTTACGAATGCTCTTGAGAATCTGAGACAATTTCTCAAAACACATGTAGTAAATAGGAAAAATAAAGTACATTTTAGCGTTTAAATTTGAAAGATTTTAATTCAATATTTTAATTGGTGCATGAAATTATATTGTTATCTACAAGTAAAAATAAAATATTTAAGAATGCAATAACGATATCTTAAGGCTCCCGTCTACCCGCTATTTTGATTTCGCGGACGTAATGTTAATCCTATGGAATAACGACTTAAATTCTCACATCTTTACTATTCGACCTATTTGAATGCAATAAAATGCATCTGAAAGAGCAAAAAATAATCAATGCTTCTGTGAAATTACTTTTTTCCTCCGATTCTTAAAAATATTTAAAAATATTTTTTAAAGACCAGAAAGCAAGTAAACGAATCATTAAAATAGGGATAAAAATATTTTTAAAAATCGGAGGAAAAATGTAATTCCACAGAAGCATTCATTATTTTTTGCTCTTTCAGGTGCACTTTATTGCATTCAAATAGGTCGAATAGTAAAGATGTGAGAATTTAAGTCGTAATTCCATAGGATTAACATTATGTCCGCGAAATCAAAATGGCGGGTAGACGGGAGCCTTAAGCAATATTGATAAATAAATGCTTAATTTAATCTTAAGAAATCAAACACATTTTTTTTAAAAAAAACATTATTGAATTAATAATTGAAAACTACTTTAGAACAATACATAATTAACATATCTTCCAAAAATGTTTTTTTTAAAAGCATTTGAATGTCTTTTTAACCTTTTATGTATGCGGTCTTAAAAAAAATACATAATTAAAATTGTTACTTTTTACTAAACAAATGTATATAAAATGCTAATTTTGTTATTTATTTCCTTTTGTAGAGAACGTTTCATGTTTATTCTCTGCCTTATTTTAGATAATGAAATTATTCATTTCTTTCATGTAAATTTGCGTATTTCACGTTCTTTTGTATAACCTGATATATCTCTAGAGATTGGAAGCATTAAAAGCTTTTATTCTTTAAAAGATACTATGTACCCAAATAAGCATAGAGAAACAAAAGTAAAGTTTGCACATATGTAAAGGAGCCAAGCGAAAGAGCAAAATTTGCATAATACTGTTTCTCTTATTTGATAATGCGAAAAAGATGTGCACACTTCGAACACATAAATTTCATTTTGTATTCTTTGCATGTATTTTTTTTAACATGGGGTATTCCCGAAACTTTCCTTAACTAACAGCATCTTGGGTTTCTTTCTGAATTTATATTATGCAAATTATGTAAACTTTGGAAATGTAGTGAATATATGTATTAAAATCGTATTAAAGTAACAGAGAATTCAATTTAAAATACATTTAAATATTACAGTAAAAGCATGTTTGCTAATACGAATTCCTTGAATATCCCAAGGGGTTACTTGATGTGTCTGTGGGATCTCTAGGGGTTAAGACCCCACACTGTTTGATCCTAATTGCTCCATTGTGGAATTATTCACATAGTGTTCTGATAAGAGTAATCGTTGATATTTTGTAGAAGTTGTTAGTACCCGCGGTACATGTAACAGTGCATTCATTAGAAAAATAATATTTTGAAAAGTAATTGTATGCATTCTTGAACAACTTTTGTACGATTGTTTTAGTTAATTCATCTGTGCTTGGAACAAAATTGGACTTTATATTTGCGATTTGACTGATTTTTAAGAAGACAAGCGAGACGTGTAATATACATATGCTACGATGTACCTAAATTAGGATTTCGCTATACAGTGAAATTATTTAATTTTCTTAAGGTATTCTAACAAAACAAAGATGTACTGATATTACATTGATGTTAATTTAATTTCTTATATAAATACCTGCAATGAAAATTCGTATGTAATTAATGTTCATTAATATATAAATATGATATACTCTTTCGTAAAAGACCAAACAAATGTCCTAAAAATTCAAAAAGAAAAAAAAAAAACTGTGTACATAATTTTATTTGCTAAAATAAGGAAAATGACTAGTTAATAATATTGATAATTATTTATGTTGTTTTGTATCTAATAGCAACATAGAAATATCTGAAAATAACTCGGAATATTTACATAAAATATTAAGTACCTATACAGAATTCCTGTACAATGTGTGACAAAAAATTCTTAAATTTAATTATTGTGTTTCAGAATAAATAAGAATCAATGAATATGTATATATCCGAATTACATGAGAAACAGACAAAGGATATGTTTTACGATTCGTTACATAAATAATGACTGAATATGAAATGGAATTAACCATGTTTCGGAACATTATGAATATTATTAAAAAACTCGATTTATGAGTATACGTTGAAACAAGTCCAACAAGGAAGATATTGCAGAATAATGGGTTATTCACGAATATTCAGGAAAATAACGAATTACGTGTAGCAGGACTTCTACAGATCAATAGCCCAATAGGAATCAAAAACTAGCGCTTGAGTAGATTTGAAAAACAAACAGATACAGAAGGAAACGTGTAGTATAGGCATTTTCAATATCTTTCATCTCACCAGTTGACTAGTGTGCACTACAAACAAATCCCCAATGTATTATTTTGCCCTTCAAAGACAGACTCTGACCGACCTGGACATGTTCAATCAGACTTCACACATCTGCGTACATATATAAACATTTCCTCTAGAGAAAAGACAGGAAAATTCCGCAGAGTCACAGAAAAAAATACAAGGAAATTCCTTATATCCTCTTCTAATAGATATTTCGAAAGATTTGAGGAGTTTTAGAAAACTTCCTTTAGTCGCTAGTCATTAAAATCGTCACCAAGTACGTTGCCAATATTGGGAATGATTGCTTAACTTGTCTTGAGTATCGTATAAAAGCTCTGAAAATATCTTTCTTCCTTCATAAGAATCATGTTGCTAGGAAGTGTCTTTGCAGGTTCGTAACGATATATATTGCCTAACATTCATTTTTCAGAAGGGTTTTGTATCAATGAAGATATTTTTTACTATATTTTCCTTAATAAACTATACCCATTGCTTTTGAAAATCACAATATATTATTTCTACTAAGAACTTTTTCTATTTATTTAACAGTGTTTTTTCCAAAAAAAATTTATAGGTCCATATATGATTTAAAGCACGATACACATTTTTTTTAAAGGAAACTCTATATGTTTTGTGTTCAGTACGTAAAACAATGAAGAACAATAGACGCACTTTATTCAAAGCAATAAATTTAAGTAAATTACGGATTAACCATTGTACTCAGAGTTTTACACAACAAACACATGTTAATGGGCCCACATTCACATGTTCCTTTTAATGACCTGTCGCTAATTGACATGCATAAGTTATCATGCAGCATTATGAGCCCACTTGTGATGGCTCAACATTTAAGCTTGCCGTCACTTTACCATTGCAAGAACGAGCTGGCCCTTCCAGCTGAAGTAGATTGAAGCTAATGTGAACTGAAGTCCTTCTATTACAGCTGCTTAAGGTTGCACAGAAAAACAAGCAGAGACACAGAGATGAATCGCCGAAAAAATCACTCGATTCTCTCCTCCATTTCCAAAATTCTTCCTTCTTAGCATCTGATCAAGTTGACCGCTTATATTTTCTTTCATTTAAACTTCTTTTAAATATTTTTAATAAATTATTATTATTGTTGGTTACGTGTATTTAGTCTTCTTAGGTGAAATTTAATTACCTTCTGTTTGGGAATCCGTAGGGTGACCAAACCCATAGATTACATAAATAAGGCTTGAAAACTAACTGCCGTAACTTTTTTTTTTCCAACCAAAGAGAAGGAATCTATAGCGTCTTCTATGAGGGAAATGGGTAATAGTAAATAGTGTGTAAACTTTGAGAGACTTGTGGCATTTGTCTCAAAGAACGAAACATGTGTGGTTATCGCTCAAAGTGAAATTTTGTTAAATGTTTGCTTCGAGAATGTAAATGCAACGAAACATGGAGAAGACATTTTGAGCTAAAATGACCGAATTTACTTCGGAAACTTTTGATATGATCCATCAGACTATGAAAAACAAAATCGTATTCAGATAGCGTGATAACGTTCGATGCAAGAAACTCAAATTGGACTTAAAATCTATCGAAACTCTTGACTTCGTCGATGAGAAAGATTTTAAATGTATTTTATTGTAAATAATTATCCTCAAAATAAATGGAACTATCGATTTTATACCAGTCAATGCAACAAATAGTCTTAGTGCCATTATATATCTTTATACAGTCAAAATGAATCAGTATTATTTTATTCAAATAATAGCAAATGAATGAGTAAACAAAATATTTATTTTTATATGAATATCGAATTATTACAAATTTAATATATTTTTAATCATCTAGCACATATAATTGGATCAGGAATTTTAATTTAGGTAATTTAAGGAAATTATATTTTAACTAATTTCCTTGTAATATGATTAACTAGGTTAATTTTCGATTATTTTCTTCAACAAAAAAATTTCAAATCGTTGTCTTCCAATCATCCAAAATTTTGTTAAAAGTTTCGCACATTTATCGTTATATCCACCAATTTCTTAGTAAGTTATTATGATTTATATCTTAACAACTTCAGTCAAAATAATGGGAAAAGAAGGATATTTTTTTACAATAATTTCCATTCAAACTCGATATTTCGTAATTCCATTGACGCCGGCTTTAAGGAAAGGAGCTTTAGAGATATTTCATATTTGTTGTAAACTTTGATAGGCGTAGTTTTACGAATAAAGTTTTGAAAGCATAGAAATTGTGCCCATAGATATCAAATTTACATTTATTTTACATGTATCTGAATGTCAAATAAATTTGTAAGTAGCTTTCTATTTCAAAGGATAATTAAGGTAGTTTTCTAATTAATAGATAAAGTGAAATACAGTAAATTATGAGTCATAAAATGTAAAATGACATTTTGAAATGGATTATACGTAAAAAACACAGTATGTAACTTTGAAGCATTTAAATGTAATTATTGTCACAGAAATTTCTTAGGAAATGTTACATGAACTTATCACAGTAGCCTTTGAAAGTTATAAAAGTTAACTTAATATTTTGCCTCTAAAAGTTTAAATTAATTTATTTTATATGAAAGGAAAATCCTATTCTTTTCTGCTTATAAGTGCAACATATTTTCTTACTATCTCCAGAACAAAAATTTAAAGATAATACATTATTTGAGATTATCCTTTTTGCCAATCATTTCCAATTTCTTTGGATATAGCCAAACAAAAAAGGGATTTCATATGACATTTTACTCTCTAAAAATAATTAACTCTAAGGGGATAAAAGCAATTTCAGTATCAATTCAACTGGTATACATTAACATTTTACATCAGGAAAAGGATTTAATTTGTAATCAAATGACAACAAAATAAAATATTCTCAAAACCTTTTGAAAAGTTTTAATTTTTTTAAGAGGAAAAATAAAACTTTTTTTATCTTTATGAAATGAAAAAGTTAATTTAATTTAATGAAGATAATCATTTGTTTATCTTTATTCAATTAAAAATTTAAAAATTAAAACATTATTTATTTCAGACATAAGAACTTAGGTGAAACCTTAAGACGTTTATAACACGTTTATTTTTGTCACACAAAGGAAACAAAATTATAATGGTATTCTTTTAAATTTGTAATTTTCCCACGAAAAAAATAGTTTTTAAAAATAATTAATTTTCTAAATTTTCTAATTGATTTCAAATCATATTGACTTTTAGGGATAATAATATTCAACTTATAAGTCTATTGCGTTACTTTGAAGTATGAAAAATAAATTCTTGAAAAATTTAATGAAATAATTTGAAATTTCAATTTCATTTATTCATTCTGTATTCATTTCACTTTATCTACAATTCCATAATATATATAACATCAATTTCCGTAATATGTTTTATTTAGTTTCATTTTGATATTTTTCGTTCACTTTAATCCTCAAATCATATGGCTTTAAGAACAAAACGGTGACCCATCAAGCAATAACATTTTTTTCGATAGCAAAAGAAGTCTTAAATTATTTTGTTTGCAATGAAACGGTATAAATTTATTTCTGAGTGCATTAAGAATATTCTAATCAGATATTAAGCACAAAAAAACGATTAAAAATAATTGCTATTGACAAAAGTTTATTTGAGGAATTACTGTTCTATTTTAATTAATATACTACATTTATAATCTAATATCAAGCTGATTTACATTTGCTACAGTTTAATGATTTTTTTTTTTTTGATATTTTAATAGAAGTGTTTGTCAATGTATTTGTAAGCAAAAAATAATGTAATGAACTTTTTTCGGCTATCTATAAGTTATTTTTCTTACCCATTTTATACAATAAGATAATTTAAACTTCGAGTTTTAAATTTATATTTTCTTTTTTAAATTACTTTTCAGCAGAGATATCAAATAAATTAGAAAATAACTTAAGAGCATGGATATGTCAAATGCAAATATGTGTTTCAATTTCTATTCCACAAATTTATTATTTTTCTATTCAATTTATTATTCTATGATATGAACATAACTATAGTATTATTCTGAAATAAAATGAGCATATTTATATTATATAAAGGATTATATAGTGTTTTGAAAGTGTGTTTGATTGGTCAAATACATTTTCCGAATAAAGTGTCTGCTAAAAATGTAAAAAAAAAAAACATATACTTCTAAAAACAGTTCTGGTAATTCGATTCCTTTTTAAAAATATATTCAAAAGTGATTTGAAGCTTATAAAAAGATTCTAAATTGAAAGAGTTTTTTTATTTGTCTTGTGTTGCATTATATTTCAACATTTGTTGTAAGTAGATTACATTCAGTAGTGTCTGCTACACTCTCAAAAGTTTTCAAGCAGACGTAAAAAAACGGTACATAACATTACTAAGAATAGAAACAAAAATTGTTTCGCATAGTCACAAGTATGGAATAAAACTTTCACATTCAAATATCTGGGAAGAAAAATATGCAATATATGTTTTAGTAACGTGAAACTAGCACACAAACAACTAATTTAAGATACAGAATATATGTGTGATAGTGACTGAGCTAATACATTAAGGTTTGGATATCGCTGGGGAAAAAAAACGTAATTTACACTATATATTAGATTTTTCCGAAGCTCATAAGATTTATATTCCAAAATTATTTCTATGAAAAACATTAAATAAAAATTGGCTATCACTGGCACAATATTTTTGGGAACAGGAACAACTTGAACTATTCTTATAAATATCTTTAGTAGTTAATGAAAATATTGAATTCTATAGTATGTGTAATGAAGTATTTTTTTATTGTATGTGTTATCACCTTATGTGTTATTTCTGAGTTTTCGGCCCAATGTACCCTTATTGCTTAACGTTTCTTATCGTTCTGTTTCATATAATTGCAAAAAAAAAATATTAGAGTTAATGTTATCCTAATTAATTTTAAGTTATGTCATATACTCTTTAAATAACCTAAATCAAATAGTAGCAAATAATTCCATATGAAATGCTCGAACAGTTGAAAAATAGATATGAAATAAAATTTCTTCTACATTAATGAGTTACTTAACCCTTTCGCTACAGGAGGGAGAAAAAAGAAGTGCTTCTCTGGGCCCGCGGCTTCTGACCGCGGAGTGTCACGCTGTGCCCAGACGATTTTAGATATTAAGCCTAATTCATGAAAAAAATTCCTCTAAAATCAGCTATTCATTAAAATATTTCAGTATTTACATATATTATGTAAAATGCATCGAAATTAATACATACAAAAGAAAAAAGTTTTAATCGAAAATTGAATGTTTTATACATAAAATTACATAAAAAATCACACTTTTAAGAAAATACAAAATATATTAACTTATGTTACATAAATTTGATGTTGTAATGATGTGCTATTATATGGAATATATAGATATAAAAGATAAATCTTATTTTGCTGTATAGTATATTTATAAAAAAAAATTCAATACATCGTCCAACGTCACATGTCTTGCACACATATTTTGACACTTCATGCAAGATTTTGAGAAAAGGTCACATCTTCTTCGTCCTTTTTTATTTTTTTCTACTTTAATGTCTATGTACAGCTTTGGATTATTTTCGCTAATATTACTGTCAGATTCCTTCATTAGTTCGCAAATCTCAGTGTCAGGTGAATACTTTCTTTTCGTCATGACTGTTGCTACAAATAAAAAACGACCGAATCAACGATCTGTTACCAAAACCCTAACCCCCATAAACATCCATAAATTCTCATTCGAGCTTCTAAGAAGCAAGCAAGATAAAAAAAAAAAAAGCAAACCGATAGCAAGTGCACCCTTTAATTCATGACATTACATTTAAAGAACCGCGCTGCAACTTGTGCTTTTAACAATTACCCCCTTCCTGATAGCCAGAAATGAAATCCGAACCCATATCAACAAGATCAACACTCCATATAAGTTATCTATATATATTTTGTGGTATTGTAACGCCATATAGTAACATTAAGAAAATCAAATAAATATTCCCATCAAGCGTATCTTTATTGATACGATTTGCCGTAGAAGACACTCACGGAGCATATTGCGTATGATACGCTCAGAGCGAAGGAGTTAAGCATATTGAATGTTGAATAACTCTCAATATGAAGCAAAGATTCTGTAGTGCACTGAATGAGGTATATTTTGATTTGCTTTATGTAATAATTAATCGGTGAGGTACATCATGATATACACACTGCATAAACTTCTAGTTTTTGTTCTTTTGTCTTACTCGTTTTCATAGGTGTGCCCTATAATGTGCGTCGATAATATTTCTAGCTCACGGGCATAAATATACCAATACGATACATCTTACTAACAGAAATAATATCTGTGTTATAGTATCACTTTAAGAGGTACCGTAATTAATCTACAGGTTTTCATACTTCATCAATGATGCTAATTATAATCATTTGTTAATTGTAGAAAAATATTTACTCCATTTTGGGAATTATGTTTAGTCTATATAAAACTCGAATGGTAGTTAACGAGAATGAAATATTTTGTTGCGTTTTAGTGAATGCTATCGATTTATGCGACTGCTAATAATCTAGAAGTTACAATCGAAGAAAATATTAATACTAAATCAATTTCTCTGTAGCTCAGGAGAAGATGTAAAAAAGTACAAAAAATTATTTTCATTTACAAAATGCTATAAGCTGTTATTTTAAATATTTAAATTGGTCCTAGTTATCCTCAAGTACGAAGTGTGACTATTAAATAAAGAGACTGACGCTGCTTTAGGAATGCGAGGTGCATCACTTATTAAGATTTATTTCCAATTTTATCTTTTATGAACCAATAGAGCACATACAACATCACTCCTAATTTTGAAACTTATTTCTTGTTGATCGTGTGCTATATTGTCATTTTTCTGAATTTTTGAATTTTTTTACATTCTCTTTCTGCTGCTTTATTACGGAGGACAGACTCCCCATCACTTTTTCTTCCCCTATGGTTGAGTAAAGCCCCTACTCTATGAATAGATAAATTGAATTCATTGAAATAAACAAAAGCGATTGCACTCGAGAATAAAGTATATCTGTGCATAAAAAGGGAAAAAAATGTAGTGTTGAAGAAAAGTTTTTATCACGTCTGATTTAATAAGTGTAATTTTTGGTTTAATTTTCTTACTGTGGTTAGTTAAATGTATTTGTGTGAAGTGTGTAAAGTTAATCTTGATTCACATCATTGATTAATGTTATAATATTTCAGAGATCAAAAATAGATTTCGAGCATGTTATATTTCATCCTTTTAGAAATTATTTTCCATTCCTTTAAAAATGAGATGAAATTGCTAATTCTCAGGTAAGCATAACTTTTCATAATAAAGTTCAGTTGAATTTATTTGCAATTTTATACATAATATAATTTTTTGCTTTTTGAATAAAAAAATGTTTCGGAGTGAATGTTAATTTGGTGCATAAGTACGTATTAATTTAGTAGCATAAAATAGAATTAAACCATAACATGTCGGTTTTTTGCAAGGAAAAAAATGCTATTTTCATTATTACAAGTAAAGCATATTGTAGAAACTAAGGTAAAAGATAAATATGCTTGAATAAAAAATAAACACATATATGTTCTTCTTTTAACTCATATATTTCTTTATATCTCACTTAGAAATACACTTAATGGTATTAATAAGTGTCCCTTTCATTTAAAAGATACATGTTTGAAAACTAAATACCATTTATTTATCCATCTAAAATATATTTTCTTAATTACTTTTATAAACATTTAATTCCTTTTATGTAGAAAAAATTAAAAGATACATACTAAGAAGTTGTAATAATGTATTACAGTAATCAATGCAAAATTCATTGTAAACGATATATTCTCTAAAACATCAATCACATGTGAATATTTAAAATGCATTTGTTCATTGAAATATATCAAGTTACCTTTCTTTATGATTCAAATATTTCACACGAGTAAATCATAAAATTTTATAAATTTTATTGGAAACGTTTGTCTCCTGCAGCAGATAAATCAACATTCTCAGCTTCATGAAAAATATGTGTGAATTTCTAAGCAATCTGTTTTGAAACTTCTTAGCAAATATGCGTATTGTTAAATGAAAATATTTTACCATGTATATATATATTTCAAATGATACTCAGAAAAAGAAATGTAATATTCCCTCTTCAAATAAGTAAAATCCTCTTTTCCTATGTTTGAAACGACAGCAAAAATTTCTCATTTTCTGTCTAGGTTTCAGCAATATCGTTTTATTGTTACTTTCCTCAGGTTAAGAACGATATACCATTTTACTACCTTCAAAATCTATTACTCAAGTTTTAGCCTTTTTAAGAGAAGAGTTTCCAGTATCGTTTTTTTCAGAAGTAAGATCCAGAAAAAAGTACTAAATTCTTTTTTCTGTGGACATGTTATTTGAAATTTTTTCAAGTCCTCTCCTTTTCTACTGCAGTGTGTCATTGATTTTTATTGAATAGCTACATGGTATGGAAATGGTTCTCCTATTTTCATTCCAAAAATCCAGTATTTAAATCAAAATTATGTAAAAGTAAAATTGAGAAATTACCAATGATAACCGATGGCTCATCATTATCTTCTGCTGCTGTTTCATCTTTTATATTATCTTAGAAGAGATATATTTAGACATAGTGACATATAATAATCGAAAGAAGGGAATAAAACTTTTATGGGCATGATTGGCATTTTTGTAATATAGATAGTGCAGAGCTTTATTGTTTCCGGTTTTCAGAGAATTTCCTTACTCTCAAAAAGTATCAGAGATATTTTCTTTAAACACGAGGAATAAATATGATTTAAAAAAAATAGAAACTGAAACCATTGGAAGTTTTAAAAAAATATCTCAAAATAAGTTACAAACTTTCTAGAAAAGGCAATTAAAAGAAAATATGCAATTTGAAGGACTTAAAGAAATTGGCTTTACATTTACTGATAATGAAGTAATTATTCGTTATTATATGTGCAGAAACTTAAAATAGTGAATAAAATAAGAGGTATAAGAAACATTTAATATTACAAATGCGCATGTACTTTAGTTCAAGGAAAGTGTTTGTTTGCTTGAAATAAAACAGTGTTATTAGTTGCTTAAAGTCAATCAG
>BMAW01023824.1:147640-181618 GCA_019974015.1 Nephila pilipes | reverse complement strand
TTATTACGTATTGCTAAATTTTATGACAACAGCCTTTTATTTCTAATTGCTTACATCAAATCAATTCAATGCACTCAAATGGTTAGGATGGCAATGTAACTTATAAATACAATTCTTTACTGATTAAAGCGCATCACATATTTTATACAGTACAAACACACATTCCAAAACATTATTGCGAAGAAACTCTAACGAAAGTATTAACTCATTGGTGACAGTCATTTGCAATGAACTAAGGATTCCAGAAAGGAAGAGTACTCAATATCTTCTAAATTCACTAAAGGTAATATTTTTCTTAAAGAAAATTACACATTCATACTACTTCAAACATTATTTTGATTAAGCTTATTTCTTCAAAGCACTTAAAGAACCGAAGGATGATCTTTCTTGTATCTTATTCAAAATAATCCCCACCATTAATTTGGACAATTGTTTGTTTCAAAATCTTTGTATCTTCGATAGCTTGTGAGAGGTGAAAGACGAGAAAACCTTTAGAGCAAGCTAATGACTGTGAATACGGATTGATGATAAACACAGTTGCTTTCTGAAGTTGACTGTAAGAGAATATACACTGTCACACTGTGAAGTTAGCTATTCGTGGTTTCTTCACTAAACTTCGACTTTAATTACATTGTTATAGTCATTTCTCCCCAACCAAATGAAACGTGAGAAGTTAAATTAGAGGCAGGTAGAAATAAAATGAAGAGCGGTTGGTAAGGAAGTATATAAGCAAAGCGAGAGACATAACATCGATCAATAACTCCCGAGACTAACATTGAAACAACATTTTTGCAAAATGTTTTTATTCATCAACACCTTTTGTTAATCATTTTAGGTGATACAATCGTTCCAACGCTTTTTCCAATTTTTCGCAAGAAATCTTTTGTTATGAAAATAGTGATAAAATTCTTCTGAATCATCGACTGTTGTTTTGTTCCATCAAGCAATCGCGGCACCCACTGAAAACCTTTTCACTTCACTTCAAAACCTTTTCAGTAAATACATTTCCATATGATATCTGTGTCATCTCATAAATTCAATGGAGCCTTCACTTTACGATCTTTCATTATAATTTTTGTCACTTCATTCACATTTTCCGGTGTAACGGCTTCCACAGGTCTACCCGAGCGTTCCGCGTCATTTGTGTCGGTACGACCACGTTTAAACTCGGCAAACCACCGACAAATCGTTGCTTTTGATGGACAAGAGTCCGGGTAACATTTTTCAATCCATTGTTTCACTTGCACGGTGTTTTTACCCATTAAAAAACAATGTTTTATCAGAACACGAAATTCGGTTTTTTCCATTTTTTAAACAAACTACAAAACGACTTTACTCCAACCTTGATAACTCAGCTGTTTCTGGTCCGATCGACTTAAAATTTTGACACGTTTCAAGCAAAGGTTAGTACTCTAGAAAGACCTGGTTACTGGTTTACTACGAGCGCCATCTCTGGGTTAGTCTCGGGAGTTATTGATTGATGTGTTACAATAGAGGTCGAATGACTCTGGCTTTGAGCAGTTGTCTTTTTGTCATAGACGAGATCAAGAATCGTAACAAGTTATCGAAAGTAGAGCCTAGAAGTTGAGTCAGCCTCAACTTCAACGTTTTGATTAAGACTCTATTAATTCGGTATTAGTGAGACGGGTGAATGTATTTAGGGTGTTTCTTTGGAGAGCATGCACTCATTTATCATTAAAGTGCAGATCTGCTGAATAAAGATTGTGTGAGAGATTTGCCTAACGACTTTTTTTGTACGATATTGGCTTTTTAGTGTTAGTAAATTTGTTTGAATTATGGCACAAAAGGTGGGTAAGAATATAAGGTCACCACAAATACATTCCCTTCCTTCCCATCACCTTTCTTTTACTCTGCATCTCCATTTGTGTCCCTCATGTAATACATCTCTGTAACACGAAAAAATAATTAAATACATTAAATTGACTTCAAAAAATGAAACACCCTTAATAAATTTGGGTTTTTAATATCCTCACACTTGTAAAAAATGCCTTATCTCTGTAAATGACTCAAACAGAACTTGTGATAACAAAAAGATAAATTAATTTAGACAGTTAAATATTTATTATGATGTAATTTCTGCACAACATTATTTTCTTATTACATAAAATTAGCCTAACTTTCCAATTTCTTAAGAATTTCACTCAATGATTTCTGAGTTAATGGGGTTTCAGGGGAATAACCTAATTTTAATTAATTACCTCAAATAGTTCCTGAAATGAAATTTTATACTGAACACGTTTGTAAATATCACGCTCTGAATGATATATGATCATTTTCATTGCTTTTAATATTGCATTAAGAAATAATGGTAAATCACTAGGAATTTGCATTGTCTGTCTCTTGAAGCTCATAAATTCCAAAATTCCAGCCTTCAAAAATTTCAGAGTAGTAAAAATATGGAAATAGGAAGATGTTTGAACAGGGCTATGAGATGGGTAGTTTATGATTTCCCCACGGAATGAGCTCAAGTATTGCTTTCAAGCATTGGCTGTGGGGGGAGGGACATGCATTGCCATACAGCACAATATCTTCAATCACATTACTCATCTTTATGTTTATATCATGCTCCTTATTTTTCTTAGGATTTCTCAGTATTCCTTCAATGAAGATATTTTCTTTACGAATCCAAAAGTCAAACATCCAATTTTTTTTGGCCCGTAATAATAGTTTAATTTTTTCCCTTGGCAGCCTTACACTCGCGATATTAAAATGATTCATAAAAATATGCCAGTAAACAGTTTTTATTGGGTTAATAATCTGATATAGCGTGCTTCTTTACACACGAAGGAGCTAGAATACGCTCCTTAACTCGCTGTTGTATGAATTTTAAATTGAAAAACTTATTTTAACATAGCTCTACTAGAATTTCTAAACTGATGAGACAAGCGAGTGCGAACATTAGACGCAGTAACTTTATGTCTGTATGTTTTAGCAGTCACAGACACTGTCTGAAAATTTTGGAGGTCTGTACAGTAGTCTAGCATGGTTTCTGCCCAAACCTTGACACCCTTTGTCGGAAAATGATGTTTTTACTTAACGTTTCCTGCGAAATATAGTTCCGCATTAGCGCTATATCCTCAGGTATTCAAAATTAATGTTCAAACCAAAACTAAATTTCTCACCAAGCATCATATTGGCCTATAGTCCCACAGACGTTAAGAGCTTTAATTTGAACGGGCGTGTTTATTCATGGATGTAAAGGGAATGCTAATCTCCTTGCATAGAAATCAAAATGATTGAATCTCCTGTAAATATTTTGTCTCGATACTCATAGTCTTGTGGTACCTGTGAGCATGAAACCTAGTTCTGTGGCACATGTGTTGTCTGAAAAATAAATTATTGAAAGAAATCTATATCAGCGAGCGGTTGTGGCTCTTAGAAGATGTGATATCGGTCGTCTGTTACATTTAATATTTATAACTACTGTCATAGCCTTGAGACGACATACTCAGGCACATTAGGAAATTAGAGATACTTTAATTTTCAGTCGTTTGGATTTCAGCATTCCAAAGATTTTCTTCTTTTGCAGTCATGCCAAATTGTTATATTTGTGTTATCGTTCGTTATGTGTAATAGATAACCATGTACCACCTTCATACTCTCGTATGAATTGCCAAAAATCTGTCTGAACTGTTCATGTTTAATGAGCCAAAGTTTATCCACATTACGATCTACATAGGTACTTTACATATGAACACGTCGATTAAATATTTTGCATGAAGACCGAGTTTCAGTTTCTACAAATGTTTCTCCACTGCTCAATCTGAACAAATTCACTAAATTTAAGCAGTTGTTGATGTGTGTTTGACAATATTTATTAAAGCTTTCCTTTTCATTTAGAATTTATAGACCTGCGGATTTTCTCAAAGAAAATAATGTATTAATTAAAATTTCATTTAAATTACAAACAAAAATTAGAATATCAAAATCTTTTCAATTAGAAACATAGTCCTAAACATAAAAATGCTTCGAAAGGTTTATTTTGACATGCCCCGCAAAACAGAGAGATGAATTTTTAAAATATTTATTATTCAATCATATTTAAGAGAAATTTCAGCTTAATTAGATTTAAAAATAAATCAAAACTGATCAACGAATAATAGGTTTTGAATTAATGTTACATTTCTGAGAATTTTTCAATTATGAATTATTGAATTTTTATAGAGCTTGTGAAGTAATGGTAAATGATCTCTTTAATGAGTATCTATTTCTTTAAACTTGTTAAAATACAAAGTATCTGCAAAAGACAGGTAAGAAAATATTTATGAAAATATTCTTTATTTACACAAGACATACATTTTTCCGGGGTATAATTTAATTTAATTATGAAGAAACACTTCAATCTTTCGCTAAATGGAAGTGACAGCAAATTAATGCTGAAAAGGAATAAAGTACTTTTGACTGTAAAAGAGACATTTTAATTTCATTTGTACAACAAATAAAAGTTAAATTTTCCGATCGTCTGGCGTACCGTTTCAAATCAATGATACACTAACATTTATATCAACTCTAAATCTGTTATCTAATTATCTATATACACAGATACTCCATTCCATTACTTCTCTAATCAGGATTTCCGGAATGTTACAAATGTCGCATTCGAATCTTGGAATTATTTACTTAGTTACTATTAAAACCATTTTAAAGACGTTTAAGTTTCATTACGGAATGCCACATTAAAATCACTTTAATGTTATTTGTACCCTAAATGAATTACTCACTGGTTTCTATGGAAACAGTTTATAATGGATTTATGAGTAATTTTCTTCGGAAAAAATGCTTCGAAAGGTTTTTTTTAAAAAAATTTCAAATAAATTTACCTCAGAACATGTTATATTTATTCAATTACCTGAATTTTTTTTGTAATCAAAACAGATTAATATAATTTTTTTTTTTTTTTTTTTTATTTTATTCAAGACTTGCATTTAATTTTCTTTTGGGAATTTCAGTGAAATTCACTTCCCCAATGTATTCAATCCGTATCATATATATATATACAATACAATACGAGAATACAGAAAAGTTTCTTTTTATTATGCTTCTTCATCTATGGAAAAGGAAATGGACAGGAAACTCAGGAATCTGCTAGTTTATGTCATATAAGCAGGAAACACTCTTAACTTTTTGTGAAGGAAAAATAAGTATTTTATTTCTATATTTCAGTTGACTATAAAATTGTATAAAGTAAATATCTTTAAAAGAATGCTTAGTTAAAGTAAATTTTTATTTTCTTAAACTGAAAATTTTTTCCACGAAAAGTAATACTAATAATTTTGGAAAAAAGTCAAAATTATTTTAGTTTCCCTTTTTAAGAGGACATAACAAGAACATACATATAAAATGTTTTATGGGAATGAGCTTACAAAAATGTTTGAAATTATTTTTTTCCTAAATTATTAAGAGATTGCTTTAAACGTTTAAAAATTATTTTCTTACGTATGCAATAGAATGTTACTGTATTTCCAAATTAATGTAATTATACAATCGTTTTATAATTTAATTAGTAATTATACAATCATATTATAATTTACTAATTAAATTATAAAATGATTGTATAATTACTAATAAATCATAAATTATGATTCAATTAAGACCAAATATTTTTTTTCTCTTAGCTTTTAGTGAGGTATTTGTAATTGATTTCAGATTTAAATTGATTTAAATATTTTTATCTATTGTGGAATTTTGTACTAAATGAAATGAATTGTTTCCAATAATGATTTGATTATATCATATGTTATTTTCAAATTTAACTATTAAAATAAAGTTTAATAAATTTATAAACAAATAGGTTTTATTGAACGGTAAATGTCGACTAAACATTAAATGGAGTTAAACATCAATTACATTTTTAGGTCTATTATTTTTGTTACAAACTTTTCAGTTATTTTGTTCTTCAGATGTATGAACTTTTATTTATATCTTATGAAGTTGATCAATTTTCAAACAATTGTGACATCCTTTTCATATTTCTCCTTACCTTGCCCTTGCTTGACACTTAAGCATAATAATGAATTAAATTTTTTTCATCTTATTTAACAGAATCAAACCATAAGCAAAAATGATGCAACTATTTGGATATTTAATTTTTAGTATTACATTTACATAAAATATGGATTTAATAATCATATTTATAATATGTTTTATGACACTTTAAGTTACATTATTAATTGAGAAGAAAAGCTGAAAGAATTGTAACATTGTTCTTTCATTTCTTTCTACGTTACAAATTCCAAAGGAAGTTTACATACATAGTAATCTAAGTGATTTAAATAGCTCTAATTATATGATACAAATGTTATATATTCATTTCTAGCAATGCATTTAATAAATATTAATAACTGGTAAGTAAAATGTAAAATAATTTAAAATTATATCACTTCAAGAGGAAGTAACAGTAACATATTTCTGTATTTTTAGAAGTGTTTTGTGTATTTTCGCAGGAGTTTCCATTCAGTTGTAATTTTTTCATGAATTGATTTATTTTTATAGTCAAGATATTTCTTGTGCCGAAGTTCTTTTGTAAGTTTGAATGAGTCCCTTGATACTGAGTTCATTTAAAGAAACTCTAATACAAACTGACGAATATAAACTAAATTTTAAACTCTTAGTAGCTGCTTACTATCAGATACAGCACAGAAATTAGTTTTCTACCCCTTAATTTCATTTCTCTTTCAGAAACTTTTTCTAAAGCTATTTCAACTTAAAAAGAAATCTTTAATTTTCAAACAAAGTCAATAATTTTTTATGCTGTGTGCTCAAAATTTCTTTTGACATGTGAAAATATATTCCACATAATCCTAATTACTATCTAGGGCTCCATCGAATATGCAAACAAAAGAATCCCTTCCGTAAAGCTATGGGTCAAACAAGCAGAAAACCAGTTAATAAGAGTAAATATTGCGGAATAGAAAGAAAAAGAAAGCTCTTTTTAATAAAGATTTCGTGATTGTGGAATGTGAAAGGGATTTTCATTGATATTCTTAATTAATATTTAGTCAGGAACCAACCCAAACATATATGCTAGTGTGTTACTCCAATTTCTTCATCATAACATTTACGAAAGATAGAGCTTGATAAATAATTTGATGCATGCACGTGGAATGAATACATATATATAGACTATTCGCGATTTTCAATCCAACACCTAGACTGAATCCTTGACATTATTTAAATTTTCTATTTTATTCCATTCAAATTCAAACAATGCACACAGATTGGATCAAGAGTAAGAAGTGTAGCGAATGGGTTAACATATATATGTGACAAGGAATTAAATATCGAGGTGAAAGGGAAGTCAATTATGAGTGGAGAGAAGGTGTTGTACGTTTAACAAGTAAATCGAAAGTTAGCATAGATTGATTCCTTTCTGTTGGGAATTGTATTACATACTCAAATTCCTAAATGTTTCGTAATATATCTCGACGTGAGTTAGTTAGCGAAATCTTTGATATTTTTCTTATATTAGAGAGAGGCGCATTGAGGATTAATATTCATATTATGTATTATGTTCATATTATGCATTATGTTCATATTATGCATAATGTTCATATTATGTATTATATTCATATTATGTTAGGTATTATGATTCATAAATTGAAAAATATTAATAAAATCATTTGGATTTTCATCTGTCTTCCTCTTTGTTTGCTTTGGTAATATTGTAATTATTTAACTGTGAAGTTATGCTACTTAAAAGAGTGAAATGGAGGTGTTACAAGTTTTCGAATACTTTTCACAACATAACGTTGAGTGAAAAGGTAATTTAGTTCGTTAGATCTTAGCATAGTCATTTCTTATTTTTATAACCAGACCTTATGATTATTTTTATAAGATTATACGATAATAAATTTATTTTAGTTTTTTTTATGTCAAAGAATAAAATCACAAAAAAAGAAAATTTTGATTACTTCGAATGATATAAAAAATAAATATTTTGATTTAAAAATTCAATACATCTTTGAAAAAATGAATTTAAAATTTGTTTTTTACATAAAAATATATATATTAAAAATACATTTTAGTTAAACATGCATGGATTTAGAAATAAAATGTGACTAATAAATTAAATTGTTCTTGTCTGCAAAAGGTTTCTAGTTAAGCACGACACAGTATTGATGTTTAAGTGTTTTTATTTCATGACAGTTCTTTTTTCTGTCACAAAAGAAGAAACCCTTTATAAAACATATTATATTC
The DNA here is from genome assembly GCA_019974015.1 of Nephila pilipes. Lineage (NCBI taxonomy): Eukaryota > Metazoa > Arthropoda > Arachnida > Araneae > Nephilidae > Nephila > Nephila pilipes. The sequence continues at coordinate 173,401 of BMAW01023824.1, read as the reverse complement.
TACATTTCACGTGTAATTTAATTACACAAAGCCTTAAAAATTATTTTCCATAATGATATACCATTTCAATAAGATAATACCATTTTACAAGAAATTGGACCTATTTATATTAATTGAGTGTTAATAGTAATATTAATCACACAATAACATTTGTGAATAATATTACTGAGCCTCAGAGTATGAAAATATGTAGTTTAAGATAATAAAATATATTAGTCACACTATTTACGTTTTAAATTTATACAAAATGTATTAAAATTAAAAGAAAAAACTTTGCATATATATTTTCCTTTTCGCAAGATGTAATAAATTCAACGAAATTAATGCGTGCATTTTATTTTATTATGATTAATATCAGACACTTATGTGCTACAAGTAAGATAGAAGTATCCGATACGATATGAGTGAATACCAATATTAGTGAATTTAGATTATTAAATCTGATTTTGAATGTATTTTTTCCATTATTCATTTCATTAATATTTTCACAATTTTTTAAAGTATCATATATATATTTTTTTTACTTTTCCGTTTAAATGTATGTTGCGGGGAAGATTTCTAGCATAATCTATCTGTGATATATTTTCTCAACTAATGAAGCTAAAAACATTTTTTGAAATAAATTTGTTTTGAAAATACAAGACATAAAAATGTCATCGTATTTCATCTACGTCTCGATTCTTAATTTTATGTTAAGTTGAACAAGCTGATTAAACTATATATGAGGTGTAGTATTAAATAAAGAGACTGCATCTGTAAGACATTTTATTCTGATTTCGTACATATATACTTATTATCACCTTCAATATATAACCCTTCTATATCCCTACAACACTCCATGAGAATTTTCTACTGTTTGAATGCTGGATGTCAGTTCGTCCAGGACGTATGCCCTTTTCTCTGTTAAAAGCTTCAAAGAACTCAAATCTTGTTCTTTTAATATAGATTTCACCTTAGCAAACAGACAAAAATCGCATGGCTAAATATCCAGCAAATAAAGCAAATAGTCTAACACTGGGATGCTGTACTTGGCTTGAAATAACTAGTTATACAAAGTAGAATGATTCGGTGTTTGGTCTTGGTGGAGGAATTTGGCGTATAGATTGTTTGTTTATTCCTAAAGTCACAACTATCACACGAACATTTAACAGACGGATAGATCCCACAAGATTAAAGATTTATTTTCAATGTTGTCATTTGTTTTTGACATGGAAGGGTGACCCTGTCGTGAATCATCATCAACGTCTTTTCAGCCATTTTGATAACGCTTAAGACGCTCAAAAACACGTGAACTTCATAAATATTAATTGCCATGCACTTCTTTTAATTTTAAGTTTCATTGTGGTTTTTCCAAGTTTAAAGTGAAATTTCACAAAAATTTATTGCTCTCTTATCATTTATTTGGTGAATTAAGAAATTAATCTAATGCGAGAGAAGAGTATGGGTATATGGATTTATTTACATAAACGAGGGGCTCTTTTGACCTAACAGGTTTTAGGACAGAAGTATACTTACGTAATCTTCAGTTGTGAACCATTGAGTGAGGCACTTAGGTGTTAGTGTTTGCCCTCTCTTTCTGTCGCGTTTTCAAAAATGAATATATAACCAAGAGAGTGTGCTAAAATTATAGTTCTTAAAGATCACACTATGTTGATAGTTAGAGAAATAGCTTCTGCAGTTGGCGTGAACAAAACAAGTGCTTTCAGAATCCTAACAGTCATCACAAATTACAGATCAGATGCTTCAAAAACAGGAGGATGTGGGTGCAAGCGGAATACCTTTGCAAAAAGTAATAAAATTTTAATAAGAAGTAGCAAAATTAAATCTAGTAAAACTGGCTCAAACCTACAAATGGATTCATTGGCATATGGGTTTGATATGAGTAGCTGAACTGTACGGCGTAAACTACTATAGGCAAAGACAAAATAATTTCTAATTCCTAAAATGAAGGAAAAACTTGGCAAAAAAACACAAATCATGAACTGCTGATAACTGAAAGAAATTAGTTTTCTGTGATGGTACTCATTTATTTGAGTAGGGATTCATTTCAGATGTTGTGAGTGGAAGAATTGCGAACCTTTGAGACAAGACCATATCCAACAGCCTGTAAAACACCCGCTGAAGCAAATGTTTTGGGGTTTTTTCTGGACAAATGGCAATATAAGTTTCGTTTCAGTTCAAGGCATGATGGATTTGATTTAATACATCAACAAATTACGGCATAAGATTATTTCATTCAGGAAAACATTTAAGGGAACATTTCAACATACCATGGCTCCTTATCAAAATTGAAAACTGATAAAGACCTTTACACTGGAAATTAAAATTAAAGTGCTTAATTAGTCTGGAAATTCATCACAACTAAATCACATTAAGAGCATGTAGAATTTTGAGAAGAGGCGCTTAGGTAAAATAGATTATGTAACTGAAGAACGCATGATAAGCAATGTAATTCAAGTATGGTTTTATGATGATGAACTGTAGAACATGTGTAATATTCTAGTAGAGTCCATGCTAATATGTCTGCAAGAGGTCATTTCTGCTAATGGAAGAAATTCGTCATAATAGAAAATGTGTATTGTAAATGTATAGAATTTATAAATGCAAAGTTTTCTACGAAACACGATTTTTTTTTTTACTTTGTTCCTATTATTTTGCACATGTATGTTGTTTCGAATTTATAAAAAGGTTAATTTAAAAAAAAATCTTGTAACTTAATACGTATAGTTTTAACTACACAATGTAAGCCGATTTGGGATATTTGGATGAACAGATTCGTCTCTATTTACGTTTTCATGTTCTGATTACGGATAAGACCGTAAAAATTATCCATTACCTTCCTCCATTTAAAAAAGACACCGAAAATTTGATCATCATACATGTGGATTTTCCAGCTAATTATTAAAAAATTAGTATTATTTTAAAATGTAGTGTAAAATCAGTTCCTCAGATACTCTATAGATGGCACCACGAATCAGCTTCATATGATTGCTCATGCAGCGCCACCTATTCCAGAACAAAACAGAACGATCTTTCGTTGTCGCTTTTTTTCCTCCACTTTCAGCTTCTCTTCTTCTTTGCATTACCCGTGTTGGAAATAAACTCCGCACCCCAGAGTGCGTTCCAGCGCCCTTCACCGATACAGGTTAAAAGAGACAGCCATCTATGTTGCTCCGATGAACTGTTCAATTCGTCGTCTCCTGGTGTATATATATATATTCATTCTTCATTTCTCTATTAAATAAATTTAAGTAAAACTACTGCAAGCATCGTCATTGAATTTCTACAAAAACAACATATAATCCGGTAATGGAATTACCCCCTCTAGACAACCAGCTCTTTGCGTAAGAGCAAACTATCATAGATTCGGAATGTACAATCTCATCACCCCACCGTCTACATACTTATGTTTTTTTAAACCCCCATCTTAAATGCAACTGGCTGCTTTTTAAATTATCATCGCAGGGTAATAATAAGTCATTTTTTTCGAGTGGTGATTGCGCTCAGAATGGGTGTTATTATAGTATCTTAATCAGATCAGCGAACGATTAAAACCTTTACTTGCATGATATCCTTATCTTATTCAATTATTTCAAATCTGCAGTTTTGACACTATTGGTGATAGTGGGAGTATAATTAGTCTATGTGAATGTAATTAGCCATCTATGGAGCTATCGTTTTAGGTGGATCAATTTTGGCGTACCAGATCACTTTTCAATTTTTTATCAGTTACTCCAATTTTAATTACATCCAATTTAACAATTTATAGTTTGCGTTAATTTTAATATCGGAAAATGTATGTAATAGTAAATTTCTCAATATTTCATGTTTTACTTCAATTCTTATATCTAATTAAGTTAATAATTTAAAAAGTGCACCTTGGGTAGCTAACTTTGTTCTTTGCAAAACTTTACATAGAAATTTTGATTGGTTAGTTTGTGTTTATTTTTGTTTTCATGGATAAAGCTCTCCCGCTCGTATATTAATGCATTGGACACATTTTATTATATATATATATGTATAGATTACTATGAAACGACAGAGTCAGTATTTAATAGACAAGTTTACACTTGCTTACTATTATTATTATTTCTTATTATAGCAGCCGCGTAGAAGATGAAGATAAAATTATCACCACATTCGGTTTAATTTAGGACTCTTCTTTTTTAATTCATTTTCTTGAAATTATTATTTATTATTTTTAACAATTTATTTCGATATTGTTCTTTCTTAAATCTTCCTTAACTAATAAAGTATAACTTTTTTTGGTTGGTACATTTGGAAGTCTAGATCTCGAGCGAATAGTTATCGTTTTACGATTATTAAGCCAACTGAGGGATCCCATTTTTTAAGATTAATAAATTTGTTTCAAGTGCAGGAATTTACTTGCCGAATTCCGGTGATTCATTAAAACTTTTAAACAGTATCATCGTTTTTGTGCATTATATGAATACTGTATCCAGATATCTATCGATTTTAACAACACAGTATTCATGTGTAATACACAAAATGAACACTTAGCTCTCTTCTAATAAAAAGGTTAGGAAATCTCAATTAATGAATTTTATACAAAAATCAATTACACCACTGAACGAAGGTAGCTTTTTCGAATTTTCGCCCTCCGTTTTAGTTCTGAAGGCGGCTCTGTTTTACATTAGCTTACATAACTTAGAGATAATTTTGCATCTGATAATTATTTTCATAGAGTTGGTTACAAATCCTTATACGGATTAATTCGCTTGTTACCCATTAAAAATTAGGTATAAAATTTTTCATAAACGTTTTGTTGAGTATTATTTTAAAAACCACTTTTATGAAGAACGTAAACTCCAAATTCTTAATCACCATTACTTTTATAAGGCAAGCACATTCTCAAAAGAAATAAAAGCACCAAGTAATCTCATTTAAATATAGATTATTGATTCTATAAATTAATCAGAATTATCACGAAAATAATGGAGCAATTTGTAAAGGTTTGGGGTCGGATGGATGACTCGACATATTCTAAAACACTTAATTTATTTATCTATCTATCTATCAATCTACAGTACAATTCAGCTACAAATCTATCCTATCTCTCCCCCCCCCCGTCTCTCCTTCTTGAAAGCTTATTCTATATATATCAGTCTTAATTTGCATGATTACGTTCTCTGCTTCGTAGGAAGCTTTCTAGTAAAAATAATTTTTAAACCCCCAAAATTCCCCTAGAGGACTGTTAGTGACAAGATCGTGGATAAACCCGTCACAAATTTTATTCATTCTGATTAAAAATAGTTTAGAAAGATGTTAATTTTTCATTACTGGGTATAGCAAATTAATTATTTCATGAGTTCAAGCAATTGACAGTTCAATCAAGGAAGCTTCAAAATAGGTTAGATGAAACCAAATTCCAAACCAAAAAGTAACCTCCACTACATCTGGCAACCACACATATTTGAAGCCTTTTCCGTTAAAGAGAAGATGTAAATTTTCCGAAATTATTTGTTTCATTTTCTGGAAAGCATTCAAAATTACCTCTCCTTTGTCCTTTATATGAGCGCCCTCTGGCTACAAAACACCAAATAAAGAAACGCTAAAAATTCAGTCCCTGCGTGAAAGTGTTATCTGACTGAGTAATTTGGAAAAGATTGTTCCTAGACTTAATGAACTAAAACTCATTTTCTCTCTTCCTTATTTAGGAAAAGTTTTCAGTCAATTTATCTGGGAAACCTCGAACATTGGAATAGTTTCGGGGGAGATTCAGGAGACAGGAGTAATTTGAATAAGTTATTAGCAGTATCAATCCGTTTCCTCGAAAAGTTGTCTTTTCAAGTCAGCGTCTGAAATATCATCCTTTACACTTTCTGTTAGTTTTGAGTGATATTTGAAATTAAATGCTAGAAACAAACTTGATTACTATTCAGAATATATTAATATGTAAATACTTATTTTAATTTGTTTTATGGCAAAAAAGTTATCGTTCTATTAATATATATATATATATATATAGTTCAATAATGCATCATTTGCTTTAGTGTTTATATCTGAAAAGAAAAATTAATTTTTTATTACCTGCTTCATTGTTATTTTAATCTTAATAATTGAAGATAAATTTGATTTTCTTATCGAACAATCACTTGATTTGATTTATTTTGTTATAAAATGTAGCACGATTATTTTCATACTTTAAAATATTATATAGAATTGAAGAATTATTGAAGTATTCAAAATATTGTTGTAATAAAACAATGTTTGTTGATTTCCTCCAAATTATTTTGTTTTTTAAATTAATAATTTTAATTTTTTATGTAAATATCTCTATTGTGATTTTATTTAAATTTCTGAAAAAAATGAGAAGTTTTTTTTTCTAAATTATTAAAGACAACTTCCTTTAGATTTAAAATTTGAAGAAATTTTATTAGGTTTTGTTGAGTATATAAGCTTCTCCATGGAAAGTATTGAAATTAGATTATTTTCTTTGAAAGTTAAACAAATAGTATAATAATCTATTCTTACTTCAGGGCTCCGTATTTTAAAAAAGAAGTTATACTTTCAATATTTGATTTAATGTAATTTTATATTTAAATAAATATTTCTAGATATATACATGCATTCATATTTTTCAAGAAACTTTTCGAAATTAATTTTAAAAATGATGAACTATCAAAGAAATAGGTCGTATTTTGTAGCGTACTTAAAATATAGACCCCAAATATTTAAAAAAAATTAATTTGTACCTTATTAATATTATTTACTTCCCTTGTTATATTTGCCCATCTCCTATTATAAGGTATACAAAAATTAACAAAGCATTAAATAGTTATGAAAAAAAATTATTGGAAGACTTAATGTTTAAAATGCAAAACAATTTAACTGTTCATTTATATGATGTTATAAAACTGGCAGTCCTTCTGTAATCGTATTCTCACAAATATTTCTCTCTAAACAGCCTTGTGGGCATGTATATTTTATTTCATTCAAATGCTTCAACTTAAGCATTATGTAAATCAATTTAACTATATATAAACAATAGTGCAGTGAACAGGGAATGGAAGATTTCGAAGGAGATTGTAAAGTATTCGAAAATGTTCTAGTAGTAGCAAAGAGATGGATTATAAGTCTCGAGTTCTAATTTCTAAGTATAAGGAATGTTTTACTTTAAAGATCAATGGTACAAATGAATAGTTTTAAATTGCCAGTTTTGTTTTTCATTTGAAATATTAACGTTTGATTTCTATTGATTTCTATTATTATTACTGAAATCATTGATATAAAATATATGAATATTTATGAAATAGCTGATACACATAATTAAAGTGACAAAAAAAAATACGTATTTGAGCAGAATTGTTAAAGTAAAATATATGTCATAATAGAATAAAATATGATCTCTTCTGTGTCATTTCTTATTCAAACATTAATGTTTTTAATGCAGCATTCCATATATGTGCTGAAATTCGTGTGGCTACTGGGGAATTAGAGTGATCATTTGTCTTTGAATTATTTGGGTTGATTTCAGCGATTTTTATACAAGTTTTATGTTTATCTTTCCTGTTTGTTATACTAGAAATTGTTTTGTTAAATGTTTAATGAACTACTTTGTGGTTATTTCTGTTATTATTATTATTATTTTATATCTGTTGTAAGAGCTATATATAAATGTAAATGCAAAATTAAATGTAAAAGTATTCCACATAAAATATTATTGGAGTTATTCTTTCTTCCTGCAAGATAATGGAAGGAACGTTCCTATTTTAAAATTCGTATATTCACATCAACTTCTTTGCTAGATATTTGCTTTATTTGTTTCCAAAAAACAAATAGAGTGAAAATTTTTATCTAGAATACTTAGGAAATTCAAAGAATTTTGAAGTTAACACATAACATTAAGCCACACATAAAGTGAAATGTTTTAAAATTTACATATATAATTATTTGATTTTTTTTAAGAAACCATGGTAGGCTAGTGTTTATGGTCGTGAACACTCGGCGGGAAGGTTTTTATAAATTTGTGATTTAATCTGAAAAGAAGTTACATTTCCTTGCCATTTGACTTTGGTTTAAAATTAAGAAATTCGAAGCAGTAGTTCTTGTGCTAGTTCTTGATGTGATATCAATAAACAATATTTTTTTTATTACTTAAAAAGTGATCCAGATAAATAAAGCTAATTATGTTTTTAGTTTCATGTTGCAATTTTCTTACATTTTCATATAGTTTTATGAGACTGACAATGTCTTAAATCTAGAGATCTACATAAATTTTGGGTTCTAATAATTTTTGAAAATAACCTCAAAATCAAAAGCACAGTAAAGGAATGTAAAATATTAGACATCATTTGAAGTCCTAGGGTGCTTAAAATACACCTTTCTTTGTTTTAATATCAAAAATTTATCCAAAGAGATAAATAAAACATGAAATCAAACTGAATTCCCTTATTTAGCATAATGTAATTTAATTTTGTTAAAGAACTGTATAATATAGTAATAAAGAGTTCATAATATTACCTTAAAGAAATTTTAAACATACATAAATACAAATATATGTGCATGTATATATATATATATATATATATATATATATACATATATATACATATACATTACATATATATATATATACATACAGGACGTACATGTATAGAGGACATATTGCATGTATATATACATACATGTAACAATAACGATCATCAACTCGAGTCTAACATTGAAAACAACATTTTGCAAAATTTTTCCATCAACATAACACCTTTGTTAATCAATCTTTAGGATGATAATCGTTCCAACGTTTTCAATCTTTTCATCCCCAAAATTTTGTTTCTTTTCGCAAGAAATCTTTTGTTGCAGATCTGATAAAACTCTGAATCAAGACTCGTTGTCTGTTTTGTTCCAGTCGAAGCAATCGCTGAATCCACTTGGAAGAAACCTTTTCCTTCACTTCAAAAACCTTTCCCCTGGTCCGATCGACTTAAAAATTTCGCACGTTCAAGCGGGCAAAAGTTGAGTGCTCTAAAGACCTCGGTTTACTGGTACATTTGCAGCGGCATCAAACTGGGCCAGCTCTGCTGTTGACTGATTGATCTGAAGTTATATACACATGCCTGTATTATTATTACATACATTACGTCTTTTCATTATTATTATTATTATTACCACGTATTTTGCATGGTTATTATGAGTATTGTTATTATTATTATTATTATATAGTTATTACATATACATATTATTATTACGTATTATATTATTATTATATATTACATATACATATTACATGTATGCATATTACATATTATACATATACATATACATATACAGCATGTATATATTATTATTATATATACAATACGTATGCATATACATATAACATTGCATGTGACATATTGTTGATATTATTACATACATGTATGCATATAATATACATATATATATATATATATATATATACATAATACTTTATTCATCTAAAATGCTAACAAAAATGTAAGAGTAGCTTATTATTCTCGTTAAATTAAACAGAGTATTATATTTGGCAGCACGTGTTATTTTATTCTTTAAGAATCAGAAATCATTCAAAAATTGTTGACTGTTTGTTCCATTTCTTATGTAACTTATTAATACCTTTTTGAGAACTGCAATTTATTTCACACTAAATATTTCTCATTTCCCAAGAAAAACTTTTTTTTTTAAATATATAGGTTTGCTAGCACTTAGAAATTTTATCAAGAATTTACGAGGCCTAACTTCTTGGAAGAAATTTAAATTTCATCATCTAATTAATATCTACCCCATTTGTCATCATAAATTTCAATTAATTCAAAAACTAAAACAAAAATGGATATTTATTATAAATGCAAAATTGTATAAAACAAAAATATTATAAATGCAAAGACAAAATTTTAAATGTCTTAGAGAATACAGTTGGATAAAAATTCTGTTATACGATTTATACAGTACATATAATTCATGGTTGTAGAGTTCTAATTAAAATATCCTTTTAATCTTAGACTCAAAAGTTGTGATATTTTTTCTCTATTTTCAGTATGTGCTCAAGAAAAGGAAACTTATGTTTGCTTAGGTAATGAGAAACGAATAGCATTTACAATTATATAAATGAATATTTACTTTCATTCGTTAGAATCCTTTGTGTAAGCAAACTCTCTGTTTAAAAATGCATTTTCTTCGTTCCAGTTTAAGTTTCCAATCGGAAAAGACTAGATTTTTAACTGGATAACAAGCTAAAAGGTAACTTAATTGCCTTAAATGTACTTTAACATTTTTATCTCATTTTCAGTTACTTTCAGAGAGACAAGATTTACTCCATTATCAGGCTTTAGGCTTCACGTTTAAATTATAGGCCATTTATAGAATTTAAGAATTTATTCACTTTTATTAAGGATATAAAATGAAAGATATTTTTTAAGGATAATAGTTATTAAATCAATAATTAAAGAAGAATGCAATTTCAGACTTTTTTAATTTCATCCGATAAGTCTATGAAAACGTTTCGAAAATGAATAGATTAATGAATAAATTATGCTGAAATGTAAAATAGAAACCTAACAATCATTATTTATTAATAAAAAAAAGTTCTTTAACACAGTGCTCAGTGGTTTATATCGAAATTGAAATGATTGCTGTCTGAAGAGATTTAAAATAAATAATGCATAAGTAAATATTACTAATCCAACACATATTTTTATAACCGGTATTTAAGGATAGATTTGATGAGGTAATAAAATGTATTGTTCAAGTACTTTTGAACGAAATCTCTTTTTTATATTATGAAAAGAAATATATAATTCAAAATATCTTGCAATATGAAATATACATTCAAAAATGCTTCAAACAGTTTGTCAATGATTCTATCGATTTTTTGCTTGTTATAAGTTTATTCACTTGACTTTAAGATATACTCTATAATCGAAGCTATATTAGTGTTTCAAAATTTTATGATAACACAATCATATGATGAAATTAATCTTAGTTTATTTATTTTACTAGTTATTTAGTTGCATATGGATCGTAACTATGTCTGTAATAGTTCGATAAGTTGAAACACTATTCTATATCTTAAGAAATTTTAAAGAATTATGCTAAATTAAACGTATTCTTATTTTTGCAGAAAAAAACATTAAAATATAAAAGTGTTTTATAAAAAGGTTTCTTAATTTCTACTAAGTATTGAAAAACTTCCAGAAGACTTAGTTATACTCAGAAACATTGAAAACTGTGTACCAAGAAAGTAGTTTAAGATTGAATTGAAATTAATTGCACATGATACAGATGAAAATATTTTCTTCCGTTCAAAATCAAACAATTAAACAAATACCGTGTGTTCAATTAGACAAATGCATTACAACTTCAATATTATGACGAAATGCCTTCTGCTGCAATTTTTCCGAAATACAACCAGTCATTTAACAGCTACCTTCATATCATTACAGAGTGGCAAAGCGTAATCTAATGTTTCAGCTAATCCCATAAATACTCAATAAGGGAAAAATTTGGGGAGTGGGCCGGCCATGTAAGAGTCTGAAGAAGATATAACAAGTCTTGAGATACTCGAGCTGTATGCGAATGATCATTATTTTGATAAAGAGTTACTACTGGAAGGACCATTTATGAAAGACGCACATGGCGTCGCAGAATGTTATCTACAAAACGCTGGACTGTTACGGTTCCACGCTCTACAATTAGAGTTTACCAGTTATCATTGGCTGTAAGCTCCAAGACAATTTTGCCTACTGTGCTCAAACTGGTAGCGCGAAAGCGTTGGTAGAATTATATTGTTCACCAGGGTGCGTTATACCCTTACGTGGTTATCATCTGTCCCCAAATTGAACATTGATTCATCACCGAACACCATGATTTGCCAACCAATGGCATTCCATGTCACTCTGCTTTGGCACCAATGTAGACGGAATCTCCAATGTTTTGGTGTTAAAGTCACTGCACGAAAAGAGAGCTTGGATTGCAGATTCGTTATTTCAAGGCATCTGGAAATTGTTATGGAACTACTTTCAGCCATCTGATTGTATTATGGAACCATTTTCTGATATAGATTCTTTGAGTCTCTAGCTTCGTCATCTTCTTGGAAGTTAAAGACTGCTTTCCGCTGGTGCTTACTATATTGTGTTGTAGTGTTCCCAGTATTTTCTGATGGCACACTCCGACTGATCGACTGGACGAGAAACATGTCTCGTTGACCAGCATGAGGTTTCCATACCTATTATTAGATCTCTTTTAAACTAGTATAAATGGGCGAGAGTCTTCGCACACATGTACCGGGTCATTCCTACTAGAGGAGGACTTTAATAATTATTACCCACGTATAATCATTAAAGTCCTCCTCTAGTAGGAATGTGATCTTTACGTTTGAAAATCTTCCAATATGTACCTATTTATGAAGTATGCACTTCATGATTGCAAGGCCACTGCAAGGTGTGTAGTTATGTTCATTGGCTTCAACACTTGGATCATTTTCATATTGTATATCATTCATCTACTTTGCAAAGTTTCGTGATTGCAGATCGTGTCCTTCTTGGAACGCTAATTTTTGTGTTCTTGAGTGTAGTTTCAAAACAATACTAGGTTTACTTGTATTTTTATTCTGTGATTTTCTATGCGTTTGTATTATTATATAAAATCTGCTTCTCCAGTGAGAGCCCAAATGCTGTGCATCCATATTATTTCAAGAAATGTTTCTCTGTTAATGTGGTGAAGTATAATGAATGATTTCCTTATTGTTGTGCTTGTTACCTGCAGAGAATGAGGCTACACATACCACTTAATTTCATTAGATACATAGTTAGATTGAGAGACTGAAATGAGGGTGCAATAACCAGAGAAGCTGAAGTAGGAATAAGGGAAAATAGTGAGCAGTTGAATGTAAGACAGCAGAAACTGAAAGATAGAATAGAGCAGAATATATTTGTTTCCAGCCCCCAAATTTTTATTTACAGTACATTACATACCACATTCATTCACCTACGCAATATGTCCCATTTGTTGAAAGAGGTATTACCAGAATTAGCTGGCTTGATATTCCTCACCGGGATTTCAATCTAGTTCTACATTAATGTGCATAATTACCTCAAAGTAACGTTTGGTCTTATATGAACTGGACATAGTGTCTTGTTTATCATGCTCACTCAATTTGCCAAGAACTGATTTTTTCTAGTAAAAATACCTCAAATCCTTCATTTATATGACTTTAATTTCCTCTAATGAGGACTTCACTGCAGAACTTTCAATGCTTTTGCAACTGTTCTTGAAATACATGCAAACTTTGAAAGATATGCTAGTTACTACTCAAAGACAGGCCTCTATAGATGTTGTTGGTGACATTTACTGAAATTATTAATGTGAATTAAAATCTTTTATTAACTCAAATTAACTCAAAATTTAGGCCATTATTTCAAGAATATCTGGTGCATCAAAATTGCAAATGCGTAATTAATAAACTCGTTCACTCATAACATATTGGCATGATAATTATATCAATATTTCTTGTTTTGGTGTTGGAGTATTCTTCAAACCATCAGAGATACAGTTATTTTGCGCTGTGTATCTCGAAAATTCTGTTAGCCACTTATACAGACCTTTTAATACCCCTTAAAACACTGTTTCTTCTTGAAAATTCATATCGACAATTTATTTTTTAATCCATATTCTTCTGCAAAAACAAATTAGATCCATGATTGAAATTACATTTTTGCTAACCAAAAATTCGAAAGCCAACGAATTTTTATTGGTAGTTCCTTTGTTGTGAGGGACAAAGGGCATTTTCAAGACAAAAGTAGTTTTAAAATACTTAATTTGTAATTTTTAATTAGTGATTTATAGTTGTTTTCAATTAAAATTATTACATATAAGTTATTTGAAGTAAATTTATGTGTTTTATCTGATATTTATGTTATTTAATGTTATTTAATTTATGTTATTTAATGTTATTTAAATTATATTATATTTATGTTATTTAATGTTATTTAAATTATATTATATTTATGTTATTTAATGTTATTTAAATTAGGATAATATTTTTAACTTGCTTGTTTTAGTTAATTTGATATTTTACTTACTTTTTGAATTAATTCAGCAGCATTTGTAATTTTATAGTTTGAATAAAATTTTACTTTGTATTTAATAGATATAAATAGTAATTAGTATGATTTTGTATCACTAATATTTGCTGAAAAATATTTAAAAAATATGTTTCCAGTAGGTTATGAGACAGCTAAAGAATCCAATAGTGCCGTTGAAATGAAAAATAACAAAACTAGCCTTGCTATTCATTGAATGTAACCAAGTCTATTTAACGGAATGCTAAAGTAAAATAATAAATATTACAAAAGTGACCAGAATAGGAATAATCTATGAAAATATCTAATCGTAGCCACGTTTCAAACATTTGAAATTGAATTGGATTTTGCAATTATAATTTCATTCGTACTTTACAAAATCATATTTCATACATATTTCAATATTTAAAAAAAAATATACGCATGTATTTGAATGCTATGATTTATGCAATAGAAAGTATTTCTCACCAGTTTCTTTAAAACGTTTTAAAACCCTATTTGTTAATCGAAAACCGAAAGTAACTGAGAACGTTTTTGTAAAATCTATTTCGAATACCTTTTAGAAAACTGATGATTTTAAATTTGTTATAAAATGGAATCTCAAATACAGATAATGTAGCTTATTCAAAGTAATAATTTATTCAGCAAATATGATGATGTTTCAAGATTTCAAAGAATTTGCTACATTACTTTTAAAACAAGTTAAATTTGGATAAATATAAAATAAAAAATATTACACATAATTGATGATAAACAAAACAAGTAATAAAATCTTTATTGACTATAAACTAAATATAAAATATGATTGATTAATCTCCCACAGGCACACTGTTTATTACATGATTATTCGTTGTTATTAAATTATGTTTCCTTGTGATTGTTTTTTAAAAAAAAAATTATGATATTTATTTTGTGTAACATCTTATAAAAAACTCTAAATATATATATATATATATATATAAATTTTGTGTCACGTTGTTTGTCCGCGATGAACTCCTAAACTAATGAACCGAATTTAATAAAATTTTGCATACTGTGTGCAGTGTAGTTCACCTTGAGAGATGGGTAGATTTTATCTTAATATATAGTCACGATATTTTTTATTGCAAATTATTTGTTTAATTTTTACTTTTAGGATTGGTAACACCCAATTCCTTCAAAACGTTTGGCAACAATATGGTGTTTACAAAGCTTAAACTGTATTTACGATAGAACTGGTTTCCAATGTTAGGATTGATTTGGATAGAAATTAATTTCAGTTAGATATTTTTGATTTTCTTAGTTAACATTAGTATTTTATTAAAACTTATGACTAATAGGAAAATTTGAAGTTATGTTCGAAAATATAAGTTGAATTAAATCGTTACAAAAAGAATGTGGATGAGAAGAACACAGATAGATGTGTTACAACAACATTAAGTATATCAAAACTTCTGTCACATTCAAAACCAATTGATAATTTAGAAAATACTGATCATAACATAGTAATTAATTTTTAAATTTTAAATGGGTTTAATGTCGGGAATAGGGTGTCCCCTAGATGATTGGAGACGAAACTTGATGTCTCCCTAGATAGATTGTCAAACATGCGTGAATTGAGCATTGAGTATTCTTACCATAACGAATCGCCACTTTTAAATCATTATAGCCCCACATATATGCCAATCGCCTAGATGACACCTTATTCCCGACTTTAACTTTTAAATTATTTTATCTCCTCATTTAATTGCCCTGAGTGTTTTCAAAATGTTATAAAGGTTTTCGGAGAATCAGTATTTGGATTAGCATCTAATTGGTTACTAAAATATCCAAACTGTAAATATTCCATATTCTTTTGTACATTTCCAAAATAGAACAAAATGTACAGAATTAATCCTGCATTTGTTTTTGGCTTGAGGATTATTGGAAAAGAACATTCTTCTGCAAAAAAACTGTGTTCAGCTATGAATTTGCACATTCCATCAAAGGCAGCTTACAGTTGTCTTGAAAAAAAGTTTGACAATATTTCCAGTAATGGGGCGCCTGAAATTAGGAATGAGGCTGCCACTGAGATTGATTAGAAAAATAATTTTGATGATATTGTTTAATGTGGCATTTAGTCGATTGAACATGGCAGAGAAGAGGACATTTGTCACTGAATGGATGTTTTTATGCTATATCCATAGATACTGGCAATGTGATGGACATTGAAATTATGTCAAAAATGAGAAGATTTAGTCAGAAAAATCCTGAAGGTAGAATTTCTCATAAGCGTGTGAAACATGTGGGATCATCCGGTGCAATGGTACCAATAGGTATCTATCACATGTTTCTAAGATCAACTCACATGAAAAAATTAAAATATGTGCATTTTTATAGGGATAGTGATTCCAAAAGTTTTGATTCGATTAGAAATATTTATGGTGAAAATAGTGTCACAAAGTTTGAATGCATAGGACACATTCAAAATCATGTGGGTTCAAGGCTTCGAAATACTGATAATATAATGATACTGATAAAGGACTACCCCAAAGCATAATGAACATCATTAAACCTCATTATATGAAACTGTGTGACAAGCATATACAGAATAAATGTTTGCATGGAAAACACAAATTACAAATGAAAGTTTTAATGGCGTTTTGTGGAAATTTATACCAAAGGAAGTTTTCGTTGAGAGACTTGCAAACTCTACGATTAGGTGCCTATTGGCCATCAAAGAATTTTATAAAAGGTTTGTTTGATGTCTTAAAAGTAGCTGAAGTGCAAGTAGGAACGAATACAGTGAAAGAGTTTGCTCAACTTGAGGAAGAGCGGATAACTGAATCCAAACGACATTCATCATGTAGTGTGAAAACTACCAAAAAAAAAAATTACATCTAAAGAGAAGAGAAAATTTGCCAACAATGAGGTTACTAAAGGTATAGCATACATATCTGGGGAATTTTAGCCTTCCGCATAGGCAATTTAATGTAAAGGTACATTGATTTAAACTATAAATACGTTTTTCTCAAAACTGTTTTTTACACATAATGTGTGCTCGGTGACAATGATAACTGAAAAAATTATGAATATATTTGTTTGAAATTTTCTGAACCATATGTCATAGTTACTTTCTAGGTAATGAACTACAGCCATTCCTCTTTGTACTTCAGCCGAAGAGATTAGCGCATGTTTAAAACAATCGTTCTTATGGCGAAGTGTCGAAACACTTCGACTAACCATAAACATTCTCGTATTCAATTGCAAAATGATCCATCGACACAAATGTTTTAAGAACAATTGCTAGATATTGGAAATGGTAGAATGGAACTGCAATCACAAACGCAATGCATTAAATTACCAGAACATTTTTGCACTGTTGTTCAGACAAAACTTGAATTAATTGAGAGTATCTTCCGGATATACAAAATAATCACTTGGATCATAACTGGCTCAGTAATCGGGATATTTTGGTAGCAGAAAATATTGATGTTGATAAAATTAACTGCCAGATACAATAGATGTTACTAAGTAAACTGATGTCTTTTAAATCAATCGATACTGATGTTGATGAAAACGAAAGTGTATATTTTCTATTTGAATTTTTAAATTATCTGCAAATGCCCAAACTGCCACCACATAATCTTCGGTAAAAGATTTGTTTACCTCTTTTTCTTCTGCGTAATTTGAGTCCATCTTTATCATGCAATGGTACACGTTTGGTCCTCAAAAATATCACCGGAAATATTCTTTATTCATTTTGACTGGAAAGTTTACAGGCGAAGTAGCCCTGGTGTCACGCATTCCAATGATACCGTCAGAATCTGTGATACCCTTCAAAAGGCTTCAGTTTCCGATTCGCTTAGCTTTCGCTATGACCATAAATAAGTCTCAACACCACACAATATCAATTTGCTACTTAGACTTGGAAAATCGATATTTTTCCCATGGGCAATTATATGTTACATGCTCACGTGTGGGAAAACAATCGAATATATTTATGTTAGCAAAATACAGGGTTTTAAGGTAATCGGTTGTGCACCTATTAGCTTTGAATTAATTTAAAATTGAATATTTTTATAATTCAAAATGATGAATATTATTATTAAAAATAATAAATAATTTACGCTACATACCTCATTTTAAAATTGTTTTATGTTTTCAGATAAGAACTTTGTAAGTTACTGTATTATTAAAAAAATTTGCTTGAATATAAGATGTATAAAATATAAAATTTAAAATTTTACATTGATTTGTGCTTAATATCAACTCCACGAAAATTTTCATTAATCGACTCTAAATTTTTACATAAGGTTCAAATCACAAACCCGTGGGTTTATACATCGGCTACAACGTTTTCGTCTTTATTCCTAAATAATAATTTGACTGTATTCAATAGTTTTCTACGATATAATTCTAAGTGTAACTTAGCCACAGCAACGCGTGGCTGTATATATATATATATATACAGCAACGCGTGGCTGTATATATATATATATATATATATATAATATATACGAGTGCTAATATATATATATATATATACATGCGTGCTAGTATATATATATATTGTTTTTAAATCCGAAGGTATTATTTCTTACTTATAAAAACGTATTCAAAAATCAAAGTTTCATTTTAGCTTTTAAAGAATTTTTATTTCAAAGCCTCAAAACAATTGGGTTTTTTTTTCAAAGTATTTAAAACTTTCAATTTTTATAAACACTAGTTTTAATTTCTTTTTACACATTAAACAAAGATCAATTATTTTTCTAACCACATCCTCATTAATTCCTATTCCTCTCGCATTGTAGATTTTTGGGATTAATATCAGTTTCACAGATTTTTTAATTGATATATTTTCTTAATAAATGAAGGGAATGAAGGAAGAAAATGTTTTTCTTCAGTTCTTTTTACTGTCCTTATCCCCTCAGTAAGGACAAAAGATCGTTTAATCTTTCATTTAGATTTACAAATTACATAAGCATTGAAACTTATTTTGAATGGAATAATGAATGCTAGAAAAATGTGTCCTTTTTGTGCTTTTAAATTTGATTATGAAACGCATTTTTTTCTCCTCCCTGAAAGAAGAAACGAATTTATTATTTTTTTCCATACAAACTAAAGAAGAATTTTTTTATCTCTATTTTTAAACTTCTTCCTTCTGCATTTTAATTATGCTAGAACAAAATCTCGTTTTTCAGTCTTAAGTATTATCTTCAACATTCCAACAGAGCAAAAAAAAATGTTTGCTTTTTTGGTCATTAAGAAGTACAGTGTGTTTTCGCTAATTGAATTTCCTGGCTGAAATGGCACATAAAAAGAAAATCAGTTTTCCTTAATCTATAGTGTATTCAACTGAAAAAAAAACATTATTTGCTTTGAAATCAACCCCTTTTTTTGAGCTTCCCGTTTTCTTTAAATTACTCAAAAAAACTTGAGTTATTTAAAAATTAAAATATGTTGCATACCATTTCTAAATTATTTAATTTATGATGAATTGCTTAGGAAACCAAAATTCATCGAATAAGTACTGATTAAATATGTTCAACAGTGCTTCGAAAATTGTAAGCTTAAAATAAATATCAACATCAACCGTTCTAAGAGAAAAAATAATATTTAAAAACGTTTTTAAAGAAAGCTAATAGTCGTTAATTAATTAAATGTGACTGAAGAATATTCTTCGAAAAGGATGTATCTATCTTCGCTGGATTAAAAGATATTTCTAAAGAAGCTAATTAAGAAATACTAAATATTTGATGTTAGTAATTCAGGTTAGAATAAACGTAGAACTTTTTTTGTAATGATAAGAGAAAAATATTAAAGGTGTTTTTAAGCGCAATGCACGTAAATGATAAATAGAGAAACTGTTTAGATGCCGCTGTTAGAAACGAGCTAATTTGAAGATGAAAAGTATTTGACTTTTAGAATAGATATAACAAATCAAGTCAGATTACAGAAAATTTATAATTATCCATTTACCGATTTTAGTATATGCTTGACTTTTACCCCGCTTTTCTGTTCGGATCTATTTGACCCGAAAAAAAATTTATACCTTTGTAAAAAGAACCATATCGTGGAGATATTTTCCCGAAATTTCAGGATTTTGTTGCTAAATTTTGTACATATATACTTCTAGAAGGATTCATGTTTATTTGTATTTCAGATTACTATTTTTCAATTCATTCCTAATGCGGTGTTCGTGTCATAATGACTTAATTCAAAAGAGTATTTACTTTAACTTATATTTACTTGAAATTACTTCATATTTCTTTGAAAAAAATATACAGAAAAGAATAACAATAACTGTCTTAACATATTTAAACTTGTTTCGTTGACCTGTGTGTTTGATCACGTGACAGGAGAGCATGTGAAAGGTCAAAAGATCGGTACAGTTTTCTAGGAGCCAAAGTATTCGCCCATGTTGCAATTTTTCTTTTTGTTGTTCTATTTCCGTTTCTAACCACCTGCATAGCAGTTATGCCTTTGAGTGTGAGTGCAGAAATGGTTAATTCAAGAAAATTGAGGGATGCTGATTTATCTAAGCTAAATAAAACTTCTGACAGTGAAGAGGAAAATGTATCCGAATATGAAAATCATATAAGTGATGAAATTGGAAGCGACAGTTGTGACAATGATTTTGATATTGATATCATCAGATGCACAATATACAAAATGATCATTCCCAGACTTCTGAAATATAGAATAAATTGGATACGATTCCACATTTCGGTCGATTAACGTCTGCTGATATAAAACCTCTAGGTGTCACAGGGTATGAAGCAATGTTAAAGTGCATTTGAGACAGTATTCAATTCCACAATTCAAAACTAAATCAAATATTGAAGAAGGAAAAAAAATAGGGAGGAATATAGAAAGTGAAACTTTTCCAGGATGTATTAGATTAATATTATTGGCTGGTGTTGAAAAATTATATGAAAAATAAATGAAAAACTTCTGGGGTAAAGGTACATGCAGAAATTATTTCGTTCGTCAATGCCCCTCAAAACCTGATACACCAAATCGAGAATTATTCATTTCGATAATAATGCAGTGGATGGAGAATTAGGTAGAAATTCCACCAAAATTGTATTCTCCGGATGACGATATTTCTGTAGATGAAAAATTAAAAAGTTTTTACAGCCGATATCTTTTCTAACAGTATATATCAGTTAAACCATCTAAGTATAGTATAAAATATGAGCTTTATGTGACAATAAAACTTCTTATGCACTGAAAACACAAATTTATATTGAAAAAAAGGAAGATCAAGGTCATAGAAAATTCAATCAGGGTATGCGAGTAGTGAGTGATCTTACTTATGAGAATTTGGAACGTAATGATACATGTGGTAATTTTTTCACATCCAGCAACTTCAGACAACTTCTAAAATGGAAAATAATTTTGTTTGGCACAGTTAAAAAAATAAACAAGAGCTTCCGGGAAAAATGTCAAAGAAGTTCACAGTTCAGCCTTTTTTTACGGGATTTTTTGGGAAATACATGCCCAAAAACACAAGAATGGTATTCTTGCTATCACTTTTCAATACGATAAATAAGTTAGCTGTAGACCTCCCAAAAAGGCTACAAGTGATAAAACATTCTAATACAATAAAATAGATAGAATATACTCTTGATGAACTTTTGAACATGTATACATTTGTAAGAGATGAACAAATTGATGTCTCATGAAAGTATTCTTTAACATGCATGATACTTCAACTTGCAATGCACTTATCATATAGATTTCAATAGAAATCATATGGAATGAAAAAAAAAATGAACAAACGAAGGTGGTTTTGGAACAACTAAGGAAATCACTCATTTCTTCATGTATTAAAGGAAGGCAGCACCTACCAAGAAGGGAGGACATAATCATAGTAGTGAAAGGAATACAGACAAAAAATATGAAGACGTACTCTCAGGATCTGCTGCGAATACTTTGTTGAGTAAAAAGAGGTGAGAGGTTCAAATTTTGCCCATCAAACAATGACAACAAAACTAAAAAATTAAGCAGCAGTTGTAAGAGGCATATTTAAAAATTTCATGTAAAATATTACTGTCTAATTTACAAATAAAGATAAGCTTCAATTTCTAAAAGACACATTTCAATTATAGCAGAAAATGATAGTATTCTTAAATAGATCTCATATTGATCAGAGTATTACATACGTGTATTAAGTTCGAACACAACAGCAGGGTTAAACGAAACATTTATTTTCTACAGGAATTTAATTTTCTAACTTTAGGCAAACGTATCATAATTAGAAATGTCAACTTTGATTTACTTCAAAAACAAGTGAATTTAAATGTACTTCTAAAGAAAAAAGAAATATATCATTTTAAAGAAATATATATATAACTATCTATCTATCTATCTATCTATCTATCTATATTCCATAACAAAAAATGATGCACAAAGAAGAAGTTGTCCGATTGTAATGAAATATCGTATGCTAAGACATTTGAGCAGAACATGAAAAAGATTAAAATTTGGTGTCCATTGAATGAATAGCGGGATCTACAGCGCATCGGAACTGCGCACTCAGAAGGTGTATATAAAAAGCGATTCTGAATCGGATGGTCAAATTTTCTGTTGCATTGCAATTTTCAAAGATTGAGAAAATGCCTCGCTACAGGATTCGAACTCATTACGAGCAACTGTCAGAGTTTGAAAGAGGTCATATTATTGAATCGAAAGAGGCAGATTGGGCAATTTGGAGAATCTATGTCATATGTGTCGAAGCGATACGGCGATAATAAGATGCTGGCAAGAATGGTGGACAGTGGCAAATTTCAGTGTCACGATGGGAGTGGACGATCTAGGGGCACAACAGATATGGAGGACAGAGTTAATTTCAGATCAGCTGTCACAGCGCCTGATTCATCGCTTTCGACGTGCGACCCTCGCACGAGTGCCCACCATGATCATTCACAGACTGTTGAAAGAGTGAAATCTTCTCTAGTACCAACCGTTACGGCACCTGCTACTCACGCCTGCACACTATTGAACCAGATTACAATGGTGCTTGGCGCCATCAGATTAGAATGGTGCTGACTGAGGACGTATGATGTTTAGTTACGAATCCCGCTTCTAGCTGTGTCCTGACGATTATCGAAGACGTGTCTGGAGACGCCCAGGGCAGCGTGCCGATCCTGCTTTCACTTTTGCGCTCTAAACAGGTCCTCAACTAGGAATAATGGTCTGGGCTCCCATTTCCCTTAAGTGCCGAAACCCTTTGGTCGTTATTAGAGGCACACTTATAGCACAATTAATACTTCGATGAGATTCTGAGACCAGTTTTGATACTTTTCCTTTTGGAGTACCATATCCTTATTTTTCAGCGAGATATTACCAGAGCACATACGGCACGTGTTATTATAAAATATTTTACAGCTTGTCAAATACTTTTTTGGCCTATCAGATCACCAGAACTCTCTCCAATCGAGCATGTATGGTGTATGATAGGAAGACGACTGCCTTCATATATGAAGAATGTTACAGTAGAACTCTATTTATCCATTTTTCATAAAATTAATATATATATATTGAAAGTATTCAGATTTAAAAAAGTAAATATATATATTTGTTCAAAATTGACTAATTCTCAAAAACTAATTTATTTGATAGGAAAGATGAAACATACTTTCCTATCAAATCTTTAATAGTATGTTTTTCAACAGAAATATATCCGGATTTATGTTTAAAAAACATTTTATTTATGTATTCTAATGACAGTGGTGAAATCTGGAATAAATCTAGATACAATAATTTAAACAATAAAATTTAAAATTTATTTTGTTTAGGCACTGCTTTCACTTTCTTAATATTAATCTGAGATATTTCAAGAACAATTAATTGATTATTAATAAATGTCATAAATGTATAAAGTATGTAAAGTGTACAATCTATATACTATATGACGAGATGTATTTCAAAGAATATATGATTAACTTCAAACTTGTATAAAACAGAAATGCACATTTTTAAGCATTTTCCAAAAGCATTTATAAAGTACCTAACTGAAGTTTGGTCATTAATTTTCTTGTTGAAAATATATCTACTCTATATATTTAGTAGAAGGGGTTGAGAAATTAATGTACAGAAAAAAGTTAATAAATAAATAATATATTGCTTCAACTAGAAATATAAATTTTATTATGTATCTATTAAAGCTATGAATATATACAAAGGAACATAACTCTATGAATCAATTGTATTCTCAATGTATTAAGGAACAAGTATTTCTTAAAAATAAGTGGCATGTTATAGTGAATCTGCTTGAAATTTATAAAAATGCTTGTGATTTTTAAATTATTTTAATCGTTCTGAGATTGGTATTGCATACAACTTGGCATCTTTCAGTCATTTTTTCTTACCCTTAATGTGTTTTGATATTTTGTGTTACTTTCCATAATTTCAGCAGCTGAGCGTCCTTTGTGAAGAAATCTCAATTTATAGATTTATTTTCAGTTAATTTTTTTCTTTTGCATACATAGCTATTTCTTACAAAACCTAAATATCTAAGGAAGGGCACTTTTATGGAACTGCTTAAGAAATTTGTCAGGAAATTGAAACCTAAGGAAAATAATTATTGGTCAGCAGAATGACTGAAACGATTCCACGAATAGAGAAAATGTAAAACTTAAAATAGTGTTTCCGTATTTTGTTACATTTCTGTCATATAGTAAACTCATTATTACTATCCTTTGAAACCTACACTGTCATAGAAATATTTTAGTAGAAAGGGAAATTCTCACGGAATTGATGGGTTTTTGAAGAAAAGTTTCTTTCTTGGAAATACTGTATAGATGAAGTGATTTGTTCATGTTTTGAATAAGAGTACTGGTTCACAACGTGTATATATATATATATATATATATATATATATATATATATAAATTTAAAATAGGAGAATAGTTGTATTTTTATAACTATAATCCATATGAAAGGCAGACAACAGTCGTTTCGCAAAAATATTGATCACATCAGTGGATAGTTAAAAACAAGTAAACATTAACAATTAATGAGCGTAATAGAATAATTGGATATCAAGAAAAGAACATTGTTTAAACATTAATTTCAATGTTCTCAGGAATTGTCTAAAAAATAATTTCATAAACATTCCTTTTTCTACGTAGGAAATTGGATAAACAAAGTTACAGTTGATGATTTTAAACGTAAATCTCATTTTGAAAGAATAATGTATTACTATAAGTTTGATTTAACTTATTTTACACGCAAAAGTTATATAAAAATATTTAAGCTTTCTTTTATTATTCTAATGCTTTTAAAACCTTTTAACTTTAAATTGTTTTTAAAATGGGTCCCAGAGTGTTTTAGAAACTATTGTTACTTTATCTCATACAATTTTTTTGTAAATTTCTTTCAGGTTAGGCCTATTCATTTATAAAAATCGTTACTTGCTTCAGAAATTTTCTTGAAAAATGAAAAGGAATATGTTTGTCCATATATCATGAAAGAATAATTTATGAATTTTTTTTTTCTGATTGTTTCAAAAGAAGTATTGTTAAAAGCTAAAACTAATAAATATTGTTACAATTCATTGACTATATTTGCAAATATTCTCTAAATTTCAGCGCATATTTTTATTTTTGAATAGAAAAATTTGATGAGAAAATCATCCAAACTCTTCCCAAGTTTAAACACTCAGGTTGTAATTATTATTACAATGTCTTTACATATATATATATATATATATATATATATATATATATATATATAT
>BMAW01023824.1:105647-147540 GCA_019974015.1 Nephila pilipes | reverse complement strand
TATATATATATATACATATATACATATATAGAAAAGTTCAGCTAAGCACAATTTATTTTGGAAATTTATATTAATCGTATTAAAAGTATTTAAGTTCTAAATTAATAGTGATTGGATGAAAAGCCTTTCTAATTTTCAATTTCTTCAATTGTGAATTAAAAAAAAAGTTTTATTAAGTTTAAGAAATTGAACTTGATATCTAAAAGTCACTCTTCTATATCTCTAATCTTTAAATTATGCAGTTACCTTTTTAAAACAACTTTAAATAACATAAATATATGTATACAGGGTGTTTCTGATTAAACTGTCCTTATTTAAAACATTCAAGAACCTGTTCTCCTTATTGAATTTTGTTAAAACTTGGTATATGCGTAAAATGAGCGATGGAGAAACGATTTCTGCAGGTGATTCTATCTGGTGGAATTGTGATGTCCAAATTTGTCAGAATCATTAAAATTAATTGAGTTACATATTGTGCTCATCCTGTTTCCAATGACATTCATTACGTGTTGAAAGCGCATTTTCAATTGACAATGGCGGCGCGAAGAAACTCTCGAGAAATTCCAGTAGCATGGCGTATAATGATGGCTTTCAAAGCAGAAAAATTTATAATTCCTTTTCAATAAACACGATTTATTAAAACTCCCCACAAACAGAAATAAACTGGGATTTATGTCAGATGAAAAATGCAATCAGATATCCAGAACAGTTTTGGATATTTCTCGATTCTTCTCAAAGTTAGTTCAAAGTAATCCTTCACTTGGGGCCTAATGTGGTTCCTTCTAAGTTCCATCTTGATCTAAGATAGTGGTCTTCAAACATTGTCACTCTTGTAAAGAAGGAATTATCTACTGTAGAAAGATTTTACTGCACTGAACATTCGTAACAGAGTACGTTTTAGGACGTAGAGTATAAGAGATTGAAAGAAAAATGGCCCGAGGATAAAATCAGCAGTAAATCTACAGCAGGCAGTCAAGGAATCCGAATCAATCCGAATTAATTCACTTAATCCAAAGTGCGGCTCATCTAACCGTAGAATTTTCCAAGGCTAAGCGTCATCAACTTCTATTCCAAATCGGCAAGCAAAAACAGAGCGTGCTTAGTAGTCTTGCGTTTGCAACCTTTTTTTCTAGATCGATCTTATACCTGTAGCATTTTAAGATGAATCGCATAATGTTTCGTATTGTCGACCACCGAATCACCAACTCTCCTGCCATCTAATCAGCACTTGCTAAAGAACAGCTGGAACAACAGTCTTTTTCAACCCTATCAGTAAAGATTTCTTCAACTCTTTCATTCGCAACCAGTTTCCACCCTCTTCCTGGCAGTTTACCCAAGTCTCCAGTCTCTTCAAATTTCATAATCATCTTCTTAAAACTACTCTTAGACACATGCTCCTTCCGCAATTTCTTTAAACGAAGATATCCACACAGTGACGCTAAGGTACCGTTGTCGTTCTGATACAACGATTTTTACCAGTAAAGCTCTATCTTTCTTCTGTAAGGACATGATTGACTATGATCAAAGAACGCAGAATGTTTTCTGTCCCAATCTTCAAGTATCTTCTTATGGTTGTTTAATTTGCATACGGAATTTTTAAAGTGCACCATCTGGAGGGCAAAATTTGAAATATTTTTTATTAAAGAAATCTTTTCATAAGAGTTCATGTAACATATATACCAACGTTCATCAAAATCTGATAGGCAGAATGAGTTCTACATAAGTGTAAATGGGGTTACTTTAACTATAACCACCCTACAGGATTACCTTCGAAAAGTATTGAATTAACATTTTCTTCTAGTAGTTCCGAAAGGAAATAATTATGTATATAAAATAAAAGAAATGTGTGCCAAATGTAATATAAATAGGTTTTCATCTCAAAATTCTGTATATGTGGGGAATATTTTTCAAATATTTAATAATGACCTTCTCTGTGAACACTAAGAAGAACATAACGTGCATTTAGTTGATCTATTATGCATATATTATGGGCAGTAATTAATGCAAGAGAAAAATTAGTTATCTCTTTCTTCATACATGTGCATATTTTTAAAAGCTCACTTAAGGCGATTGGTATCATTGGTTTTTACGGAGCTCATATTTAAGAAGAAAATCCTTTCCTTATCCTTTTATACTGTAAATACTAAATATTTTTTATTATTAGATAATTTACATTTTACTTATAATTTTAATAGCATTTTCAGTAAAGTTTTTCTGGAATTCATCACCATATTGTGTTTTTTTAGAGCAAACTATACTTATTTTCTGGAAAAATAGCTCTTTTATACAGTAAAATATTTTCATAGAAATTCCACTTATAAATACAATTTTATTGAGTGCAATGAAATACATACTAAACTCACAACTTTCAATGATAAATCAAACCTCAAATCCTGCATAAGACTTATATATATATATATATATATATATATATCTTAAAAACTAAACTATTAACCATTTATGTAATAAAAATTGATTAAACTCCTAATGGAAATGTCAAATTAATTGAATGATATAAGAATAAATTTAAATAAATAAGGTCGTCTTTTTGAAATGGATAAGTGTGTTGTAAATATCAGTTCGAGAAGATCAAATAATAATTTGGTTCAACGCACAACAATATTTTAATGGCCACTGTACTCATTCCCATAAATATTCGCAGCATTTTAAAAATTTCAGAGGCGTTTCGGAAGAGAATCGCAAATTCTCAGCGATTATTTCATAATCATTCCTGCCAAATAAGAATTGGACTTCTAAATTAGATGAAACTTTCTTTGAATGCTTTTCGGAAATGAGATTTTAAGCGGATTATGATTATAGATTGTGAAAATTTCCTTTCTTTCATGGAGACATCTCGAAGGAAGTAAAGTTGTGTAGGAAATGATTTCTTCGTTTGTCAGAAGTATCATGCCATATTATGAGAGATTTATGTTCTTTTGGTGAATATATTAGAATTTTCAAATTTTTTAGTTGATCAAGAATCAGGTTAACAATCGCAGCTTTAACTTTGGCCGCAGCTTAGAAGAAGTATAAATATGTGATTTTTGTACTTTGAATTTTCATGTATTTCTTATTTGTGAAACGTATAAATGAAACGTTAGCTAAAGAGTTCCTTTTACATAAAAAGAAATTTAGATATAATTAAGCATTAACTATCCAATTTATGTGGTTTTGATTATAAATCGAATTTAATTTCTAGTTTTTCAATGAAATATAAACACTTTTTTAATGAAAACATCTTGTATTTTAACAATGTATAGAACAGAAGTTGTCATTGTTTTCATCGAATCGTGGTTTCTAGCTCTAAAGCCAGTAAATCCCACCGTGTAACACAGCAAATTCACGTTAGATCAGGTCTAACTGCCAAATCTTCCCATGGTCTGGTGTGGAAAAGTTGACAGGGGTATCAGCAGAAATATCAAACTCGTCACTTAACCGAGGCTCAAAATTTAGAGGTCATTAGTCTTCGTGTTGTTTCTTAGTGTGACTTAAAAACAATCAAACAAGCTCATATAATTGTTTTATAAAGCAACTATCACGCAATATTTACCATGTGAATTTTGAAGCATATTACATACTTAAAAATATTTGTTTTAAAGTTTATCTAACATTTCTTCTCTCTATCATATTTGATTGAAACGTTCCATAGTAATAATATAATGCACCATTGTTTAGCCAATTATGAGTTAACATGATTTCATAATTGGAATAATTAGTTCAGGCAGTTTACCCAATCTTATGTAGTTTGACTTTTTTATGTAAAACCTAAAATTAACTGGAGGCAATGACAACTAAATTATGAAAGAATTTTTCTGTTGAATTAGTGCTCGACAGATGTAAATTCATCGACCGTTTCAGTTAGAATACAATCCAATGACTTATCAGTTAAAGAACAACTTATAACAATCCCAAATTTGTTCTGTTTTTCTTATATATTATTCACACAATGCATTCGAAAGCTTAGAATATTTTTAATAATAAAAGGTCAATAACACACAGATGTAATTATTGCAGTAGTTTTTTTAAGTGCCTGATTTCCAAATCGAATATAAGCAATTTGAAACAGTTTTAACCTTAATGAATTGGGTACAATAGTTTTATATATGAATGTTTATATTTAAAAACCAACATCATTCACTATCTCGCATTTACTGTTATTAATATTTTTATCTTTTGGAAGAATTTTAATTCGTTTAACCACCTGAGAATCAGCGTTCATTCTAATTGACATTTGTATTTCACGTATAAAATAAATCATTTTAGTTTCACTTTCAAACATCTCTCAATCGAATATACTGAACGTCTTGTGAAGACATCTTTACAACCAGACATTTAACAAGTAATATAAATAAAAAAATTAAATCAAATCCCCTATTTAAGTCAACAAAGAAATTTTTCATTTTAGTTACATTTTATTAAATAATTACAACTTTAATAAATATGTATATACATATGACAGAATCACAATATTAAGTGAGAAAACAAAATTTTTCTAGTGATCTAAATGCGTCATCACTGACGGTATATATTCCTAAATTTTGATCCTACTAAATATCTTATGCAAGAGATTTTTTTCCTCCCATATAAAACTAAAATTAATTATTAGAAAATCAAATAAAAAAAAAAGTTTGGCACACGAACACATTCATGCAGATACGGACGCTCAAGAGATGCATATAACATTCATACACTCACATTGAGGCTATTCGTAAAATATCTAAATTTGGGCACTACTTGTGATTCTCCTCCATATATAATATATATATATATATATATATATATATATATATATATTGAAAATGAGCAATTTGAATTCACCAAGTGCGAATGTTCTCATTTGAGTGATAGTACTTAATGTTATTATTAAATTCTCATCTATGATTGGAGTCTTCTTTTTATCAACTATTATGCGCTAATATTATTTGCTATTTATTAATTATAAATGTACATGTGCTTAGTATTTTAACATAAGCACATGATTGGCGTAATTTGTATGCCACCAAAAATCATGCAAAAGTAAGGACAATACAGCAAAAATTTAGTCTATAAGGTTCAATAATCAAAACTTTGATAAAAAGTGATTAAAATTATTTCAATGATTGAAAAAGTATGAAATATAACATACTATACAGACATTTAAACCATTGACTACATCGAATTTCCTTTGTAATGTCCCACTTACTGTTGCACTCCCAAAAAATAACAACTATAACTACATGTTCTTTGCACACTGATCTATTACATACATAGCATGTAATCATTGTCACCCAAATTTTATTCATTCCTCAATAAAGACATCTTCCTGGTATTTTTGCTGCTGATTAATTTTCTAGTTACTTTTCGTAAGGTCATTTGTATCTACTCAGAAAAGGCCTCCTATAAAAGAGGATGTAACTTCTTTATTTCTGTTGTTTCGGTGAGTGTGACCCAATCATTGACATAAATAATTTTTTTTAGAAAATATCTTCTACATTTTAGGCATCACGAATGAATCGCATTGTAGAAAATATAACTCTTTATAACAGCTATGTTTGTCAATTGGAAAAATATTATTAAATTCTCATTAACTATAGCCTATTATTTACGGATAACCACCTCCATACTAGTCTAGATATTTAATGCATTCTGTAAAATATATCTGCTGTATCTACCCTCCTTTGCTGGTTTTGTAGTCTATAATAGCCTCCAACTGCTTAGTTTCATGAATAATTGTAGAAGGATTTTGCATAAAAGAAAGAAGTCTAACTGCTTTTTCTCTTCTTTTGGCGCATAAGACACAAATATGATTTATTTTTTGAACTTTAAAGATAAATGAATTAGCTTCTCTGTATTCGATGGGTAAAATATCTGAAAATAGTTCCCTTTTTCTAACACTTGTTTTCTCCATTCTTAGAATCGTCTCACATGATCCCAACCATGATTCGAAATTAATCTTCGGTAAGACAGTTTGGGTTTTTCAAGGGTACAAGATCCCGGCAAATGTATTATTTTATCTTTAAATATAACTGGAACTACTCATTTAAACTTGAAATTTTAAGAAAATAATTTAGTTTCTTCGAACAAAATAATCTATTAATTTACCAAAATTTAGTTGCATAGCAACACGCGTGATGTACTTTGTTTAACATTCGATGCCGCCCAAACGTTTTTCAGCAGTAATGACCTAAAGAATGCTTCTGAAACAATAATACTGATAGTCCGTTTCATTGACACTTTAATGACTGGTAAGATGCACACAAAACTTGGTGGGGAAGAATTTCAATGTTCATTAGAATCTGTTTATTCTAGATTGCGCATTTTGTATCCGCACACAAGTAGTTAAATTTGAAATAAAAAATTATACAAGAAAAGAATATTCCACTTCACCATATACATAAGGAAACATTTATTTAAAGAAACACCAATTGCCAAATTTATGTTCTGTTATTGAGTGCATACTTTTTTCGAAAGAGCTTAAGCTTTCAAAATATATGTAATTGACTAAAATGAAAATTTTTAGAGATATTTGGCATTTTCAAAACACATCCAATACCAAACACATACATATCCTTTCCTGGCGACAGCATCTTCTTGAATTTGCAATTTGAAAGTGAAAAAGGGTGCTTCTGTATTTTTGAGATTCGCTTTAAATTGGGCTAATAGAGATGATCCTACGTTTAATCCCATGTAAGCCATCTGAGTCGATAATGAAATATTTTCAAGAATTTACTTCTAATCCGAGCCGTCTTATATTGATATCTGACTACAAATTTATTGACAAACCCTCACACACTGGCTTAATGACGTACCGTGCGTATATAAATATATATCATGCATGATGATAGGAAGATAGTAAGTATAATTTCAACACAAAAAGAATAAAGTTAATATTTAAAATAAATATTCTCTAAAATCATAAGGAAATCATTATAGTTTTAGTATTATATATTTTGTAAGAACATGAAATCTTTTTTTTTAATGTAAGTTTAAACATTTCTTTAAACAACGCCCGGTTTTGAGAAATATTTCGTTGGTTCATATTTTTCTTTTAAAAAAAAAGAGTTTTAAACTTTAATTTTATTTTCTTCTTTCCTTAAAATAAAGAAATTTCTTTTGTTAATGTTCTTACCCTTCATTCTATCGTTTTTATGAAGACTAAGTTTATTTATTGGTACCCTTAAGCTTCCAATTACATACCCGTTTCATGTGATTCTGAAAACAACTACAGTTTTAAAAAAAGAGTGTTTTTATATTCCCGAGTTTATTTTAGATTATGAAACGGATATATTTTTTTTATATTCCAAGTGTTTGTATAAAAATAGCACAATAACAATTACTTTTTTCTAGTCACGCTGAAAAACGATACATTTTTTTTTTTTTAATTTCTTAAACTATTGTATGGGTATTTTAATTACCAGATAAGTAAAACTCTAATTTTCTTTGTTCGGAATATTATCTTTCACATTTCAAGGAGTACAAAGAAAAGCTTCTTTTTTTTTTCATTTAAGTGCACATCATTTGTTTGCTAATTGCATTTTTATGCTGTACTCACATACAGTTGGAACACACTTTTCCTAATGTGTTTTTTTTTTTTACGTTAAATAGAAAGAAAATGTATTAAAATATATTTTCCGATTCCGGTTTTCATTTTTTTATCATTGATACGTTTAATCATCTCCTACTTCAAACCATGTACTGGGCTAAAGTATGATATTAATATTCGTTTATACATTTAAGCTTAAGATGTAATAAAAACCTCTTTTTTATTGTTGTGTTAGTTTTGAGTCCAAACTGACCTTTTAACAAGTAATGTGTTAAATACATGAAAATTTTATATAACACTTTTTGTTAAATATCCTGTTACCCACCATATATGTTGCATTAAAGGTCATTCTAATCGTAAGATCTAAGGAAAAGAATATTGGAAGATTTCAACTAGATTTTAAGCATAGATTAAATAATTAAATAGTCCTTTATGTTCAAAAAATATTTTTTACTAATCATATAATTACAGGAATGCTCTCAAATATTTTAGTTTCTTTGTCCACGATTGCTATGAATTTCTATAATTAATCAATTAGTACAATTACCGGAATACGATGCGAGTACCTCTATCAATTGCTCCGGCAGCATTGATTGATAATCTAATCGAATTCACCAAACGCGGCAAAACATTTTGGCGCACATCACACTAGCACTTTTCATAATACTGTAACCTTAATAACTCTCATTCAGTCCCATGATGCTTTTACACTACTTTATTATATCCACTCCACTTCCAAAATTTACTTAATTAGTTTCAATTTCCAATTGATCGAGAAGAAGCTGTGGACTTAAATATAGAAACAGAAAGTAACCTCAGCTATTATTCAAAGGGGAAAACTCGCGCATGACCTATGTTACACTATTACAAGAATGAATGATAAAGCCTATAACGGTCAGGTACGGCAATTGTGAGAAAGAAATACCAACATAGACTTCAGCCTCATTTCATGTTATAGTTCATTATTCAACCTTTAGCAGCATGCGTTTCACACGTGCATCAATTGCCAAATTGCCAATCATTTGCTGCCCTACTGAGCTTTACTCTCCATGTTAGGGGAGGGCAAGCTGTTTCAATGAAAAGTTTCAAAGGACTGGGTATATCATGTAACTAAGCCTAACTAATACGAATATTACTTGCATATAAGAGTGAAATGTGAAAAAGATATAAGTAAATCAATATAATTTATTGATCACTTATAAAACTAAACAAATGTGTTCCATTTAGGCAGCGAAATCTAATCTATTTATTTATTCTGTACAAAAGTCTAAAACTAACTGATGAAAATGCAAACTAAACAATTCTTAAGGCCCCAGCTCCACCTGCACCTCTCAAAATGAAACAAATGATGGATTCATCTGAAACTGGCATACGCTTTTATCACTAAAAGTCCCGCCAGTGTGCCAGCCGTGTTTTGTTTAAATATTTATCTCGCCCACATTCGTCTAAACAAGTCCATAGAATCAGAAAATGCTGTACACATACAGGGCCAACTATTCATAGGTTCAAATTCTGTTATAGGCATGAAATTCTATTTCAGGATTTTAAAAAGCTGTAATTTATCTTGTATGATTGAAGATACTTATATGTGGTATCCGTCTGGTCTGGTGTTAGGTGGTTAGTAAGTTTTGGGTTAATGCATATAGTATATTCTGTTTAACATCGCACGATCTCGTAATGAATGGAGGTATGCTGACAAAGTAGTACATGGGGTTGCAAGGTGATATTTATTAAATTTATAAACAAACGTTCTTTAGAATTAAACCATAGATTTCATAAGTACAATCTGGGTGGATCTGTATAATAGAAAAACGTACGCAAAAAAAGGATATCGTACTTGACATAACTGCATGAATAATGAAATACAATATGAATTTTTCATATTTGTTTTTATGTTAGTCATAAATTTAAAAATGATTTACATAGAAAGACAGTAATTTACGTAAGAATTGCCAATTTTTTAAACAATTTAGTAGAAATAAAAGGCAACCATATAACTTATCTGAATATAATCACGAGATTCGCTTTCTAATAAGGGCCGGATTCGGGTCTTGCGCCATAAAAAATATTCATTCATTCATTCACTCATGTGCAGAAGTGCTGCATCCTATGGTTGCATTCGGTTTCAATTGGATTATCATGGTCTACAAAGGAATACGAACTACGAACCCACATTTGTAATCGAAAAGCTATGACGGGAAGCATGAATGGAAGCGAAGTACGTCCTGGAGTATTTCCTATACAAACCTCTTGATAAGCAGTTAAGTCGAAATATGTTATCATTCTCGTATTGTTACACATTTCATCCTAATATCCTTATGTATTAAGAGTTTATGTTAATCTAAAGTAAAATTTTCCTTTAATTTTTCTTATTATTATAATAGATCTGAATTATTTCGATAAATAAGAGTCTCGAGTTCAGATTGAATTCGGTACACTTTAATTAACTTATCTATACATTCCACATCACAATATTATTTATTGCAAACAAGTAAAAAAAAATTTAATGTCGAATTTCATCTTAATGCCGGTTAAAATGAAGTGAAATGTTTAATACTAAGATTGAAAGCATGAGGTAAAATTTATAACACATTAACTTTTTTCATCATCTTATTGCACACATTCAAACTAATCCGATTCGTACAAATTATTCTGAAATTCTTAAGCTTAAGTTAAATTACATTTCGAGTATTCATGATATCACACAGAGTTGATTCAGATTTCCAACGATTTTCAAATAAATTAATGTACGCAACGTATACGGAATTCTGAATTTTTTTAATAAGCAATAAGCAATTTTGAAAAAATTGTAAGAAAAAAGAAAAGAAGAAAATTAAAAATTTCGGATGTATAAAAATTAAGAAATTAAGAATTTAAGGAATATGAAAAATTAGCATCTTAAGGAAATTTGTAATAAAAATTTAAATATCCTCTTTAATGAAAATCAATAAAAAATTAGCTTTTAATAGTACATTTTAGGCTTGAAGAAATTTATGTATCGCATGAATGTTTGCATTTATGTTTGGTAAAAGTTTTTAATTCGTCTTCCTATAAATAGCTTCAAAGTGTATTGAAATCTGAAATTCATGAGGTACATGATTAGAAATTAATGATGCAGTTCAAAGAGCAGGCATCAAATATTTAACAATGCTATGATTTAATAAATAAGTATGTGGTTTGAAAACATTTTACGATCTATAACTTCATGCATTTTTATATATACCTTGAATAAGAAAAGAAAGTTAGTTTATGAAACTAACATAAATACATTATTTTCATTACTTTTCTGGGCATTTAAGAATTACTAACTGCTATGTTCCCAAAAAATAAAAATTTTTAACTTGTAATTATTAAAATTTCGTGTGGATTAAAATTTTTTCTTGCGTATACTTGATTTCTTACTTTTATTGACACACACACATACACACACAGAGACATATACATACATACACACACACAGACATATACATACATACACACACACAGACACATGCACACACACATACACACAGACATATACATACATACACACACAGACACATGCACACACACATACACACATACACATACAAACACACACACACATACACACATACACATACAAACACACACACACACATATATATATATATATTGAATTCAATGAGAAGTTTTACGATGTGTACGGAAACTGCACCAAAATTTACCACCC
The DNA here is from genome assembly GCA_019974015.1 of Nephila pilipes. Taxonomy (NCBI): domain Eukaryota; kingdom Metazoa; phylum Arthropoda; class Arachnida; order Araneae; family Nephilidae; genus Nephila; species Nephila pilipes. Next base: position 136,327 of record BMAW01023824.1, on the reverse strand, counting down.
TGAAACGTGTTCGAATGAACAATTCCAATTCTCTGCTTGAGCAGTTTAATAGTAATAAATCAGAATTTTAGTGCAGGTTAATTATTATAGATGAATCATGGATACACCATTATACGCCTAAAACAAACATACAGTCAAAACAGTGGACTAAGAAGTGGGGATTGGCTCCCCAAAAAGCAAAAAAAAAATAATTGTTTTTTTCGTCTGGAGAAGTGTTGGCAACGGTTTTTTGAGACAGTCAAGGAGTTATTTTAATTGATTATCTTCAAACTGGGAAAACAATTACAGAACCATACTACGTATCATTACTTAACAAGCCGAAGACCATTTGGGGAAAAACGACAAAAATTACAAAAAAAAATCTGTTTCATTCAGACAATGCACAGTATCACACCTCAATGGTTGTCATGGCAAACATCGACGAATTATATCTGAATTGCTTGCTCTACCACCCTCGTAAATATATATATATATATATATATATATATATATATATATATATATATACATCCTTTTACATTTTATTACCAATCAAACAATGATTTAAATCTTTTTTTCAATTTATATGGTGATGATGTGTTAATTTTTTTTTCATTTTGAGTATGTGATATACATCTTGAAGCTTAAAGAAAATTCCGTCTTACTACTCACATATTTGAATCTTCATTTCTTTGAATTTGTAAGTAATTTTTATATTTTGATTTGTTAATAATTTTCAGAATTATAGATTTTAATTTGTAAATTTTATCGTTAAAATTTTTTGCATTTTTAATCATTGAACTCTTTTGTAATTTGGATTTCCCAATTCAGCCTACCAGGAATTATAGATTTTATTTTATTTTTGTAGATTTTATCGCTGAATTTGTTTGTATCTTTTAATCATGAATTATTTTGCAATTTGAATTTCCTAATTCAGCCTACCAAGTCGCCAAGGGGGAAGGTTGGTACCATTAAACTAGTTTAACCCCGCTTAATCGGTCCTCAGCCCGATATTGCTTTTTGACTTGCTGGGTTCCATATTTTCATTTATTTTTCTTTCATTGTTACATTTCTTTCTGGATTTTTGTCTTTTTAAATATTTTAAATTATTCTTTCATAAATTTTCAGTATATATATATATATATATATAGATAGATAGATATAGATAGATATACAACGTTTACATTGTACGTTGTATATATGTACAACGTACAATGTAACGTTTATACATTGATAAATCTAGACTGGAGAAGATATAGCATTAGGAATAATATAGTAATTTCTTGTAATGTTCTTTGCAACTAAAGCAGAATTTTCTATCCAATTGAGTTAATTAAGAATTAGTGAATGGAATTGTTTGTATTAAGCCGTAGTTGTGTCAGTAATGACACTGATTAGAAACTTCAAAAATAGGGTTGCTGGGTAATTGCATTTGTTAAATAATAGTTAAGTACTAGGTAATTTCCATAACTTTTATTTTTCTATATTTAATATTTTCGAGTAACACTTACATTTTCACAAATCGATAGACTTTCTGACGTATTAGGAAATTGGTGAATACACTTTTGCCGAATATATTATGGGAAATTCAATTAAACACACTTCGATAAATATTTAGCGATTGTTCAACTTATAGCCTAACATATTCTTAGTTTGTCATTTCCTCTCATTTGAAGTTTAATAAAAATAAGAAGTTAAAGTTCCTGAAAAGTTAGGAGTGTTAGAGAACTCACGTATTTTCTTAAAATAAATCTTATAATAATAATATGTAAATGTTATAAGTAAAATAACGATTGATTGCTTTAAATTAAGTTTTATAAGGTATTTCACCGCTCCAGCCACATAGGTTAGGAATCCGTTATTTTATCAATCAGTATACAGTGAAATAATTGAGAATTTTAAATTGAATATATTATATTATAAGTAATGAGTTTTTGCTGATTGTGTATTATCGACACAGATAGAAGTATTATGAGAACTATAGAGACGTACCTCGTAGTTTAGATCGTTCGCTAAATAACAAGGACAACACTTAAGTTGACACTTCCTCTCCAAACTTCCACAACATGCTAACTAGTTGTGACTTTCTGCCTCGATAAATTTACCGTTTATTAACGATGTTACACGGAGAGACTTAAAAGCATCAAAACTCGAGCCCATGCCTAGGCAGAAACAACGTCGACCTTCAGCTCGCGACCATAACCACTGTGCTACCACAACCACCATAAGCTATTAAGATTCATCATCTCAGTCTGGAATTAGACAGTGTTTTTAGGCCATAGTTAATTAAGAGCTGATTGTAGAGCTCGAGTGGGATGCAAACCTCCCATGGCCCAAGCAATCCAAATGTTATATTGTTACCTTGTGGTGCTTCCATAATAGTGTTCTCAGCTTTTATGTGACACGGAGTTTGACCCTTGATGTAATTTAAATGATCCAATCATTGACAAGGAATCATTAAGTTCAACCACTTGAAACCATTTGAACCTGCTCCTGTATCCAGTGAACGATATAACCTCACATGGCCCAAGCAATCAAAATGTTATATTGTAACCTTGTGTTGCTTCCATAATAGTGTTCTCAGTAATTATGTGACACAGTGTTTGACCCTTGATGTAATTGAACCAATCATTGACAGGTAATCATTATGTTCAACCACTTGAAACCATTTTCATCCATTCCTATACCCAGTGAACGATAAAGATTCCACAATATGGTTATGTCTTCGGTCTTAAATCCTTCATGATAAGGTTGGAGAAACGGTTCTATAGAATGACTTTGCCATCTAGACCATCAGGCATGAATTTCATAGAACACATACGGAGCATGTTCGAAAGTTCTTATCATACTTCAGCACTGGTACTACTTTCTTAGTTAAGGTTGGTTGAAGGAAGAGCATCACTTCAGATGATTGACATGTTGAGTTACCTACGCGTCCAATTTCTGATTGAATAGGGTAAATGGAGGTATCACGTCATAAAAGGAAAGTCTTATGACTTTTGACACTTAGTGAATTTCATAATTGCCAACCGACAATGAAGGTTTTGTAGTCAAATATTAGTTATTCTTGAATAAATTTTTGTATAGTGGTATTAAGCAGAAATATTCTGGTGAGTTATGAATGAGTTTGGGCAAACTGAATTTTTAGAGTGATGCCTCCAAATTGACTTTCGTATTTTTCCAGAAAAGCATTTCGTTTACAAAAGCATTTCTGAAGAATATTGCTATTTAAGTGTTTACAGCATCATTGACGATCCTTAGAGCCTTATTGTGATTTTAATTAACTATTTAAAATTTTTAAATTAAAGCACTGCATTTCTTAAACATGAAGTCACATAACATGACATAGTCTTAAGTATAAAGTCATAAAAAGGGTATCCGGAATTTCATATAAAATTTTGACAATAATTTAAATGAAAGCAACGTAATTGTGTTATATATAAAAAATAAATAGAAAAAGAAAATTTGATATTTTAGTTATAATTCTCTGCTAAAGGTAATAAAAATAATATGCATTGCTCTGCCATATAACGAGAATTATCTTTAGAACACTTTACAAATAAGCATATAGAATCCTTATTTCCCACAAAATAAGACGCGCAATTGACAATAAGTCATTGCTAATAATTGAAATCTACTCTTTGTCTATAACATTAGTCATAATCAATGTAAATTAAAAGCTTAGTAAAATATGTGTATAATTATGTTGGGTTTTAGATAACTTGAAATAGTTACAGTTATTATTTTTTTCAATTATAATAAAAACAAATAACATAATAGTATAAACTAATAAATAATAGTATAAACAAATGTGGCAGGAGTATTTCCGTTGTTAAAAATTCTGATTGAGAGCACTGCCGACCCAAATTCGATTCCCAATTACTTCGTCTTGCGTAGCTGGTCATGGGTCAACTCAATCCTTCATGCTTCTGGGGTCAAAATATACGTGCAACGTTTGCTTGGGTAGATAGTGGGTGCTCAGCATCGGGCTAGTCCCACGCCCTGGACATTAGTAGTAATTAGCACTCACTGCTCCAAAAGCTACAGAAACCGAGATGGACGCAATCTTATAGGACTTCTTAGACTCAGACAGATTATTCCCATACTGACTGATTGGTACTAAAATACAGAATGCGCCGAACCATCGACTGGCAGATTAAAGAGATTTCACTGCATTTTCATGAGACTTTTAACTTTCTTCTGTGATATTAACCCGGGAGGACGAGAGCCTTATAGTAACACGAAAGCGCGCGTTAGGTCAAATAGGCCAGTAATCACTTTTATGGGAAATTTGGCGCTTTCTGATTGAAACCGTTTTCTATTTATGTGGCCAAATGAAAAAATGGAACAAATTGTATATATATATATATATATATATATGCTTTTATATATGGAAAACCTGGTTAAGTCTTTGTAACGCATATAATGTGGAATGAGGAACTTGAATAATTCTAAAAGGTAACTAAATTTTTAATTTAAAGCATTTAAATTTTGATACATAAAACACATTTACACATATGAAGATACCACCTTAATATTCTTAAATTTAATTTTAATCTTTAAATTCTATTAACATTTTTTTTGGCACCGTTTTCTAATTCATAGGGATATTAAGTTGCAATCCTGCCTATATTTCTAAATTCAAACTATAAAAGTCCTTGAATATACAAGAACAAACAATTTAATGCCGTATTTTGCCGGTTAATTGGGTATATATTGCCTGAAAGGATATATACCTCTAAAAGGGTTTGACTTTCATCGATTGTGACGTATTCACCAAGAGTATATAGCTACCTACAGTAATTGACAAATAATTGAAACACGAATATAACAGGCGCAAGTTTATCCTGTTCTTTCCTTTTCAAACGATCTCTAGCATCATCGTATTTTAGACAACTTAACAGGAATAAAAAGCTTTTATAACTCATATTCAGATAAATATATCAAGTTTTGTGGCATCAGTGGCCCAGATATAGCTCGTATTCAAATGAGATAATTTATGTATTCCACACAGATAAAGAAAACTGACGAAAGCTTTTATTTCAATTAAATTAGTTCTTTTAGCATCACGTTTTCTCTGAAATCTAACCAGAATTTTTTTTTTATATAGATAATTGTGCAGTCCACAATGTTCTCCAACATGGTATTATTAAATAGTAATAGCCAAGCATCTACTGTCAATAATACATTCCTAGCCTTACCGACAATTCCAGGCAATTCAGTTACAATACTATGCAAGAAAGTTCTTATAATTTTTCTAGGTTTATTTTTTATTCCATTTTGAAATGCCATCTTTTCCAGAATAATATTCATCATAGTTGGATGTATCTGTTGCATAATCTGAATGAGGTTTTTCCTTCGATGAAGTGTCATGAGCTCTAAATTGTTCTTCATTTTTATATATTCTTCATCATCATTTTCTTTTATTGATTCTTTTCAGTAGATACATTTGCTAATAAAGTTTCGAGTTGTTTTTTTCATCTTTGTAATTAAGATACCGATGCATTTTTAAATTTTCACACAATCATTATTCAAAAGAAAATGTAAATGCAAGAGGGCGCGTTGGATCTAGCAGGCCTAAAAAGCCAATTTTTAATCTAAAAAGAACTTCGAGGAATTTGATCATCAACCGAATCAAAAGAGGGTAATTTTGATAGCAGCTACTGAAAGAATCAACCATTTTTACTAAAAGGGAAAGGTTTTACGTTCAATTACATTCGCGCCGAGCCTGTTTGACCCAATGCGCATTCTCTCGGGTTAAACATATTTTCCAAAGGTGGTAATGTATTAAATTTACGAAACAAACAAAAATATAGCAAAAGCTATATATCTTACAATTATTTTAATCTATTAAATTTGGGAATATTGAAAATACAGAACAAAAAGAAAAGTGCAAATTATTACATTAACAACCAACTAACTTCTATTATTGCTTAACATAATATTTATAGTATTTAAAGATTCTCGTTCACTAGTAATAATTTCCTCGTTGAGAAAGGTACTAGGCTATATTATTGTCCCTATATCTCATATTTCAAATTACATATCAAACAATTTACATAAAAAAATTCAATTTTGCAAAACGCATTCCAAATGCAACTCAACGCTTCCCAAGTGTAGTAGAAGATGTCTCTCAATGATAAGTCACTTCCATCTTTTGCTTCTACTTAAGACTTAGAGGAGTTTTGGAGGCTTCTCAAAGCAATAGAAATTTTTCTGTTGCTCACGGTGCATTACCCTGTTACTATACATCACTTTTCCTGAATAATTAATTTGGAAACAGAATGGAAACATAACTTTACGTGAGAATCTAGTAATCAATTGCATCCAAACTTGTAGTTTTTAGTTGGAAAGAAATAGCACCCCATTTCTAATTATTAGTTTTATCTTACCGAAATTTTCTTTTTGCTGTTATTTTTATAATATTTTAAAAACAAATTACATTAAATTTCATAAGAGTTATATTCACATCTAAATGATATTCCATTTTACAAAATATCTCCAGAAAGGCAAAAAGTCTTTAGCAGGTCCCAAAACAGAGTCTTAAAAGTAACCGGATGACTGGAAAAATCTTTGTTATCGATTGTTCTTGAGGTTAATTATGAGAATTGACAAATAAAATATCATAATGCTCTGCCATACGCTATTCGAGTAAAAATTCATGAAGCATTTTCCTCATATTTAAAAATAGTCCACTTTATTATAAGGAAGTTAAATAATTGAAGATATAATAAGATAAACATTTATGTACTGAAGTTTATTTGGAAATAAATATAAGGCAAAATCCAACATGTTTATGAACCTAAAATGAAAATGGATTTTTCTTTTATTTCAAGAATAAATGTATTGTGTGAATACCAATAATGAGAATTAATTCTCTATGTTTAAATGTTGCACAATAATACATATGTGTACATATAATGTTCTATGACTAGGATAGCTCATTATATCTTGCTTTAAGTATTAAAATACTGTATTGATTTTTCTATTTTGCTGTGTTTCCTAGCAATAAAATAATGTTTAATTAAATGAATGTCCAATGCTTTAATTTAACTTTTTAGTTTCTAGAATGTAAGACGAGATACATTCAGGTATTTGCATCGTCTTCAAAAGTTTAGAATATGGGTAAACTCGTTAATAGGTTTAATATTTTAAATTTTCTTTATCTAGATTATTTATTATTGGTATCCACATGAAAACTATATATTGTCATTAAATAATCTGAAAAATGATACCGTTTTAGCAAAAATTCACTATATTGTGTCCTATTGTACAGTGTTGTGACTTTCGATTCACATTAGCTACTTTGCCAATATTTATAATACATTTAAATAAAAATTTTAAATCATAATAATTTATATTATTCTATAATTAATCACTTTTTTTAAACTTATTTTTATTTTTCTGTTGTAAATATATATAGTTGCTGTGTAAATAAACAGTAAAAAGTATGAATGTCAATTTATCTGTGTTGAATCAGTATTTTATATTCTGCGCAGTTTTTGCAAGAGTGTTTCGTACTAATAATATATATATAATAAGCATGTCCTTCATAAAATTAAATTCCTTATTTGCTATACCTTTCACTAATCTAAGGAAATAGATCGTATTATATTAAATATATTCATTTTCTTATTTTATCCGAATATTAATAGATATAAAATTGGTACATCCATATGCTATTTAAACCTTTCTAAAAATTACAAGTCGTGTTCAATCGTATGAAATAACTTTAAATTGCAAGTTAAAGAAAATAAGTTTATTCTTTTCATCAATAACGCCCAATGGGTAAAAATTCCTTAAATATATACCCATTTCACTCCATGCTCAAAATTAATGAAACCCTTTTTCATAAATAAGTAAAATGAAGTTATTTACGAGCATTTTAAATTATACATTACTATGAAATATGTTCATTCTACATACTTAGGTAGCAACGAAGTATTAAAAAGATCTTAAATGAAATCCAATGCCTCGCCATTATTACGCATTTCGAACGAACAAAGCACCGTTCTCCAAGTTTGAAGTAAAATATAATGATTTTTGCGTCTGTTCTGGAATTCCAGGGCTCACATAATCATTACAATTAAAATCATATTCGCAAAAGAAAAAAAGGGGACTTTCTCGCTTAATGACACATTATTATAACAATAGAGGGTTACTTTTCCTGTGCTTCTGATTTCTAATTTCGTTAATGAGAACTGATAAGAAAGAAATGATAGTTGAGACCGTATAATGATTCTATTTTTAATTTTTTGATGTTTTTGTGTTGAGAAGCTTCATTGGAATATTCGCATGGTTAGCTGTGTGTGGTTCCTGAATATGGGTATTCTAAATTTGTCAGACTTTTGAAAAAATTTGTATGATATAGATAATATAATTATTGATTTTTACAACTGCAACATTTTTATGATAGTTGCCTAATTTGGAGGTTCATAAATATTGTTTCCCTCTTCAATAAATCTGAAACATTTAATGCAAGAAAATTTTCCTCTTTTTTTTTAATAGTTATTTATAATATATTTACTACTATCGTTTATTTAACAGACTATACAACTATTTATAAATTTAAATATAACTGTATAGTACCATTACTTATAAAAATTCTGTTCTTATTCCTATAGTAACTATTTTTAATAAATACTTGTAAGAGAAAGAACAATTTTGAATTGGATGGATATCTGATGATGGCGTTATAAGTTTCAATATATTTTCGACTGCCTCACTATCGACTACACGGCTATAAAACACTATCTACAAATTTCAGCTTTATTATTAAGTATTTTTTCTATAATTCATATGTTATGGCACCAAGAATGAACACCAATTGTTCAGACAGAAACTTTAAAATGTTTGATGAAATATTGTAAGAAAGCAAAAATGTCTGATTTTAATATGTCATATATAACGAATTTGTGAGAATTCCACATCATGCATATATTTGTGTAAAATAACTAGGATAAAAGAATTTTAATATTCTGAACATAAATTTAAGAATTTATTGTTTATAATAGTACAAACGAAAGTTCTCCTTTGCTTGCTATATACAACCCAAGGCTGCTGGAGACAAAAAAAAATAAATTCTTTCGTTGAAGGTGTTATCCAAGTCCAAGTAATTTGGTGAAGATTGTGTCGAGACTTAATGACGTAAAACTCATTTTCTCTAGTCCTTATTTAACGAAAGACTTCAGTCAATTTATCTGGAGAACTTTCTAACATTACCGAAGGGTTGTAGAAGATTACGAGGGTTGGAGTAATTTGAATAACTTATTAGCAGTATCAGTTCTGTTCCACGGAAAGATGTCTTTTCCAGTCATCGTTGAAAATCTCATCCATTACCAGCCCTTGTTACTTTTGATTAGAGATAGAATCAAAGTTCAGAAGGGTATCTTATTAGAGTTGCATTTTTTATTTCTTAAAATAAATATTTATGTAATAATATTCAACATTTAGCATGGTAAGGAATTGAATGTTGCTTAGATTTAATATGTCTTTTTCGATTATCCTTTTTTTTACATTAAAATTGTTTAATTTCTCTTTCCAATAAGAAAAAAAATATCTGCATCAATGATGCGTACACCATGTAATGTTATATGTCCTCGAAAATTAAATATTAAAGCATTTGTCAAACTTACACTAATTCAAATCGTTATTGTAATTATATTTTCAAAAATTAATTTAAAAAAAATAAATAGCTCGACTGAAATTAAATATTGCTTATTATCTATATGCTACAATCAATTTGTACGTAAAATGGTGAATATTTTTTTTTATTTTATTAAATCAATTTTCTTGAATTATCAACTAAATATTATTCTCCTGGTGTTCTTTTCAAAAAGTTGTAGAGTTTCATTTATGTATGAATTTGTATTTTGAATTGCAAGAAATTGTGGGAAGTATGAAATTGAAGTTTCAAATATAATATACACATTTATTCAAATGAAACGATTGTATTATTTAATGTTCAAAAAACTTTTAATTTGTTATCTATGAAATGTAGAATATGATACAATCATGAAATTTAGAAAAACTTATAAGTTCCCAATATGTCATATTTTTCCATACTTAATATAGTTCAATGTTGAACTATGTGAAATTGCGCTCTCCTACTTCTTTGTATTTGAAATAATAAGTCATCCTTTTTATGAAATGTTAATACTCCGTTGTTTTTTAATCCGTTAGTTAATTTTATTTGAAAATGTTTACGTGCGTCACGTATACTTATACTAAAATATACGTTCATGTCTTGAAAAGATTTTTGTTCCTGTTCCTCTAACTTTTGAAGCTTGAATCTTAAGAAATTATTGCACTTATAAATCTACACTAAAGTGTGGATCATATTGTTTTTTAATCGGCTCGCTTAAAATTATGTGTTTAAACATAATTTCATTATGCCTTACGTATTAAAATTCTTGATACACCATCCTACACATTAATACAATGACTCCCACACATGCATATTTCTATAAAATTAATTTCAAAGGAAACTTTTCCTGTTATATTTTACCCAAACACTACTAACCTAATGGCTTAGTTAAAAGTTTGATCAATAATGTATTACTATATTTGATTCAAGGGGCTAATGAAATGTCTAGAGTTTAAAAATTAATTTAGTCATTAACTCTGTTATATTTTACGAAAACACTACCAACCTAATAGTTAAGTTTAAACTTTAGAATAATATTTTGCTGGAATATTCGAAAAGGTGACTCATAATTATATATAACACAGTTAACGAGTAATTTTTTGAAATTGCATTTATTGATTTATCTTATTAAAAGGTAATTGTAAACTTTTTCCGAGAAAAATTCGACTGATACAATTACACATATGAAAATAATAGTTATTCTGAACACATTTTTAAACCCATGACTTGGAATCCTTATGTCATTTAAGAATGTATATAATGTAAAATAACAGTCATTAATTTAATTAAATTCCTCTTTAATTGGATTTTGGATTCAGCCTGCAATGTTCAGCTGATCAAACAATATATTTTTCGCTCAAGTAACACACAAACCATATATCCTTAACTCAATAATTAGAAGCGAGCTTCCAAATTTCTTTTCTCTATAGCACTAATTAGTCTAGATATAGTTCTAAATAGCTACCATAAAACCAATATTGATTTAAATGCAACTTACATACATGCACATCATGTGTATTAATATCACCTACAGAAGATTAGTCAATAATAATAATGTGCTTAAGTTGACTGTTTGATTAATAACGTCGCTCATAGAAGCTATACGACGGTCCTTGACGACATACTTCATAATTGAGAACCTCTGTCAAGTGACGAGATCGACATCAGAGCTGGCACCTTTTTCTCAATACTTCCACAACATGTCTAACGGAGGATTTGTAGCCTCTATCGAATTAACATTCATACGCCCTACTACATGGTTGGTCTTAAGTAGCCTCAGACTCAAATACATGACAATTACGGCCGCGAGATCGTGACTATGATCACTAAGTAAAGTTGCTGTTAAAGGTGATCAGATTTGCAATCTCGATATGGATAGTTCAATCTTATTGAAGTTTCAAACATTCAATACAATACTTTAATTAAAATGTATTTTTGTTTAGTATTGTATTAAAGCGTCAAAACTAATAAAAATTCTTTTGAGTAAACATCGTTTCAATTTCAAATAAGCGAAATATTATTTTTCTATATGTAACTTTATAATGTTAAGAAATTTTATACTTTAACATTATTTCACGTTGAAAGGAATGCATTATCCTTTTGAGTAAGTTCCATTATTCTAGCAAATACACATTACATAAAACGGATATTGTTATGTATATAGCTCTATACTATAAGAATAAATTTAACTATAACATGTACTGAATATTGAAAATAAATGTATATAATACTAGTAATATAAAACACATTTATAGTAGCTCAAAAATATATGCATACTTATGAATATTTTTCTAAATGCGTTTGCTCTGTAACTAGAGATAGATGTTGTGTTTTCAATATTCTTATTGAAAATGGAACCACAATTCAATGTTGATGATATTTCATACAAAAAAAATGCTTTCTTTACTCTTATTTCACACCATTGGGAATTCAGTTAGAAAGGATTTCCATGAGGCCGTTAAGTAAATAGATAAATAATATTAAAAGGTGTCAGAAATATATTACGATATCAGAAACTCTAAAAGTTATTTTGAAATAATATAAGCTGAGAAATTCTTACGAAAGATAATTGAAACATGTTTAATTTATTAATATTAATAGTATTTACTATTTCATATTTTGAACAGCATATCTGTTTTTAAACGGTTAAAATTAAAAGCGTAAGATTCTACTGTCACATCCATTATTTAAATTAGATTATTTTGGATATCTAAATCCTAAGCTGTACTGAAAGTCTCTCTGAAGTGCAGTGCTATATATTATATTCCTTATGAAATGTAATGATTTCTTATAGTTGAATAAATGGCGATTAGAAATCCTCAATCTTATTATGAACATCAATATATTAATTTAGCAGTTTTATATGGAAGCATTGTATATAACAAAATATTTTAAGAAGGAACTAATTTTAAAAAATAAAGTAAAATACTAAAAGTGAAATAATAAAAATTAAAATTTTTGAAATGAGATGGATTTCCTTTCACATGTCACTTAAACTCTTAATCATTGAAATATTCACAACAAAAATTGTTTCGAAGCAACGAGGAAAATTTCATAATTTAAAAATTCAACAAATATCCTTTGTGTACGTTCTAAATAAGGATAAAAAACCTATATCACTATTTTTTTTCAAAAAAAAATTATTATTATTTTTTCCTAAAAATATAGTTTAAATAATATGAATTAAAAAATTTAAAAAGTCCGCAAGCATCATTTATTCCTGATCTTATCTGTTATTCTAAATTATTAATACTTCATACATTATTCAGGTATTTTTTTTTTCTTTTTGAATATGAACAATATTTTACTATACAATTTATTGTAAATTTATAAAATTTACTAATTTTTCATTTTTTTATACCATGCTTTTATGTTTGTACTTAAATTGATATGAAACCTGTAAGTATTTAAATGATTTTATTGAAAAGGTAACAAAAATTAAATACCTCAGGGATTATTTTTGTCAATAATGTAGGTTATTACTAATGAGGTTAATTTAATTTTAAAAAAATTCCTTTAAAAGTCAAATTCAACAAAAGTATTGAATTCTGAATATATATTATTTATTCTTACCAGCTCATGTATGTATTTAAAAAAAAATGGCATGAATTTAGCCGAAAAATAAAATTTAATTAAAATGCTAAATTGACTGAAAATTAACATTTTAAAAATAAATATCTCTGACTGGAAGTGTTTTATGTTTTAAAAGGTAAGAAAGGGAATTATGTGCTTATATTTATCCGATATTAATTCTTCGAGAATTAAATTTTTTTTCTTATTTATCACTTTGCAAATATTAAGACAATAATAAGTCATGAAAAGAAACAAAATATATGACAATTTTAAAGTGCAATTTAGTAATTGTATTCATAAATAAAAATATTTTCCATAATCACTAAAAATTCTTTACTTTTGTATTTAATACTCATATAAAAATATTTGCATTTTATTGGCTTTGTCCTTCTTAGTGTTATTCAAATTCTTTTGCTTGAAAAAACAGAATTTTCTTCGCTTGATTTTAATCTTACTATCTCGTCAAATATTTATCAAAAAAATTTTTTCAAAATGCTTCAATAAGAAATTCCATGCATTATAATCTCACTAACTTTGAAAATTATTATTAAATCAGATTGTATTTATGTAAATAATTAATAATCAGCGCTCAGAATTCATTCCAATAGTTCAGCTTAGTTATAACTTTCCTTTTATTTTTTATCAAGGCATTCAAAATAAATTGCAACATAAACAAAATATTAATATGCAATTAATTTTAGAATAGTTTTTGAATTATTATTAACTAAAAATTTCTTTACATTCCTAAATGAAATTTATTTACTGTACGTCTTATCATATTTTCTGATACATATACTTAGTAATTTTTCCTATTTATTTACTTTTCTTTATTTTGAAGTATGTTTGTCATCATATTTCTTCTTATCATTAACCTAATTTTGTTGTATAAAATTTATATTCAAATAACTCACTTTAACAGATTTTTAAAATAAATTTTCCTTAATATATGTAACGTAACATGGATATAACTACCAATTTAATCAATCAAAAAGAAAAATAATGAGACAATAAAGCATATGTCTTAAAAATAGATGACATTTTCAAATCCGGACGTCCTGATTCCATTATTTTAAGTGAAAACGTCTTTCTCTCTCTAGCTGCTACAATCCAAGCCTTCATTTATATTATAACTAACTCAACACTACTTTCGCAATCTTAAATTTTGTTTTATTTAAATAACCTAAGCGAATTTAATAAACAGTAGCATCTGCAAGAAGTTGGTAAAGACACAAAGTTAAATGTAAACTTCGAAATAATAATTGAATCAACAAAATCAGGATAGAATTTAAATTAACTGCTATCTCCATGGTAGTTCATTATATTCTTCCTCATAAATATTCAATGCACTTTAAAAAACTCAATTTCAGTAGAGAGAGGATAATTCTCTCTTCTCACCGATTATTGGATAATAAGGTTTCAAAACCCTGAATTGAGATTCTGAATCCGACGAAAACTTTCTTTTAATGCTTATCGAAAATGAGAATTTAAGCGGATTATGATTATATAGCGAAATAGGAATTTTTTTTTTGGTAAAGACATGATGAGAAATAATACGAAGTAGAGCTTTCTCCATCTTATATGACTGTGCCATAATTTTATGTTTAATTCTCAAAAATGCACAATGATGTTGTAATACTATGCATTGAATAGAGTAAAATATTTCAAGCACTTTGATGATTGGAGTACTTTGATTCACATGCAAAATACATAAAAAAGGGGAAAAAACTGCACTTCAATGAAAAATAGGAAAATACGAAGTAGATAAAAAACACTAAGCTTCTTGCACATTACCACTTGATTTACTTTTGAGTTTATTCATACATGTCTCTGCCATATAATCATACTTTATATCATATAATGCATATGAAAGATTAATCTTCAAAATATTACTTAAGATTTAAATAAAATCCAATTAAATAATGTAAATAGGATTCAAACACTGAATGTTTTGAATATTTTACACAATATATAAGAAAAATGCTCCAAAGTCTTATATTATGTGTAGGGTATATTTCAAAACTTTTTGAGAGATTTTGAAGAGACGAATATTTAAGAAAAGCATACAATATTGAACATAGAAAAGAATTTCAAACTTTAAACAATCGCCCTACTTTTGAAGTATTTTATTTAATGAAGACCTCAAATAATATATAACTAACAAAAATATAAGACGCAATTTCAGCACCATTTTTTTTTAAATATTTCTGTCTAATATGACATAATTCCTATAAATGCATATGCAAAATAATTTTATTAGAAATATGCAAAAAAATTATTATTAACAACAAATTTAAATATCTTATTCCTAATAGGTCTAACGAATCTACGTATATATTTTTTTCTTGCGTTTAAATTATATCACCTTATTTTATTTTCAAATAGAAAAATTTATAGAATTTTATAATGTTTTCAAACATGTAGACGTTGTGCTTTCTTTAAAAAAAGCCATTTTTCCATTTTAGGCCAGTGCCCAAACCATTTATATTCATAGTAGGGCACATAAAAATAAATTTAGTTTTCCGGATGATCCACAAATATCACGTAATATAAAACATTTCCCTGATTAAGGAAAACCAAAGAAGGGAAAGGAAAGCACAAACAACTGGGTCTAATTTACCCATATCAATAATATGACTATAAATATATAAGAATTAATCTAGTACTTTTCTATTAACTGAATTATTTCTAATAATTACAAATAATGGCACGGGAATGTTTAGTGTGATTTACCACTTCATTTCGTAATTTAGTGAGTAACGAAGGACTTGACTACGATTTGAAACACGCAAATGAATCTGATTAATCTTTCATTGGTTAAGACATTTAAAAGTTCATCATTTCTCCTAAAGAAGGAACAGTGCTATCAACCATTTCCTTCGTTAGTCGTAACAAAACTCAATGCAGAAAATACTCTCCCCTTATTTCAAAATAATATTATCTAAGAGTATATAATATCAAATCATTCTTATGTGACAATTTTTTGTGATTTATCATCACTTCAGATACATAAGTACTTTTCTCATAATTTGATGTTCAACCATGATATGAATCTTGTTTCATTTGCCCTTCCTTTCAATTGTACACCACAATGCCAAGTTTCAAAATGGAAAGGAAAGAAAACCGTTATAATTTTACTTTTAAAAAATTGAAGAGGGCTTAGACAATAATAAGACAATTTACATCCTTCAGAGATGTAAAAATATTATAATTAGGAAATTATGTGTTTGTTTGTCTAATTATATGTGTGTTGATATTGTAAGTCCATGACACAATTGAATTAGCCACAATAAATGTTTTTTTTTTTTTTTTTTTTTTTTTTTTTTTTTTTTTTTTTTTTTTGTATGTAAATCTCTCTTACTATCATAGCAAGTCGCACAAAAGAAACTGTTTTCTAAATTAACATGAAGCGCTGCTCATCAAATCTCATTGGTGTCATAAGATGAAAAATGCACATACCGGTTACAATAAAGAATAAAATAGGCATTTGTGACAGAAGAAAAACCTTAAAACGCAGATATCATAAGATAGGAAAGTGCAAAAAATTCGGACTAAAAATGATCGAAAAAACTCAAATGATGCGTGTCTCATCCTTAACAATGTAATTCTTGCTTTCACAATAAAATCTATTAATAATAATAAGTCATTCCTAATAAATTTATTTGGAAAAAAATTTAATAACCTCCCAAGCTTTTAAATATTTAATACTGAACATACAAAAAATATAATGGGGGTGTTGGTAGGGAAAGGGAAGCAAATAGCGTGGGGGATTATAAAGCACATGAACATTTTTTCTCTTTACTGTGAAATACAATCACAGAAAAAAATTAAGGTATTTATTACGACCTAGGATAATCAATACTCATCTATGTCTAATAAATACATACAAGTAACACACAACTCTTTTTCAACAGGTAAAAAAAGCTTAAGTTCCTCACATTACAATCTTCATTTACCTTTATTTTGGATTTTATATTAAAAAATGGCCTAGAAAATATACTTTTCATGAAATTCATATTCTTGTTTAAGATATAGATAACACAAGAAGATGGCTAAATTAATTCGTATTAATTTAGTTTAGTTATATTCAATTAAATTATAAGTAAGAATACTTAATTGATAATAATTTATATACTTTAATGTATAAATCAGAGTATTTTAATAAGTAAATTAGTCTTGAAAACATTTCAAGAATATAAAAATGTTATATATATATATATATATATATATATATATATATATATTGTAATTTCAATTATAAAATAAAAAAAAACATACTTTTAAGTCGTATCCAATGAAACTTCTGCTACAATATTAATTAATATTGGGAGTACAACTAATGTAGTACTAAAACTTAAATTTATAGAGCTTTGAAAAGTTTTTACTTTTAAATGCTTGATACATTTAGATAATTTCTTGCAATTACTATATATGTTAAGATGATAAAAGGTTACTTTGAAAGTATTCTATTTGCTTAAGTAATAAAATAGTTACTAACATTGAGCATTAAATCATTCTTATCTTTTTTTTTTTATTATTATTTGTACATCACCCAAATAATATCTTAAAGATTATAATTCAAATTAACTTTTCGATAAAAATATAAAATATAGAATCCTTACGAAACTTTGCATTTTTTTGTAATTTACGGTTATAGTGTTATAACATTTAACGTGTATGAAATAAAAGGAAAATTTCCCATTTAGTTTATAGAAAATCAGTTAATTCTAAGCCTTTAACAATATTCTTCCGCTTAAATTCCATTTTTTCTTCACTCTTATTAATGTTATAATAAGAAAGTCGATAAAAGCAACTTATACAAAATAATACAACAAATTATTAACGTTATTTAATTAAAACCCATTACTCGTTGTTTTCGCAAAGTTATTTTATTCTTTCTTAATTACTAGTGAAGTAAATATATCGTATTTAATTAGTAGAAAACGCATTTTTCGTAATTTCCAAATAATATATAACTTTAACTTTAAAATCTTTTAATTTTATTCATTAAAGTGTTTAATATATTAAGATTTATATTCTTATTAATATAATTAATAAAGAAGAAAGTATTATTTTTTTCAGGTAGAAGTAAAGACATGAATTTTTGACGACAAACATTTGATATCATTGTATATTACTCGTATTTTAAAAAAAAAAAAACTCAAATTGTTTTTAATCATTATTTAATATTAATATCGTACAAATTAGGACGTTCTACTTTATCATCCTGATCTTTTAGAATATTAATTTTGAAATTCAATTAATACATATTCAAAGTTTTAATTCTTCTTTTTTTATTCGAATTATTTATCAACAAATAGTAATTATCATAGACGTGTTAAACTATCAAGAATACTGTTGAAACGGCACATAAGATTAGGAAAAAGAACTTGCGTTATTCAAATTGTAAAAGATAAAAGTAATTTTTGTTTACTCCAAGAGAAGTATCGAAATCTTAACTATCTATATTAAACTATTGGAAGTTAATACAATTTTCGATTATTCAAAACAAACAGTATAAAAGTGAACAAAATATATCGGATATTGCTAATCTATAAGCTATAAAACTATCATATTCTGAAAAACGATCCATTGCTTCATGTTTTAGGATTCAGATATTATGAGATGAGTACAGATTTTTCTAGAAAATTAAATATTGTTTTCATGCGTTAAGTTTTTCGAGAAAACAACACAAAATTATTTTATGTCATTCCATAAAGATATTGATCTTTTCTTCATACGTGGAGCTATTAACGACTTCTCTCACCAATTTTTATTCGTAATTAAGTGATTGCAAAAACTACACATTTTGGAAAAAAGGCTACAGTTTTTATTTATATATTAAGATACAACAGAAATAAACTTAGAAAACTGATAGATGTACTATTATAAAACTAAGATATACTCACAAGTTTTGGATATAATCGGAAATTACTTCTGTAATATTAAAATACAGACATAATATATTTTTAAATAATAACATAGAGATAAATTTAAAATTTGAAGTTAAAAAACTGATTTTGATAAAATAAAACAATGGAATTTTAAAGTTGGATATATGGAAAAAATGCTGCTGAGTTATTTTAACGTTAAAGAGAATAAAGTTATAAATTGAGACATTAATCTCAAACATTTATTATGATCTCTCTTTTGATAATTGTGTTTTTTATATTTCAGTAAATTAAGAGACATATTTATGCATTGATTGCAAATGAATTACTTATCATTCTATAAAATATATAATTACAACAAAAAGGAATTGAATTTCTTTAACAGCTTTTTTTTTTCGAGCGGGCTCAATAACACATTAAGGCTCAATAAAGGCCCGCCTTCAACATATAAAAAAAGATGAATTTATTTTCACTTTACCGTTTATTGCGAGATTCCTTTCACTCCTACCTCTCCCTCGTGAGCACAGGTTACATCTCATCTTGTTACACTGGTAACCGTTTTACAAAGACGTGGTGCGATGTGGAAGTAAGGAGAAAGGCGTATCAACTAGGTGTCGTCTTCGTCACTTGACAGAGACTCAAAATAAAGAGGTACGTGGCAAACAGCCCTCTTGTTGCTTCAAATGCGACGAAGATAAAACAAAACTAATCCTTTCATCGACAAAAAAGTCAGCTGAACACCGATTTTCTGAGGCAAATAGGTGGGATAAACAATACAGTTTCTGAGCTTGTAAATTAATTTTATGATGACAGGACATTCTTCGTTCTTCTAACAACTACCTTGGGGCTGTGCAGAATTCTGTTTGCCAAAAGTAAAACTTTGAACCAATTTAATGAAACGTGGTTTTCCAAATCAATTTGAGTAAAGAAATGCGTTAAAGTGATGACGGATATATATGATTGACGAAACAAGGATATATATGATTGAGTTACTTAAACTGAATTTGGAGTGGAATGTACTTTTTTGTGTGAACAGAAACTGATCTTTCAAGAATAAAGATCTAGTCTTTATAGCCGAAGTAATCAATATTTTAATTAATACTTTGTCTCGAACCCGAGAATCAGTGTAAGCGTGATATTTCTAACTTTAGTAAACCTTTTTGGAAACTCGTTGAGTGATCGTAAATTGAAAGAGAGCGTTTCTCTTAAATAGAACGAAAAATAATTTGCATTGTGAAATATCTTGTCTACTTTATTTAATTAGAATTATTTGTGCTGAGACCTTAAGGTGATAAATATTACACCTTTAAAACACAATTTTTAGACAAAATATCATTTTTTTTTTTAAATTTTTATTCTCAAAATAAATTTCCATCCTTTATCTTTGAAAAATCTTTTTGATTTTACAGGTCTTTAACATTGCTTGATCATGAGTTTCGCTGACCAGAAAAGCTCTAAAAATATTTTCCATTACTGCAAAATAAAAAATCTCAATATATATATATATATATATAAATATATAAAATACATTTGTGTATTTGAAAATTAAAATTTTGTTATATTTCTTGGATTACAACTTGAGATTATTTTGCAGTCTCTGTAGACATATAATTCATTTTCCTTATAAATCATCGTCTTGTTTAAATATTATGACTATTATTTATATTTCTGAAAGAGCATCTTACAATGTTGAAGATGAACGTGAAAAGATCATGAAATGCATTAGGAATTTAAATAGAAGTTTATCCATTCCGTTTCCTCATACCAGAGCAAATGTATTGAAGAAATGAAATCCATCAATTTACTCATGCACACACAAAATTCTGAACGACTTAAATTCAATATTTTGAAATAAATCATAGTTGTTTTGCAACATTTAAAGACTCAAAGCCACGCTAACTCTATGTTATTTAAACTTTGAGTTATGACCATTAAAGTTATTTTTCTAAAGAAAATGGTTCTGGGTAAAACACAAAATTAATTCAAAGTTATTTTACTCACGATATCATTTTTGAATTCTAAAGTCATAGATTTGCTCTAAATAAATATAGTAAAGCGTATTTTGTGTTGCATTTTTCATTTATTTCAGGAAAGATAAAATTTTGAAATCAACATACGAACGAAAGAATATATATTTGATATAATCATTATATTTATTTATGTTCAATTTTCTAGATAACAATAAACTGAAAATAAAATAGGATAGTAAACTGATCTTTTGAGATTAGGAAAGCAATCTATTTAAATTGGAGAAATAGAACACATTTTTTTTTTACTGAGAAAACAGCGTAGTTTATTTTTTAAATGAATGGGGTTTAAAAGTAATTTGAACGTCTAATTTAATTACGTAAACATAGTCATTTGTGGATAGATGTCCAAAATTTTAGATATCCTGGTTTATATTATATATGTATGTGTGTTCATGATAACTTATTATCTTCCCGTTAAGAAAGTACACGAAAATTCTGAACTTCGGTCAAATGACAAGGATAACACATAAGCTAAAAACTCCTTCTTTAAACTTCGATAACATATCAAAGGTAAGACTAGGAACTTCAACTAGCAGGCGCGCGTATATGGCAGATAAATTAGGTATCAATTTCGTTTTATATCTATATAACAGATGACACTACGAGCACCTTTCCTCAACTGTTCTTCCCGTTCCTTTTGACCTACTTTCAGTAGTTCAGGTTTCGTAGCTTTGATAGGACTCTGCATTTTGTATTTTAGAGATACGCGCAATCGTTCTAGTAAATTTTTGTTTCATTTGATTTTCTTTGTTGTTATAAAATATCTTCTTTTTTTTTGTTTTAGACTTGAAACTATGATTTGAAGTGATTTTGTGTTTAATAGCTTTTAGGGTTAAAATAGACACTATATTTGTCACATACTTGTGACTGTTTATGATACCTTATTTATTTCCATTCTTTTTGTTTAGTTATGGCGGTTAAAAACAAAATATTAAACATAGAGGATCATTATGACCTTGAGACTGTTAGAAATATATTTTTTGTGATAGTGATGATAATGAGAACATAGTCTTAGATGAACGAAATACAGATGAAGTAAGGACACAGTTCAGAAAGAGAAGATTATTCGGAATCAGAATTGAATGAAGCATGCAATTCAAGAAGTGAAGATAATGATGATAGATCCACAGATGTCTGCATAGCCCACCTTAAGAAAATAGAAATACCATCGAGACATGCAAATGGCAGAAAAATCCATTCAAGAAAAATAAACGAGTACCTCATAATGTATGCATATATGTTGCTGCATCAAGCGAGCTAAAAATTTGACACTTATTTTGAAATTATGGAGATATTTCATCACTGATCCCATAATCGAAAGCACAATTGACGAGACTAAGAAACGTATTGAAGCCAAATTACTCTCGTTCTAGAGAAACAGAAATAGATATTTATTTAGGATTGCTTTATTTGGTTGGTGTTTACCATGAATGTAGAGTTAACCTAGAATAATTGTGTAGAATGGACGAGATTTCAATGTAGTAATGAGTTTAAAAATATTTAATTTTTATTAATAGCTTTATGCTTTGATTATTTTAGCACCAGAGCAAACCTTTGAAAAATTGACCGGTTAGTGCCAGTACGAAACATTTTTGAGACGTTGGTTGGTATTTGACAGAAGTGCTATTCTATCCGATATAATGTTACAATCGATAAGAAATTGGAAGAGTTTCGTTAAAGACGGGGTATTATACAATACATCCCAAATGATTTAAATATTTAAAACGAGTTAAGAAATAGAAGTGCTGAAAAGGAAAGCAGAACTCTAAGTTGAACCTGTGGAAGAATGGAAATCAAGGAAAAAAAGATGCTAATCCTGCAAATAGCATAAGAGGACTATAATCACAAGATTCAGCTGTGAAATTTGTCAGAAATTTATATGTCTGGAACAAGTGTATTTGCTCAGACTACAACGCTGTAATTAAATGACTATGAAACTGATTTTCTTCCTTTTTTTAATCTAAATTGAATTAATTTTGCTTTTAAGTTTCATATTATCTTTAAATTTGTACGTGAGAAATAAAAATATTTTAATCGAAATATCACTAATTTCATTTATTTTATTTTCATGTAATTGCAATTACATGTGGTCACTTTATAATCTTTATATGTTTAATTTTTACAATATTTTCTTTTATTCTTAAATAAGTATCATTTAATTAAAATATACTTATTAATCATTAACTAATTACATCCAAATTTTAACATTAACACTCTTAATTGCAGTGGCTATCTAAAAAATACATGTGACCATTCACAACGGTATAGAAAACACACTTGCTGAAAGATTAATGTCCATCAGCCCCGCTAAATGGCAAGTCTTTAATGGCATCAGGGCTAGAGCACCTGATTCGACGAAAATAATTTGTGTGCCTCAAGACCGTGGCCATGAACATTAGGCACCGCTGCCTCTGGTTCACATTGGAAGAAAACGGGTTCTTATACGACATAAAGTAATCCTAAACATAGCATAAATGACACATATTAATTAACCCGGCATTACTCGCGCAACAAGAACAAACAAAATTACTCACAATTACTTAAAATTACGGGTATCTCACTCCCATACGTTCTTACTTATCTTTTTCTACTTTTACCTTTCTTTTCTTTTTCCTCGAAACCATAGAGAAAAATATAAAAAAAAAAAAACATAACAATAGAATATTTCAATTGTAAATATATATTTATAATTATAACTTGCATTTAGTTTTCACATTTTCTGCAAATACATGCCACGTGTTCCATACAAGTATACAAGTAGAATAATACAATTGTAGTAATACAGTTTTCCGGAATATCTCAATTCCATTGCCAACTAATGCCCTGAGATCTTTCACGTTTACATGTAGTGATTTATGTGTGTTTGTACACTCAAAATATATAACAATCCAATAAATGCTTTCATTTAAGCTTCATTTATTTCTTTAGCATCTCTTTATCGTGAAAAACAATCTGTCATTGATACAATAAAAATATTTATGCATTTTTCTACAGTTTGAATCAATTTAGGAGATATTTGTAAATTCCGTGCTTGATGTTATAACGGAAGTGACATCTTTTGAAATACAGGCATTTTCGGGAAGTTTTGTGACAATGTTTTTGAAGACACTCTAACATTAGGAAGGAATTTTTCTTTTTCCAAGCTGTTTCTTTATCCGTTCTTACAAAGCAACTATCATATTTTAAACTGTCTGTTGACAGTGTAGAATATGATAACAGTTGCTTTGTTATTACGAATCTGAGTCAATTTCTGTAGCAGAATAATGATTGCTGTTGTACTCCACGTCTTTTGGTTATTCATTACCATCGCTAAAGCTTTCTTTATCTGAAGATACAGTATCCAATAAGTGTCTTAAATACTATATTTCTTCTTCATAATTCCGAAAACGCTCCATGTGAAACATGCAATTAGAAACACGTTCACGTATTTAAAAATGAAACGGAAAAGCTCGATCAGGGTGTGACAAACCCGGAGAGCTGATAAACAAATATTTATTTTTATAAGTCGTTCACTGGTTCTTCCCCTTCAAGGTTGTGACCTCAGAGTCAGCAACAAGAGGATTCACTCATTTTCCAAAAAAAGGTTTGGAGAAATATTGGAAAAAGAAGGGAGGTGGGAACGTGATACCCTTCGCGAATAACACCGGGTTAACTTAATTTATTTCTACGCTTATATTAAAGAAAAGCAAAACAACAACATAAAATTATCTCCCATATTAAGACAATTAACACAAAAATAATAGAAATTTTTCGTTTCTTAAGCCCCAACTGCCTTATTCTTAGCAGTTTTCAATTATTATTGTACATTAATGCTACATATGTCATCTACCTAATAGTCAGTTTATTGTCAATTTATTATGGTGGGTGGGAATCCTTTTTTCAGACATAGGAACAGGAGTAATGTTCTCAATTTTTTTCCTACTACTCACTGAGAAACCCGCAAGTCTAGAATTCAACAGAAAAAAAAAATTGAAAGATGAGACTCCCTTTGACATCTACAGTATTCATCAGACCAATAGACTTCAAAATGAACACGAACTTTTAAATTTGGAAGAAGGTGGTGTTGGAATCTTCATTGATGGACGAGGTTTGAACGGAAAAATAGGAGCACAGTTCGGTCTTTCAAGCGAAAGCATTGGCTCTCCTGAAACCTGTTAAATGGTGTTATAAACATTCAACTACACATTTGTACCGACTTACTGTCAGTACTGGTCTCACTTAAGATTTCAGATAATAAACACCAACTGATTCTAGATATAAAGTCAACGTTCCATAAGGTCACAACACAATGGGAATTCTACCTAACCTATTAGAAAATTGAAGATAGCGCAGAAACCAACGAAATGGCAGATGAAGCCGTTTAGAAAGTGATTCAATTTTGTTATAACAGCCCCAATTATTATTTCGAAAAGACGAATGAAGTCGATGCTAAAACAAACCGCTCTAAGGAATAGCTCGTGATGTGGTGAATCGATCTCAAAAGTGTATTGATATTCCAAATCATGCCTATAAACCAGAGCTCAATCTCAACTTTGAGGACAAGAGAATAGTTCTGCTGGTAACTGAACATGGCATATTGATCGCGTACCCCAAAATATTCGAAATCACTGAGAATGGTATTTGTGTATGTAGTGTTGATGGCGATGCTGTCCTTTACTATAAAAGATGCCTAAGGACAAAAGGTGTAGCCTCAGAGCATGGCATAGTAAATAGCTTAGCCTTGTTTAAGCAACCAAAAAACTTTATTATCCTATAACATATGACAATAGTTGACGTGATGACACTCACCACAACGAGAATTACTAGAAGTCACGACTATGTTTGTCTGGATTACGGTCAAAGGCGACAATTTTGCTAACAAAGCGTGTAATTCTCGTGCAAAGCGGCATTTTCTGTCAATCTCCCCACTTTTTGCATATAAGGAAAAAACGCCCGTGGATGTTAAAACACAATGACACTTTTAAAAGTGTCTAAACCAGAATCCAAGCCTGATTTGCAATTCCCCCAGATCATTAGTAGTTAGCCAGTATCAAGTTCTGAAAGGGTATGAAGCACATGTTCCGTCCTAGGCATGCTGCGGTGCATCCACACGACCTTGCTCCGGGGTTAATCATAGGGTACCCACCTTAAGTGCATAAAATGAAGGAAAGCATAGACGGAAACTTGCATGGTTTATGAGAGCTGCATGGTAGTATGAATGCTTAGGCAGAGATAGCTCCAGTACATGCACCAAGGCACTTAGTTAACAGGGGATTGTGCATCTTTGTCACCGTTTAAAGCTATCTAGTATTTTCGAAGGAGATCTACCCTGATTTAACTCTTAGAACACCATGTGTGCGGATAGACGCACCATGTGCGGGTATAAATGTTCAAAATATATCTATTATGGGCAGAAAACAAAAGTTAGTAACACACGTAGGGATCAAACGGTATAAGAGATGAAATATAGACCCTGTATTTGCACTTTGCAGCTTCTGGCTCTTTCCTAAATTCAATCATTTGAATTACTGAAATATTAAACAGTGCTTTTAATCTGTATAACGGTATCTATCTTTAAAGCCACTGTTCATAAATTTTTTTGGTATTTTGCTCAATTATATTTTACTATACAAATACCTTAGGGTGAAGGACTAAACTACTAACCTCTAATACATCCTGCACAATATTTCTAATAACATTTAATTCTCTATAATCTGATCTGCCATATCTCTTCTTAACTCATTCACTCCCAGCGTATCATATTCGATACTCCCGCGTTTCCTCTCCTGTGCCCAGCGTATCACATTTGATACGCTCCGTGAGTATCTTCTACTGCCCAACGTATCAATACAGATACACTTGATGAGAACATTTTGTTTGATTGTTTTAATGTTACTATATGGCGTTACAATACCAAGAAATCTACATACATAGGTTATTTGGAGTGTTGACCTTGGTTATATGGGTTTGGATTTCACTTCTGGCTACCAGGAGGGGTGTAATTGTCTAAAGCACGTGTTGCGGTGTGACTGTTTAAATGTAATAACATGATTTAAAGGGGGCACTTGCTTTCACTTTGCTTTCTTCTTTCTTGCTTGCTTCTTAGAATTTCGAATAAGAATGTCTCGATGTTTATGTGGATTAGGGCTTTTGGTAGCAGATGCTCTCAGCTGTTTGAATTATTTTTTTATATCTTAATATTCCATGTAATGGTTACACCGTTACACCATGAAATGTATGTAGCAAATGTAAGTCTAATTTGTATTTTCTTATATTATATGATTTTTTTATGTAATTTTATGTATAAAACATACAATTTTCGATTAAATATTTTATACTTTTGTATATATTAAGTTTAATGTATTTTAAATAATATATGTAAAAATCAAATTATTCTAAAGAATAGTCGATTTTAGAGGGGTTTTTTTTCGCGAATTAGGCTTAATGTCTAAAATAATCCGGGCACAGCGGGACACTCCGCGGTAAGAAGCCACTGGCCCAGAAAAGGACTTATTTTTTTTCCCTCCGGTAGTGAAATGGTTAAATTTGTCATCACTACAATTTAGCGAGAAAGCATATATCACAAACTAGAAAATAAGCATTTGACATCAAATGTTACGTAAGAGCATTTGTTTAAATAAAATTCAGGAAAAATGTATAAAATTATTTCATAATCCCTTCAAATGAACTTTTGAAGGGAGGCTGAAAGAATTCACATGATCTTTGACTGATGAACGTTTTTATAACTAAGTCAAAAAGCTTACCATTGTCCTTTTGGTCCATTGCTTGAAGACACTCTGAACCTCATCAGTAGTAAAAAACATTTTCTAATCATAAATAATTTAAGCAAGATCAAAATATGAAGTCTCATTTCAGGGCTATGAGTGGGGTGTCTTATGATACCCCAATCGAATTAGTTAGCAAATGAGGACGTACGTTGTCATGCAACAAGCACATTCTCGTCGTTCACGTTCTCCTTCTTTTGTTCCGCACTACCATCAGTTGTAGCCATGCATCACTTATCTGTAACACGATAGACTTTCTATGTACAGTTATTTTAAAATGACGTTCCTGTAGTAATTTTTTTAATTCTATTGATACCAGGAAAGAAAATTACCACATTTGTGATTGTTTCAAATGAAACTAAATTATGATGCTAAATCGAGTAATTGATTCAGACACTTGATTACTCATTACGATGTCATTTTTTCACAGCATTATTTTCTTACATAATACATAAAATTAAAATACTATTCCTACTTAGCAAGATTCCATTCAAAGATATATGAGTTAATGGACGTTAAAAGTAATATTTTAATTTTAATTAATTCTGACAAACATTTAATGAAATACAATTTTATACTAAACACTATTTTTAGATGCTTTGCTCCGGGTCTTTAATAATCACTTCAGTACATTATATATTACATTAATGAGGAATCATACAGTATTAGAAATATGTATTCCTTATATTTTGATGCCCTTAAATGCAAAATAAATTCTCTAAAAGAATACTCCATAAAGAATCGGCAACTGTTTAGGGAGTAAATTTGTATTATTCAATTATTTTAAATTTTCATACACCTTTCCACAAATGTTCCAAACTGTATAAATTGTACAAGATAACTTTTATTTATAATATTATATAAAACAATTTTATTTCATGAAAAGAATTAAAATAGCTTTCAAATGAATTTTAAATAAAGGAAACTGATTTATTTCTTCAATTCATTATTCAAAACTTCACCTGCATATTATTGAATACAAAAATAGCATGCTTGATTTCATTTACATAAATTTATTACTTCTACACAATTTATTTTTAGAAGAACCTAAGTCAAAATTTCAGAAAATTTCTTGTAATAATGAAACGTATACTGATATGTAAATAAGTAAGGGTATTTAAAATATGTATGTGAATAATGTTAAATATTTATTTAGGTAAATGTATTAATGTTAATTCGAAAACTTTTGTTGATTGTAATACAAAATAAAATGTCATCTTTCATTCCTTTTTATATTAATATAAAAATTATGCATTTATTATTCTCTGAATGATATTAACGAAACAAATGATGTCAGTATTAGTTTCAAATGTGTATAATAAAAAACTGTGATAGTTATTCAAAAACTTTCGTGATAGTTAATTTTTACTTCCTCGTTCGTTCAATCATACTTTTTTAAAAGATAAAAGTTCCACACGTCTAGACATTTCGTCGCATAAATCTGAGTTCAAATGTCTGTAACTACGCGTTAATTTACCATGTGTTCACCAAGATAAATTTATTTTTTTAATAAATACTAAATTGAAATTAGTAGAAAAATAAAGTTAAAAATTTCTATTTCACTTCATTCCTTCCCTATCTCTGTTACATTAGAAACGGTAACTTATGTAAGACAAAGAACATAGCCGTAAAATCTATAAACTGTTTTTGTGTTTGACATTGAATTAATATTTCACAAAATATAATAAAGATTTTTTTTCAGTCTGTTGAGTAAATGACTCTGATCTAAATATAATGTTATTCTGATTAAAATGCAGAAAGTGAAATTATTTCTGTATGGCGCATTTTTTGAAAGTTGTTAAATTTCATCCCTTCTGTAATTGCATACCGTACCTTCAATTTGCGTGATTAAAAATACAAATAATTACTATGCATTTCATGAAAGTAATTATCTATACAATTAAAGCTTTTATGATGTTTATTTTGCATTTAAAACCATGCGTCACGTAAATGGTAAAATAATATAAATATTGACGACATCTAATGTAATAAAACATAAAAGCTTATAAATTAATATAGCATTTACAACTATAACAGCAGATAATTAAAAAAAAATTAAGACCTTAAATTGAATTATAATGTATGTTTTAAAGTTAAAAAAACCCGTCTTTATTTGAAATACGTTTTTATTCAACGACTATAGTTTTATACTCGTAAATAAGTATTTTATTGAATTAGTCTAATTTGGCAAATATGAAATCAATTCCAAAAAGTTCAAGAGAAAATAATATATATATATATATATATATTGCTGCTGTAAAATATGTTATCTGTATTATTTTTAACATTTACTTAAATTATAAATTTTTTTTTTTTCTTTTTTCTTTTGAGATACAATTAATTAAAGAAAACATGTTATGTATGTTGTGCAAGGAGTACAGTCATTGTTTTGCATTTTTATTTGAAAATATAAAAGTGTAAGTAAAAAATAATCAATCAAGCTATTATTTCATAAAGGGCTAAGAGGTTTAAGAATAATACTTAAATATAAAATAATATCTTATTAAATAAATAACAGTTATATTTTATATAGTCTAGAAATGTTAAGCTAACATACCTACTTCGAAAATTACCTAATAAATTAAATACTGTAGATACTTACATTTGTATGTGATCAAAAGATATATAAGCGCAGAATTCTCTTATATTCGCTTATTCTCTTATTATATATTATTTGATGCCTTAAAATATTTTTAAGCCTTTCGTCCATCATTAAATAAAAGCGTCATCACGTTACTTTTTAAAAAGTAAAATTGTTTTGCCTTCATAAACTACATTATACAACGTTGGTAGAGTTTTT
>BMAW01023824.1:91378-105547 GCA_019974015.1 Nephila pilipes | reverse complement strand
TCTCTTATTTCAAAAACTTTCCATAATTTTTCTGTCTTGATTTTTTATTGCTGTCATACACGACTGTTTCGTTTTCCGGTAGATTTTTTAACAATTAACATTTATATATATATATATATATATAAACTAAAGTAGGTAATAAAAATTGGGGAAAACGAAACAATCTTGTTTTTCATTATTAAAAAAACGAGACAGATTTTTCGTGGAAAGTTTTTGAAATAAGAGAGGACAAGCATAAAAACTAACATAAATAAGCAAACTCAGAATATGAGTAATTTTTTTCTCTGATCTATTTTAATTCTGGGAAATAATTTTTAAATATTTTGTAATTTTTTTTACCTGGAATTGAATTCCTGTTATGTTATATTAATTATCTTTTAAAGACTTATGAGCTTTATGCATTTAACTATTTTATTACGTGAAATAGATGCTATCTACTCGATTAGTTAGAAATTAAATTAATGTCGCCCTTTTTCCTATAAAAGTACTTTCCTATGACAGAGAGAAAAATGATTAAATTGTGTTTAATAACAACAATTACAGAAGAAATATAGCAAATAAATTTTGACTATTGTTACAATAATCTTCAATTTTAAAATGTTTAATGAAAATCGAAGAAATTGCTTATTATTTTCAATTATAGTGGTATTACTTTTATTTTTCTATTATATTATCATATAAAATATATATATACGTTCTGAAATACATATACAATCCCAAGTAAATATTAAAATTTATAAACTCTTTATCTAAACTCTCTGAACAGTACAGAATTTATTTAGTTTTTAATTTATTAAAATTATTTCAATATTTTGATTCAAGAATTGAAGCTAACATTTTTCCCGTTTCATTATTTAGAAATGTTTCGGCATTGAGATTTCAATTTTACTAAATAAAGATATATCTAAGATTAATTTCATGTATCCTCGAGAATTTCAATACAAGTGAAATTTCCATATGTTTTATATTAATGAAATTTATAAGAAACTGAAAATTGGATAGATAGTTAAATTAAATAAATCTATAATGTTGAATAATTGTAATATTTGCCATATGAGTTTAAATAAATAGATAAAAGAGTAAAATTTTATGTGAGATATTTCCTATGAGAAAGTGTAAATATTCCAGTAACTCTATAATATATATTTTATACACTCATACAATTTTATTAAACTTTGCAACTTCTGAAATAAGTATGTTCTGTATTAATTTTATGAGTTAGCGCAATTTAAAAGATATGATGTAATAAGAGTAACTCTAGAAGGAATTCTCAAATAGTTTCAACATTTAATATGTAATGATCCTTATTCTTATTTATTTTCTATGTGAATGAAACAATAATAACATAACTAAAACAAAAATAATAATTTGAAGATAGTTAGAAAAATTATGGCTCCATTTTTTAAAATATACACTGATGGGCAAAACTTAAGTAACAATGTAAATATTAAGCAGACAGCCAGGATATAGTAGAAAAAGAGTTATTGTGATCAGTATAATGAACACAAAAT
Source organism: Nephila pilipes (assembly GCA_019974015.1). NCBI lineage: Eukaryota > Metazoa > Arthropoda > Arachnida > Araneae > Nephilidae > Nephila > Nephila pilipes. The sequence continues at coordinate 104,036 of BMAW01023824.1, read as the reverse complement.
TCAGAAGATAGTAATACGTAGGCAAAGGTCAGGAACAAAATGTCATAGGTGACGTGAGTATTCGCGAAACTCGTACATCTTAAGACTACAAACAAAGGAAGAAGGGAGGTGCCATTACAGACATTCGCTGCAAATAAAGGAGAATACTTTCGTGAAATAAGGCTAGAAAAAATCTCCTGGACGACTTCATACTTGGAAGAATGATCGGAAAGCTGTAGGAGGGGCTTAGTTTGACTAATATAGCTGAAGAATTCGGAATCAACAAAAGTGTCTTTAAGCGAACTTGGAAGACCTGCCAAACCATATAGCTGGTTTGTAAAGGTTGGTGGTAGCCGCCTTAGGAAAACAACTGCAGTGGATGACCAATATATCGGCCTGCAGGCGAAAAGAGCGTTTTACCAATCTTCAAGCGCCATTGCTCAGAAACTGTGTGCAGCAAAGGGAGACAAGTATCGCTGTTTATTGTAGCTAAATGCCTTCACAAAGGTGGCCTATTCGTCCGCCGTCCCGGACGCTGCATTCCTTTGAAAGTTGGCCATACGCGGCACCGTTTAGAGTTGTGTAAGTAGCACAAAAATTAGACATCTCATCAATGGAGTCGTGTCCTCTTTACGGATAAGTGTCATTTTAGTGCCACAACCAATTCCTAACACCAGTTGATTTGGAGAGAGGTCGCGACATTTTTTCATCCCAGTAACATCATGGAAAGAGATCGTTACGGAGGGCTTGGAATTGTCGTCTGGGGAAGCTTTATGCTGAACGGATGGGTTGAGCTCCATATTTTTGACAAAGGCTCCGTAACCAGATATCGGTATTGAAAGAAGGTGATCCTTCCACATGTGTGTCTGTTCCTAGGTGCTATTGGACCAAACTTCATTTTTATGGAAGACAATTCACGATCATACCAAGGTGCTGATGTTCAGCAGTAGCTGGATCATTCGAATTCATTAGCCAGCGTTCTCCCCTGATTTAAATCCCATAGAATATGTGTGGGATGCTTTGGGGAGACATTTTGGGGAGACGATTATATCCTCCCTGGGAAGACCAAACAATTGAAACAGCTGTTCATTGAGGAATGGACACTCTTATCTCAAGAACTGTTGGACAATCTAATGCTGTGTACGGAGAGACGGTGCGAAGCAACCATTGTAGTAAGGGGATAGCACATGTCATAGTAAGGAAAATCTGCTTATTGTTTTTCCTCTTGGACAGACAATCATGTGTAACGATATTACGAATTAAATATATCTTTTTTTTGTTTGATTCCAAATCATATGCATTGTATTCTTTTGTGCGCAACTATACTTTTGTAAACGTTTAAGTATAAAATGCTGTCGTTAACTTCTGAATTTTAAGTCACTCACATGATTTCTCGTTAAATTACGGCGAAAAAAAAAAGAAAGAAAAAAAAAAACATTTGTCGCTTACGGTTTTCTTACTAGTGTATCTTAGTCCATTATAAACATATATTGGCTTCCGTTTTAAATATGTTTTCAAGTTATTCAGATTTGTTTACATGTTTATTGTATGACATATATAAGTTTTGATGGGATATAATTGAAACTAATAGGCACTTTATTAAAGATTTCTTTTTTTTTTTTGTACGACTGTGATTATAGATCCGACAAGTAATTCGGTCATGATTTCAAGGTTTTATTCATATAACAATGTTTTTCTGCATGGCATTAAAGAGTTGGGCTTAATGTATCTTTCTAATTGATTTTTTAAAATCACCTTACTCATTAACAATTTTATTTATGGAAGTTACCAAATTGCACCTATTACGCTATAGAATTTATGTTCACCATAATTCATAATTACCATAATACATAATATTACCATGTTTCATACGTTTACTATAAATCAATAGAAGTATTGTATTAGGTTGAGTTATGAATGAAAGAAAACAAATGCATTTAATCTTTATAAGTATGTTGTGAAAATAGCACAGTACAAAAAATCGAATGAATCACTGTAATAACTGTTTTTATTTCCTCAATTTGATTTTCAGAAACATGATTTTACCTGACATTCAATGGTGTTTTTGTATAAAATATTTTGTACCTTTAATTACTTGATATTTTCCACATTTTATCAGATTCATTCCGGACACCATTTTTTTTATTCAAAATTTAATATTTTCCTAATATTATTGTTAACTTAGAACGTAATTATTTTTCTTTCCATTGACGCTTATTTTCTTTTTCTCCGTAGTCTAGAACTAAGTTACAAAGTTTTATATTTAACAAACCATTTGATTTCTGAAACCAGAAGTCCGAGTTGGCAATCTTGAATATTGAAAAAATTGTTTGCTTACATATTTTAAATGTCACTTTGATATGCAATAGTATAAAATAAATAAGGTTAAAATATGATTCTGATTCCTCAGAATCTTTGGAAAAATAATTAGCGATAGGTTTTTAATTATATTTCATCCAAATTTTGGATGACACCTGAGAGCGTTGTTGTATGTTTACATTAGATTTTGTTTGTTTAATTCATTGCTATAAGTTCTGTTTAAGCTTTTTTTATCACTGAAAAATTCGATTATGTTTGTTTAAAAGCGGTAATGTTATACGTAGCTTAAGTCTTAAGAGAAAACACTAATTTCATTAAAATAGTTATCGATAAGATCATTACAAAACTATTTAAGATTCAAGTGTCCGCTATTTTCTACAAGACAATGGAAGAATATAAAATAAACTAATAACTGATAACAGAATAATTATGCAGAAAGGGTCCTTACTTTCTTATAAATTTATTGAGTAAATTGCTTCCAAGAAGGTTCTCTATTCATTGAAGACTCTGATACTCGCTAAATCTCTCGTGGCTCTAAGTGACTATGTGTCGTCCTCGTCACTTGACTGACAATCAAAATTACGATGACCATCACCAATAGCCCTCGAGTTGCTTCTAGTGCCATATAATGAAACTGTAATGGACAGCTTTAGTCGAGATTTATCTCACTAGATGGCTGCGCAAGTCAGCTAAACATGTGGCTCGTTGTTACAATAAATAAGTAATCATAATTATTAATTAATTATAATTTAAAAATAGCATTATAAAATATTACTGATACACCATATAATTTAAAACAAAATTTATTAATTTTGTAACCTTATTCCTTTATATTTCTGTATTTTGTATATTAATATTTTGGTTAAATTGTGATCATACTTTAACTGTAAAACCAACTGTGACCATTGAAAAAAACGTGGTGATTTGAATCACTCTGCTCGTAACTTCCAAAACATGATGTCGTGTATCTGAAATCGGATGAAAAATAAAATTCCATAATGATCCGCAACTGGTTAATAAGAAATCTCAATTTCTTTTTTTCATATAACTCAACCTAAATTTAATTAAGTCTAACTATATCTACTATATGAAGTCACAATAATCGTGACCGATAGGAAAGAATAAAACTAACCAACATAAGTATGCGTTGTTTTCAAATTTTCTAAATATATGTAAGAATTTTGACTTTTCTACAGTACTTTCTAAATTAAAGAAACTAAGATATTATAAGATAAATACTAGATTTCCTTATGGTATTTGAAGAAATGTTATAGTATTTTTCTAATACACATAAATTATGTGCTACTTTAAATTTACCCATGCTCCCTAAGACCGCAGCATTACTTGCGAACAATTTGATTATCTGTGATTTCAGAAGTAAGATAATTATCTATGTGAAAACAGTTCATAAGCTCTCATTCATACATTCTTCTAAAAATAGAACTGCTAAATGGTGCTAACACAATCTGCCAACGATCATCTAATAAACGAAGTCTTAGATAATCGCACTGTTATTGTGATAAAGATTCAAAAGGCTTTATCAGTGGGGAAAACACATTTGAAAAAGTTAACATCGTAAAATTAGAATGATTTGGGTATGTTCAAAGACAAAATTAGGTGGATCATTGCGTAAACTAAAGCCTAAAAATAAAAGTTTATCTGGGAAGGATAAACTTACCGATTATTTCATTGACAGTATGCATAACTATTACGGGATCCTTGTTCGCAGTAATGTTCGCAACCTACTCGAGCTCGAAATAACTACAAAATGTCATTTCATTACTGTTCGTAAAATGGAAAGAAACCAATGATTAGGCAGTGTTCCTTAGTGAGAAGAAATCTGGTGTTATTATTCTGGCTGATACACCAAAATGTACAGTGCAATGCTGCAATGTACAATGCACTAGTACATTGCAGTACTACATGGCACTAGTACTGCAATGTAATAAAATCCAAAGAAAAAAAATTAAGATTTAAACATTGAAATAATAAACATGTTAAAACCTATACATATTTAGAACTATACTCTAGAGTAATTCTCAACCAATGCCTAAATGGCAAGATGCATAACGTTAGTTAGTGTCTTAATGTCATTATATGGAAGAATGTTCAGAAAGAAACGTTTGTATGATTTCAAACATTAAAATCTTGTATGCTAATGCTTTGATACAGTCCAGTTATGGGAGCAAGAGCTACTTTTACGTTTTACAGAAAATTCCTATAAATCCATATTATTTTATTTGGAAATCATATAAATATCTTGACAATAGTAGAATTCTAGACACGTCATTCAGCTCCAAACTTAAAGCAGTTTAGAATTTTATTAAGCAGAGAGTAACTGAATAAATCAAATTTTTAGATTTAAAAATGATGCTAATTATAAATTACGGTGTTTAAATACATTTCATAATATTTATCATTCAAAATTGCAATTTCAGTTTTGATTTTTCCCAAAATTAGACTTTTTTTACGTAATTACCCATCAAAATGCAGATATCAGAAATATTTACGAGAACAAATTCCAAAATTTAAACTAAACGTAATGGACAATCATTCAATTTAATTTATATTAAAATCGAAATTTTATAACCTTTATGTTGTGTGCATTAAAATTTTATTAAATGTCGATCATATATCTCTTTTTTGATAAACGAGGTCAATTTATCTAATGCAGAAAATGAGCTAAATAAATCAAATCCAAAATCTTAAATTTTTTTTAGAAAACACAGTTTATAATGTCTAACTATAAATGACAGTAACAAAACATATATTAGAACATGATTATTTTGTATACTAATTTAATACCTTTTATCTTCTTAAATATAATCTCATAATTTCCCTAATTTGCTCCTGTGACTGATTTGTCAAAGAGAGTATTATTTATTTAGGTCTAAGCATAATTTCTGTAACAATACTGTATCTAGCACCAAACTGAAGCTAGTTAATATGAGACTGTATTGTTATATTATACTAATGGTACATTTGCTGCAGATAGTATAGAGTATTATTTCTTATAATTAAATACAATGACATTATTGTTCTGTTTTTACGTATATACCCCACAATATTTTTACGATCCTTTGTAAAAGCTTGTGGTGTATGAGTATATATAGTGGGAAACGAAATTAATATAAACTCTATAGTAAAAATGAAAGACCGAGAAGGAGCAGCTCGATGGCGGCAAAATTTGGCGGATAGGAAAACTATGTACAGGATAGTAAATGATTAAAACTTCCGAAAAATTGAATGATTTATTACAAAGTTACAAAGTAACGAGCTCAATAAGGTGTTGACCAACCTCTAGCCTGGATGCATGTATTAAATTAATGGAAACACAAATTTATGAAAAGAATTATAAAACAATTAGTAGTTAAAAATAAAACATAATTTATAAGAAAAATGTTTCGAAGAATAGAAAAAGATATCGAAAAGAAACACTCAATTTATTTTTGTATCACCAATTACATAATCAAGAAGTAAAATATAAAAACATTACTAAACATAAAAAGAAGCTTATTCAGGTACAAATTTACTAAACAAAGTAACAGAACTATGACTCATAGCACAAACAGATAAATAAATCATAAAAAAGTACAGAAAAAAAATTGAAAGATTATGGGCAAATATAAAGAGAAACCAAATCGAAAACATTTTAAAGCTTTAATAAGGTCATGTGTACATTTGTTGAAAAACAAAATGACCTTCAAAATCATAATTATGAATATCATAACTATGAATCGCATCTCAAGTGTATTTAACTACATTCCATAATTAAAAAAACTCACCAAGAAAGAGTTGTCCGACGGAGACCGGATAGGTAAACTATGGACAGAATAGAAAATGATTAAAAATTTCAGAAAAATTTAATGATTTATTACATAGATACATAGTTACAAAGTAACGATTTCAATAAGATGTTGACCCACCTCTAGCCTGGATGCAAGCTATCACACGACGTGGCATAGATGATAAAGCTGCGTGCTGGTCTTCTTTGACAGATTTCACAAATTTCTTGACAAATGTGCTCCAATTGTCGGGTTAGGTCATCAACATTCCCAGGTAGATGCAGTCGCTTTCCCATGATATCCTAGACATACTGGATTGGTGAGAGATCTGGCTGCCCAAAGAAGTGCTTAACACGCAGTGAGTTAATATACGCATAGTAACACATGCCGTATATGGTTCGGCATTATCTTGCTGAAAAATAAAGCCGTGGTACTGCAAATGGAACGTTAGCAAATCTGGTCTAAGAATGACGTCGGCGTAACATTATGCAATTAAGGGGTCCAGATATCAAGGGAAATAACACCTTTGACCATAACTCCTGGTTGAGGGCCTGTGTGGCGTGCAATAGTGAAAGCAGAATCCGCACGCTGCCCTGGGCGTCTCCAGACACGTTACCGATGATCGTCTGGACACAGTTGGAAGTAGGATTCGTCGCTAAACATCCCCAGTCAGCATCAATCCAACCTAATAGAGCCAAGCACCACCGTCATCTCGCTCGGCAACATACGGACTTAAGTGACAGGTGGCGAAGTGATCGGTACGAGGGTAGATTTCGCTCTATCATTCGTCTACAGATGGTCATGGTGGATACTTGAGTGCGGGTCGCACGTCTGGTGGTCGATAATGATGAATCAAACACTGTGACAGCTGAAGTGATAATCACTTAGTCCTCCCGATCTACCATTGCCCTAGGTTACAGCTACCATTATGATGCTGACATCTATCATTGTCTACCCAATCTTGCCAGCATCTTCTAATCAACGCATTGCTTCGACCCTTATGACGAGTGTATTCTCTAATTTGCAAGACCTTCCTCTTTCAATCCAATGATACGACCTCTTTTAAATTCAACAATTGCTCGTAATGAACTGGGATCCGGCAGCAAGAGAATTTATCAGCCGTTGAAATGTATCCTAAATCTCAATGCAACAAAAAATTTGAAAATCAGATTGAGATTCGCTTCTTACATACACCTGCTGAGTACGCAGTTCCGATGCGCTGTAGCTCCTGCTATTTATTCATTGGACACCAAATTTCAATCATTTGCATGTTCTTTCTAAATGTCTTTGCATACGAAATTTCATTACAATCGAGCATATCCATCTTGGTGCATCGTTTCTTTTTTTGTTATTGAGTGTATTTAATGTTTATTCATTTAATCCTAAATTAAAATCTCAAGTAAATATTAACACATAGATTATATTGTATTTCATAGTTGTAGTATTCAAAAAATAAATAATACCATTTTAACCCATATTTATTCACAGTTCAATGATTAGGACGAGGGTACAATCCACTACTACCCAATATCTAAGAGTTAGCAATAGATATAACTCTGTTTTCTACGTTATATTCCAAACATTGCTAAACTGCAGTTGACAGAGGCGCTTAACAAAAGGTGACCAGACGTCGCGCTTTTATAGGGACAGTCCCAATTTTTAATAATTTATCCTGTGTCCAGCGGGGTCTTAAGAAAGTCCCAATTCTTAGAAAGAATGCCCTACAAGCTAAGGAACCGCGGGAGAATGGGAAGAGAATATACGGTTTTCGGCTTCCATAGAGCTATTTCACCAGGAGATGAGCTTTATATTATTTTTGTAAATTTTATTTTGTTGAACTTTAATAATAAAAATAATTGTTGAGAACTGATTATCAGGAACTGCTTATCAAAGTACGCCTTGATCAGTTGCTACGACCACCATTGTTTGGACTTATTGAACAGTGGCAATTTTTGGCATTGACATCTAGCGATCTAGCACCATTTGGAACATTGTTGCAAAGGGATTACATCTTATTAAAAAATTGGAAATGGAGGGAATTTTAGAGAGGAAAAGGATCACTGAGTAAAGAGTCTGTTGGTCGTCCACGAAGTAATGTCTTCGCATATTGAGTTTTGTAACTGTCTCTCATACGATATGTATCTTACTGTGTGCTAGTGCTAATATAACAATTGATGTCAAAAAATGTGCTACTCAGATGTTTTAGGTAAGTAATTCATTTAGGTTCCAAAGGTAGGTAATTTTTGGTTCAAAATTATTAATCAAGACCCCCCCCCCCCATCGTCAATGGTGTCCCACTTTTCTAAAATCTGCTCACCATAGTTTAACAATGTCTCTGACATATGTACTTTCCACGTGCCAGACATGGGGGAGGGAAGGGGGTAAATAGTTCTCGAAAACATTCCATAGAGTCATTTCGTATTTAGTAGTTCATTGATACAGAACTACAACAGTCATTTTTGCATGCTTGAATTTTCTTTTCTTTTGAAAACTATTATGAATTTAGTGTATATTTAGAAAATAAGTATATTTTTATCTAAGTTTTAACTATTGTAATTTTTTTAAAATTGCGATTGCAGAGATTTACACAATATTAGTGATAATGAATTAAAGATTTATGTTCATACCCCGCAGAAATTAGCAACAGATTGATCATTCATCTACAAGGGAGATAAAAGTAATATTGTCAGATAAAGTATGCCCAAGGAGGTTACGAACAGTATTGAAATATCAGTAACAAAAACTTAGTAATGCATAACAGAAGTATCATCATTTTAACAATAACTTACAAATGGAATTGAAATCACGGCATTTCAAATAAATGCCACATCATGATTTACATGTACATAGCCACACACGCAAAACAAAGTTCTTCAACAATTCCTAATACTCTCTGAATTTTTAGAGTGCTCAGGTAATAATGACCAGATACTTTAGAAAGCATGTCTGTAATATATATATATATAAAGTAAACCAGTGAATTTTTATTGTAAGTAACGGATACTGCCCTCCCTTCAATGCATTAATGTGTCGCATTATATCCTGCAAAGATACATAATGTAACAAAGCCATCGACAACATAACATCAAAAAAAGCAACTTCTAAAAGCAAAAATCTAAGAACTTCAAGTAGGCAAAAGTTTAAGAATTCAAAGGTACAAAAGTAGAGACAAAGTAAGGAAATTGGTAAATAGCCATTATCCCATACAGGAAACAAGAATTTTGCTGTCAATAATAATAAACACAGATATACATAAAATTTTAATGGATACCCTCTTTATTTTCTCAGAACTATTATGCATTATTTCAACAAAAAAAATTCTTTAGTATAGACACTGTTAGAAAACATAAATAATTTATATATGTCCATTTATGCCCTGTAACATATTGTCAAAAATAGAACATGGTTGTTCAGACAGCAATTTCAATACACAGAATAAAGTTGCGGGAATTCGATGGAATGATAATTGATTTTTGAAGTAATGGTCAATTTCAAACAAACATGTATTATTATCGAAAGAAGAGTAAGAAAGTGCAGAAGGAAAGAGAACACGATTAAAGATATTAACATGCATTGCATAACAATAATAAAAGTGGTGTTTATCTATTTGTTAAACATGTAGTAGATCTCTTTAATTTCTACAGGGAAGCGCCTCCTCAATCTCCCCTCCCGGGCTAATGTTAACCTAGTCCACCTCTCTTGTAATAAGGGCGGGGCTGCCCTCCCCCATTTCAGGGCCCATCTGGATATTCATACGGTTTCCCAAGCTTTTAGACTTTTGGCGTCGGACGATCTCGTTACGTCCAACGTCGCCTTCGCGAGCCTGCAGAGTGCTGTCAGGAAGAAATTCCTCCGTGATCCCACCCCGGGTGAGTGTGCCGACATCATTAACGGAAAGAAGGTCGATGAATTCGCCCGGGATTCAGGGAACCTGTCGACCCAGTAGTCCCGGGCCAGGCATTCTGCAGATCGTCTCTCGAAGTATATTAAATTCACTTGGACTTGGAACGAGGAGCTGGGCTCCTTCTTTCTTAACATATTTCGCTCTCCAAACCCGGTCTGTGTGGCTCCGTCCACTGCAGGCCTGGTTACCCGGCTCCTCAGAGACGATCTGGAGAGCCAATACATCCACCAGTTGTCTAGCCTGGTCGATCAGGGGAAGTCTGTGGAGGTTTTCTCACAGCACCCTGCATCAAATCATTTTATCCAGGCGATTTTACGCGTTTTTGCGATTGGAATTTTATCCATCGCGCCCGCCTGGGATGCTTGCAGCTGAACGCTACCATGCGGTTCTGCAAACGTAATCCCAGGTGCCGTAAGTGTGGCTACGCGAGGGAAACTATCCCTCACGTGCTAAATCATTGCAAGCCACACAGCGACGCCTGGAAGAGCACACATCACGCCATCCAGAACCGTGTGGCCAGAGCCATCCCCTCCTCTATTAGCTCTGTGTCTCTTAACAAGAAATTTCCGGGTCTTTCCAAAACTCTTATCCCGGACATGGTTCTGACGAAAAAGTCCGGTGAGGTCTTTATCATCGACTTCACCGTCACCTTTGAGGACCGGCTAAAGTCTCTTGCCACTGCTCGTCAGGGCAAGATCGAAAAGTACCTCCCGATTGTGGAACATCTCCGACGGGAGGGAAAAGTCGCGCACGTTGACGCAATCGTTGTCGGTTCTCTGGGCTCTTGGGATCCCGCGAATGATGCTGCTCTGGCGCAGATGGGCGTTTCCCGAAAATATGCGAAACTTATGAGGAAGCTCATCTGCTCGGACACCATCCGGTGGGTTAGGGACATTTATATCCAACATCTTACTGGCAAGAAACAGTATTAGTCCCTCCCCTGCCGAGAGCATCGTTCGAACTTTTTCGGCCTCCTGGCTGTTTTTAACATCTTTTGATATTTTATCTTAAACTTTTTATCGGCTTATGATTATTTTATTTGCCCAGATTGAGGAGTTTTACTCCTCGCTGGTGTGGTGACTTTTTGACGACTTTTTTTTTATTTTTTTTTTACTGCCACATTGTTGTCATCTTCATCGTCTCCATTCTCCATCGTGGTTGCTTGTATTTTAGTCATTTTATTGATTCATCTTTTTTACTGGACTTGAACGGGAGACAGGTTCTGCCCAGTCTCCCATGACTATTTTTAAATTAAGATCTTTTTATTCTTCTTCACTTGAGCACCGACAAGTTGAGGAATTCATTCCTCTATGGTCTAGAGGGTGATCCCTCGTTGCACTTCCCTCCGCTCTCTTTTAAATTTTAACCTTTAAACATCGGCGGTACATATGTCGTACCAAAAAATTTTTTGTCTCTCGCTTCGGCTCTGGTACAACGTCTGTACCAAGCTATCTATAGACAGTTCTTTCCCCCTTTTTTTTCAGCAGGTCCTTTTACAACTTTCCCTTGCCCTTTTTACGACTTTGCTTCTATTGTCCGTAATTGGGTGGGGATATTTTTCGCCAACGTTATCAGTTGTGTGCGAATTCCTTATCATTGGCGACCTTTAGAAACAACCAAATTCGAAAAAAAACGTTGTAAAAAATACTAAATTGGATGACTTTATGCAGTCTATGATAGATAGAATTTTCTCTTCTCTTGTTCTTTCTTCGAATTTTTAAAATGAATCTGAAATTGCTCGCAGAAATAGAAATTGAGAATTTGAGGAAAGATTTAGATGAAGAAAATTTTGTTGATAAACACCCAAAAAAATCTTATGGTGACTTTGCTGAATGAGAAAAAGAAAAATTAACCACTTCGATGCAAAAAATTGTGGCAGATTACCACAAGCACGTGGAATATGTTGATTTAGGAGACCGCAGGGCATCCACCTATACTTTTGGTAAGCAAACTAGGAAATTGACAAAAAATTATTCTTTAGCCTCATCGATATTGTTGCGTTTCTGATATTCAAGTCGTGCCAAACAAAGTTACAAACTCAGTTTAAAAGATTTTAGAATGAATTTAATAACATCTCTAATAGGAAAATTAAATCATAAAATTGCAGAGCCTTCAGTAATAAAAAAATGAAGACAAATGATAATAAATTTTCTCTTAGCCAATTGACGAAAAGAAAAGAAGAAATTTCACATATTGTGCGGAAAAGAATAAAAAAAAAAAAAAAAAAAAGAAAAAAAAAAAGAACTACTATTATCTATAAGGCATGCAATGTGGCTTTTTGTATTTACCAAACTGTTTCGAAGAATAACATACAATTTAATTAAAAATCTCTTATCAAATAAACCAATGAAAAACAAAAGACTAGAATAAAAAAGATTAAAACTGATACATTTTTAATAAAAAGAAAATAAACAAAATAAACAAAAAAGGCTCTTTTAAGAGCCAAAAATTTTAAAAATTAGAATTCACTTTACATTTTTAAAACAGACATTTCAAAAGCATTGTTACAAGAACTTTTCAATTTAAGATATAAGTTTCATTTAAAAACAAAAAAAAAATAATACTTTTTTTTTTCCTTTAAGATTAAAGATTCATAGAAATATTTGATATAAAAAAGTGTTTCATAATATTTTCAATAGAATGCATGAATTAACTGAAGGTTTTACCTTAA
>BMAW01023824.1:65065-86378 GCA_019974015.1 Nephila pilipes | reverse complement strand
TGCGAAAAAAAAAAAAATTGGAAAAAAAAATAAAAAATAAAAAAAACAAAAACAAAAAATTTGGAAAAGCGTTGGAACGATTGTATCACCCTAAAAGGTGATTAACAAAAGGTGTTACGTTGATGAATAAAAAAAAATTTTGCAAAAAAAATGTTGTTTCCAATGTTAGACTCGGGAGTTATTGATCGATGTGTTATATATATTTATTAAATTTGTATGATTCCACCCTAAAATCTTGCTTTGTGACTACATATGGGTTAGTCGTCCACGGTGTAAGAAATACTGGCTTAGAGAAACACATATTTAACATATTAAACAAATACATATAATAAATGTGCTTAAAAATTACACTAGTTTTACAATACTTTGTTCAATGTAGACTTAAACTTGTTCAGTGTTAAATTGTAGTTATTGATGTTCGCCCAATCAGTGACATCATTTAAAAAAAATTATAGAGTAATAATTCTCCTTTTTGCTATAACATAATAGATTTTAAAATTTAATTAGTATCGATGTACTATTTATGTAATATATTCCTTCATGTATTTTATCTCCCATAATGTTCACAAACAATTTTCTTTAAAATTAATACGGCTTGAATCACATTAATTAAAATATTAGTATTTATATATCACGAGGCTTTAGTTTGGAAAAGTGTTCCTCGTTCGTATAATATAAATAATTTCAAATGGATTGATGGACATTATATTATTCAAACACAAAATTGCGATATTGTAAGTCAATTCTCTTAGTTGAATTGGATATGATATTTAAGCTCAATTATTTACACGAGACTATAAAAATATTACTATTCCTAGCTAAATAATATATCGGCACGATTCGTGTTCAACGCATAGCTTTTATTTAACTGTTTTTTAAAGCTTTATTTCCTATAATTCTCAATTTACCTTTTTTTTGCATATATTAAAAATCGATTCACATTTCAAATAAATTTATCTAACTAGACCTGGATTTAGAAAAAAAAAATATCAAATATTTTACTCAAGTATATATTTTGCTTTCTTTAATATGTTGATTAAACATTTTCGAACATTGCTGAACATTTTTAATTAAAAAATAGAAACTCTCTAAAATTTCTGCTGCATAATTAAAGGTTCATATAAAAATTGAAATAATAGTTTCGAGAGATTATTATATAAAACTGCATGCCAACAATAAACTAATACAGGAAGCTCCTTTTTAATTAGTACGCCAGAGGCTATATAATAATGGTTACTAATTTTCATCCATTTAATCTATATTTCTCCTCTTTCAATCTAAACAGCAAAACGGGTAGATTTAAGAATTTGCATTCGGCGATTAAACTTCTGGTCTTGATGAGTGTACTACTTTTGTTTCGGGGCTTGTCTCATTTTCACACTTTCATCAATAAAAGGAAAATCTGGCTCAGCTAAGCTTTAGGCTACAGAGACTAATGACACCCAAGAGAGTAGCGAAGTGTTTTGTCAGATATTATCCGTCATAATTACAATCATCTATATCTTCTGCTACATAATTCCGCTTAAAATATGGGATCTAAAAACTGCTGTATGGAAGCAAAGATCGATATGTTTTCCTGTTTTTCTTTTGTATAAGATACAATTCATACTCCTAAAAACATGTAAATAATGAAATCCACATAATTACATTAAGACTCAAAGATATAATTTTATTCTCGTGAATCTAAAATTATCATCAAAAAACAGTTATTTTAATTCGCTGCTAATACCATTCATGTACAAAATTAATATTAGGGTATTGGTATATGTAAAGACACTTTTTTTATTTTATGCAATTCTAAAATAATTAATAGTACAGTTTTTATGAATTAATAACTTTCGTAGTAATTTCAAGAAGATAAATATGTATATAGAGAGAAAATATGTAATGAAATTTTTCATTTCCTTACAGCTAAGTTTAAAATTTCATTTCTACTCAGTTTACTTATTTTTAATGAGAATTAGTTAAAATTATTCAAGAATATGAGACAAAAATACAACTTTCTCTAAAGCATATATATTTTTTTTATTTTTACGAATGTAACTTAATCACAAATAAATTCGTGAAACAATATATATATATTTATGTATATGCATGTGTATGTATGTGCGTGTGTGTCGATGAAATCTTAGTAAATATTATAAACGAAAAATTGAATTACATTTTAGTTAAATGAATTCAACAATACTAAATACCCTCATATATCTGAAATAGGTAATTACAAAAATGTCAAAGATATTACTTTGACTCTAAATTGTTTATACACTGATCTTCACAAGTTAATTTCTTTTCCACAGATCATATTCTGCCACAGATAAAACTAAATGATGAGTTAAAATCTTTTTTTTTTTATTTTTGATGTATAGAATTATTAAGAATAACAAGCCTTCTTTGTGTGCATAGTTGATTCATGGATGTTAATACTTATGTATTGAATAACAAAATAAATTCCTTTTGAGTCATGTTAGCTTTGAGTTCTTATTTTTTGGTGGAATATCTAAGTCTTTAAAAGTTTTCAAAGAATGTTTGGTTGTTAATCAAATGCGTTTTATTCAGATATAAATTACACCATACATAAATTAATGAAGAAATTATAAAAAAAATATTCTTATCATTACAACTGTATGAAGTTTACATTAACTTTATATTCATCGCGAAAATGTTATGAATGCGATAAATATAACTTATTTAAAAAAAAGTATTTTTCTTGAACGAAGTCAATTGGTTCATTCCATATCTCAAATGAAATATCATTAGACAAAATTATATTCCTGAATTTGATTATTCAAATATTTTATAAAGATTACGTTTAAAATTAGGACTTTGGTTGATGTTACATTGGACGAATAGCTGAATTTTAAGGAAATTTTATGTAACAAAACAAATATATTATATTCGTGAGCAGAATACATGAAATAAACCTATAAATTTAATTTCGCTTCTATTACCATTTGCAATATTATTAACTCATATTAGAGCTTTAGTTCACCTGCATTGTAGTACCTATAAATTAATAATATTAATCAGATTATAAGAGTTATTTCAAGCACATTGACATACCTATAAAGTATTAATTAATACAAAGATAATTAATACTTAAATATTCTAGAAGAAATAGAAGGAAGACTAATTACACAAATAATTAAAATATGTTTCATTCCTTTACACAAAATTTGTAATCTATGCCATTAATATTTATGCCTAATCTTGGGGCAAATTAAAACAAATATGCCAATTTTCATATGCTTTTCAAATGCTTTTCTTACTTCTTTTTATCAAAATAACTTTTTTGTAACTTTGTTTCTAACAGAACAGGAGAAAAATTACCACATTTCATTATTTAGAATGGCGCAAAATATCTCAAGAATACAACAACAACAGTTTATCTACTTATTTTATCGGAAAATTAAGTTCAATAACTCACTTGAAAATGTAATTATGATTACATAAACTTATAAGAATAAAAAAAAAGTTTACGCTTATTACTGTTATGTTTTTAATTAACAATATTGATTAATTGATTTAAACATTGTTGTTTTGCTTTTATTTAAGTATGGAAGCAAATTGAAAGAAAAATGTATTTCATTTAACACGGGTCCTTACACAATCATAAATCTTAATTCTTTGAAATATGAAAACGTTATTTTTTGAAAGAAAATAAATAGTTGCTCTAGATCATGACAAGTTTTGTAATTAATTGGGAGAGTGATACTTCTTTTAAAAGAATTTTTTTTAGCATTTTGTTCTCGAAATAAAACAATGTTGTTCTTACAATGCAATATGTTCATTTTCAAAAATGTGCTTGATTTTCTAAATAATTTTGCTTCTTCTAAATAATGATAAATTATTCGCTATTAATTGTGCTTAAAAATAAAATGTAGTTTGTCATCAAAACAAATCTTTTTCTGATAATATTTTAAAATTAGTTTCAACACTTGTTTTATTTATACTTCTTATAATACTTTTTTGTGTCCATTTCTGTTATATTTGTATTTTCTCTTATTTAAAACAAAAATTGAATCTTATAAGTTGACGCATGATAAGAAGAAATTTTATGTATACACATTTTTTATTAATACGTTATAACTTGATTTTAACCTATAACTACCTACGATTAATATTTTAACAGGAGTATTTACTTGAAACGTAATTTGTGTGCCACAAAAAATAAGTAAAATTAAGTTAAATATAACAAATATTTATACTGTAAGGTTTAATAATCAACACTTTTATCAAAACATAATCAAAATTCTATGAATTAGAGCAAAATCACGAAGCATAATATATAGCACAAAAATTTAGCCACTGACCGCATCAAATTTCATCTGCAGTATCCCCTTTTTCTTGTATTCCCGAAATGTAATTACTGTAATTGCATGTTCTTTGCATTCGAATTGTTACATATATGACGCATGATCATTGTAATTTAATTTGTCTGCATTCCGCAACAAAGGCACCTTCCGCGTATTTTTGTTGGTCGATCATCTTCTAGTTGCTCTCTTTGAAGTCTTTTGCACCTGCTTAGGAAAAGCAGAGACGATTTCAGGAGGTGATATCTTCCTTAAGGTATGAGTTTATTACTGACATTCTTTTTTTTTAGAAAAAGTCTCCTAAATTTTCGGCTTCATTAATCTACATCCAGCTATACTAAATTTAGCTACTTATTCAAGCTATATTTGCCAATTGGAAAAATGTTACATATAGCCGACTCCTTGTTAGCTGTGGTACAGAATTTACTCTGCATATTTTATCTACTGTACATAACCCGCATAGTACAACGAATTGTTTTTGCTATATTCCTTTTTGGCATATGCTACACAATAGTGATTTCTTTTTGGATTTCTGCATGATCCGACTTCTCTATTTTTACTGGATAAAACCTCTGATGGTATTTCCCTTTTTTTCATTTTCCCTACAATTGCTAACTTTTTTTTTATGTTCTAGTTCAGCACAAATAGCTTCAATCATAGCTCGAATATCATCTTCGGTAAAATGATTTGGTTTTTTTTTACGGTACACGATCCCTAAAAATATATTATTTTTTTTAAAAAAAATATATATATTTATAACTACTCATTTAAACATAAAATTTAATAAAAATTTACTTTTTGAAAACAAACTACTATTTTAAGCTATAAAAATGTGCTTAATTATTAAGAAATTTAGAGAGTTATGCGTAAGGTCAGGTGTCACTTTCGTCCTCGTTACTTGACAGAGGTGCGAAATTATGAAATCCGCCGCCAATAGTTTTCATACTGTTTCAAGTGCAGCGTTTGTAAACAATACATCTAAAATATATACGTAATTCCCCCCTGAGTTTACAAAAGTCTCTTAAAATCTAAATCTCGATAAGTATAAAAGTGTATTGTTATCTCATTAAATGTCTCAAATTTTATCGGTGGTTTCGTATTCCTTATCAATTTTGAGAACAAAAAACTCGATCAATATAACATAAAATATATAGATTTTATGTTAAAAACTATACTTTAAAGTAATGACAATTCCATATGTTGTCCACGGTAGAGTGATATAATTAGTCTTTAAATCAAGCAACGATTATATTTTGGGAAAATAATCGATACTCTATTGCTAATGAAGTGATTATGTCCATTTTAATCAGATCGCTACGTGGGAAGATGCGACGGAAACACAAACTATTGGACATTATTACTACTATTCACGTACATCTATATATTTCTAACTATTGTAATTATATATTACTGGACTATCCATATACTCTTATTATTTCTATCGATTCTTACTCTATTTTAAAAGAGGTAAATAAACTTCTTATGGGTCATTTGTAAATCATATAATGTATAAGAGGAAAAGTTTGAAGAAAGAAAATATGTAAAAATTATAAGTGTTATATATATACTCAAAAAATTATTATGACTGAATTTTATATTCAACTACAAAATATTATTTTCTTATTCATTATTACTTTTATCTTTATAAATTATGAGTTCAAAAATTATGGATTAGTATATATTTGCTATTGATTTATTTTTAACTCTTTTGAATGACTTTTAATTGTACTAATTGGCTTACTTTTGAATTAGTCTTAGGAAGTAGCTATTCATATTCATGTTTCAGGACATGACTGTCCTTTAGAAGTCTATCCTGGGAAAACCAATTTTTGAAATAAAATATGATGTATAAATTCCTAAAGTAGATTTTTTTCTTATTTTTAATATAACATTTTTAAAGTGTGACCTTTTCTCTTACGTAACATTCTTTTCATTAATATGTATATAATTGTGATATGTAAATATGCATGTTACAACTACACATACACATACATCTGTACTTAATATAATGTGCGTAGCATCTTTATTAGTTCTTATGTTTTAATGTACTAAAATATGGAAGAAAGAGAGAGCCATAGATGTGTATGGTTCTGGAGAAGCTTTAATTATTGAAATGAGTCTGTTTTCCTTTTTACTTTAATCTGTCAATTTCGTTAGAAATTTAAACGAACTAGGATTGAATATATATATTTTAAAGTATGATTTCTCAACGAGAAAAATTATCAATCGATATCCTCACTATTTTAGCGGAGGTTTCAATCAACAAATTTTAGTTTTCATGAGCAGGATATGGCTATGATGCAAAGTGAATAAAAATTTCAAAAAAACTAAATTAAAATCAACTAACAAATAAATGAAGCATCATGAAAATTGGAAAGTAGAATTTTTTTTATTTTTATTTATTTTTTTTTTTTACCTTATGAAAAAAAGCTATAGCTTTGTAAAATATTTTCTGAAATAAAACGGTCATGTAGTTACTTTAAATTATATGATTTTTTTTAAAAATGAAGCTCCAGAATTCATTACAATTTAATTAACATTAATAAAATGTTCGTTGTTCTGCTTACGTCTTTATAAATAAAAGAGCATATTTTAAGAAAAAACAGAAAAATAGAATATAATCTGCAAATTACTTCTTGTTATTTCTCTAAAACTTACGGATCGGTTTTAGTTGACTGAAACTAAAGTTTTATTTGACAAATTAAGGTTTTTGTGTTCAAATAAGTAAATTTATTTGTCATTATGTTAAGCATTCTTAATAATAAAACCAAATTATCTTTAAATATGCGAAAATAAAACAACATTTAAAGCATTTATTTAATATGTGAATATGGGATATTACATTTTATTGTCTAAAATTATTTTCAATATGCTACAAGATGCACATAAGATATGTTTTTAGCAAATAAAGACACAACTCCATTTAAATGTTTTATAATCCATTACAAATTTCACATATTAGTGAAAGTACATAATCTTACGGATACAACTGGAATTTGGTTGAAAGTCCTTCGTAGATGCGACTCCCAAAAATGAAGAGAAAAGTGTGGACACATCGCGTTCCATGATATATCTCGGACAGTAATCAGGTATTCAATGAATCGATGCCATTTTTTGTTGTATTTCTTTTGTTCTGCATACTAGGAAAAAAATTATTTTTAATAATGGTCTTGTTCATTAGTTAATTCGACTCTTAGAGATATTCTATATGAATATATATATTTCACCACTTTTACAACATCCCTTGGTAAATGAGATATTTATTGCCAATTGATTGTACGAAATATGTGTATATTTCTGTTTTACATATTATAATATAAGTAGAATAATACATCATATAAGTCATTTGCACATTCAATATGCACTATGTTTTTTTTTTTTTTTTAGTTTTGAAAATGTGATGCATAATGGAGATAAATTGTATTAAGGTTTATTACGTCAAATTACTATTGATACCATGTATTCAGACTAATTTAAATGTTGGATTTGCAGTTTTAAGTACTAGGTTTCATAGAGGTACGAAAAGATGAATGTTAAAGAATATAAAATACAATTATCTTCAACATATTAAAAATACTTATGCGTTCTACTATTGAGTTGTTGTTTGTTTTTCAAAAGTTTCATAGAAGCTTATGAAAATAAATATTATGTTATCTGGTCTGACCAGATTTATTTTCATATGTACGGATGTAAAAAAAAATTTTATATTGTGTTTCGTGAATATTGTTTTATTTCAGTGATGAGCAATTGTTAATTCTACTTCTTTACAGAGATTAAGAATAAGGTTCCTTATTCCATGCGGTGTAGTAAAAAAAATAGATTGTATCTTAAGTCAATGAATCTGTACAACAACTTGAAGTTAAGTTGTACAAAAAAGCATGTCTTTTACGTGTAATAGACTTACATCAATGCTTATAGGTAGTATCATTGAATTCAAGAGTGAAGGTGCCAGGAAATTTAGAATTGCATAAATTGAAGACATTTTTTTTTTGAAGAGTCCCAGGACATTAAAGAAATTTTGGAATATCATATAAAGACTCCTTGTTATTGCGATTTTTATATTTTCTAATTATTAGTAGAAGTTATATTATTTTCGCCTCTAATAATGATATTTTAATTATTTAGTAGAGCTGTAAAAGTGAGATATATCTGCTTTTAGGTACCAACTTAAAGAAGTGTATCACACAATAATGTTCTATATATTTTTTTGCCTTTATAAAGTGAACTTATTCTTATAGTGAACCTAATATATATTTTTTTCTAAGTGAAACCAATGAATAAAGAAATAATTTTTATATGAAAAAATTAACCTAAAATGTTCAAAATTACAAAGTTCTATTAATTGTAAGGGAAAATATAGAGTAATTTCATTAAGGAATTGTTCTACTCTATTCTGTGGATTAGTTTCTATATTAGGAGTAAATTACTGTACATTTAAGGAATAATATTTTTACTTGTGGTACCTAAATGCAAATATATGTGAGAAACATCATGTTCATATTCAACTCAAATAGAATAAAAAAAAGTAATAAAAAAACCCAAAAAAATTGATTTTATAGTTCAGTAAAATAATTAAAATATTATCAGGAACACA
The DNA here is from genome assembly GCA_019974015.1 of Nephila pilipes. Classification (NCBI taxonomy): domain Eukaryota; kingdom Metazoa; phylum Arthropoda; class Arachnida; order Araneae; family Nephilidae; genus Nephila; species Nephila pilipes. Next base: position 77,474 of record BMAW01023824.1, on the reverse strand, counting down.
CAATTCCTAAGCATTACGAATAATTTTTAAAACCTAAATGTCACAAAAAGGAAGTCTTAAATTCGATATTTTATTTTTTCCCTCGTGTCTCGGTATCCTTAAACATGTTTCAATAATCAAATTGTAAAATGAATAAAAATATATTATTTCATAAATACATAACTACTGAAAAACGTGTTTGGTAATAGTTACTGAAAATTATGGCTAGAGGGATTTCTAGAAGACCACTGAGCAGCGATTCATTACAATCCATACGTTCATGTATTGAAGACGTTTCATTTGATGTTTGGAAGTCTATATGTAGCTACGGAAATCTAAAATTTTCGTTTAGAAGAACAATGGAAAACGAAGATTATTTAAAATAAAAGGGAGTCTTAAGCTTTCTAATATTAAGCAATAAACACATTATATTTCGGAGGCTTTCCTTAGGAAATTTTCGATTGTACCAAAAAGTGAATTCTACAATCTGCCACAGGATTATTAGTTTTGTGAATATTTATTGTACTTTCATGTATTTTTTACGCAACATCACATATCATTAATGATAATTGTTTTGTATTTTATCAAAAGTATATACCAGAGCCTCAAGACTATTAAGTTTAAAACATTTTTGATGCTATAATAGATCTTAATTGAAATGTTATTTATGGTATGTATTTGTGAGCTTATTATTTTTGTTTACAAATAACAAATGCAAAAAGAAGAGCAAAAAATCAGCATTCGAAAAAGTCTGAACCATTTGTCTAGATACATATGACATATTATTTTCATGTAAAAATTACTATAAGAAAAATTATGCAAACGTAGCATTTCTTTTTATTTTATTACCGTAAAATCTTGATTGTAATACGCACTTTTCCCCACATTTTGATCCGCAAAAATTAGGGTGCATATTTTCTCGTCCAAAAATTGAAAAAAGTTTTTTTAAACATCGAACAACGAACGTGCAGCAAAGGTAAGATATTATTATAATACGCGTGCTGCGTAGGTGTTCTTTTACACAAACGGGAACTTATGTTACAGTCCATGTCCCACACGCGTACATGTCGCATATTACAAATGCACCAATAATTATAACTTGGACGCAACAACAATAGATTGTCTGTATTCTAGTGAAAGTGATTAAGACCGATAATTTGACAGTATTGTTTTTTTTTTTGTATTGAAATTTAATTTTTCTATCGAATTTGACGTTTTTGTTTCTTTTTATTAAAACTTTCAATTATATTAATAAATATTATTGCAATGTTTAAATGAAATATTAAAAAAATATTGATGTATATTATATTCGAATTTTATTTTTTTTTTCAAAATTTAGTGCCAAATCAAGCATGCGTATCATGCACGTGTGTCTATAGTCACGATCTTACGGTAGATTTTGTTTGTTCACTTTCTACGCATTTCTTTGAAATTGCTCTTTTTTGCAGCTAACGTTTCAAGATAATTATATCAAATAAATATTCAGATTATAACTACCTTATAAATGAAAAATAAATTCATTCTTACAAATAAATATATTAATAAATGAAATGGGAGGCCACGCAAAAATATTTATATGATAGTTTCCAGAATGAAAAGGTTTTTCTTCTTTACAGGAAATACATTTTAAGTTACACCCCTTATATATCAACACCATAACTTACTGCCAACATATTTAAAGACATATTCTATAGAAAATTTATCCTTATTTGATAAGAAAAATGCAAAAATATAGTATATAAAGAAATAAATTTTTTAAAAAATGAGGTGTTGAATTTTGATTTATCAATGAAACAAAGCATCCATAATTTATATTTAAATATGAATAATTCAGATTTTCTATATATATGATTTACAGAGACGTTATATTGATAAAGAGATAAAGTATTGGTAGCTTAATCAACTGGATATCATTTTATTCACTATGGATTCTAATCAACTTAATCATGGTTTCACGATTCTATCGTCGCATTATTCAAATAATAGTTATTTGCATTAAACAAGATACCAAAATATAATATATGAATTTTATGACTATTTATGTAGTGACTATACTTAAGTATTCATGAGTTTATTCCTTGAATGTATATTCGGAATAAATATATTTCAAAGAGATGGAAAGGAGAGAAATATCTTCGCGGAGAGCATTTGAAATTGAAATTATGTCGATTTATAGTAGGTAGTTCATAGAATTTTTAAGTAGTATATATATATATATATATATATATATATATATATATATATCTGTGTGTGTGTGTGTGTGTGTGAATCAGGTAAATGCTTACAAAAATTATAATTAGAACAAACAAAATCAATATAGAACAAAATAGTTAACTCATTAATAAAGAGTTTGTATCACAACAAAAAAATATAGCCAAATATAGACTACGTAGCAGAATGTTCGTCTAATAAATAAAAACGTATATATTGAGACCTGAGACTAATTAGTAAGATTATACATGCTTTGCGAGGTATCACTCAATCTGCAATATCTATTACTTAGTGAATAAATTAGATTTCTTCAAGAAATGAGATAAAATCAGGAAGAGTAAAACAGAATATATAACATGCAAAAAAAAAAGTGCAACAAGAAAGGGAAAATTAATTTACATATAATTGTTTTTGTAACAAGCATTCAAAACATACCAGAATCCAAATTCAATAACTAAAAAATTATTTTAACCTAATTCTATAACAAGATCAGATTTTCAACTTTAATCAATAAATACATAAAAAAGCCTTCCACTATATGTCAAATTACTAAATGATCAGAAAATTAATACAATTTTAAGAATATAATTATGCTACTTTTTTCAGAAGTTTTGATCACTATTGAAGCGAATGCAACCTAATTTAATAAGTTTGAATAATATGTTTTATCATAAATGCATCTAAACATAATTTCAAAAAGAAATATTCATTAAAGAGATTTTACAAAGGGGTTATTACTAATAATATGTGTAACACCTATTCATAAAAAATAACCATTTAAATTCGTTATCATTTGTCAAATAATTAAAATAATAAATAAATTGAAACAGAAATTAAATGTGCAAATAATCTATGACTGTGTCAATTAAAATCTTCAAATCTAGATGACAAAATAGCTGGCTTTGAAGTACCCACCACTGTGGTAGATAGAATTCTGTTCAATAAGTAATATTAAATAGATCTGAAAAATAAAATTCATCTAATTATTTAAAATATAAAAACTCTTTAAATTTTTGGATGTGGCCAAGCAAAATTATTCCATTTATTTTGAAATATAGACCTTAATTAGGACGTTGTCAAAAGATAAATAGAAAATTGTCAAGATGCTAAATAAAAGTAATGTATGTATGACAAATTTCATATGTATGATATTTTTAATCAAAATAATATAAAATAAATAAGATAAAAACGCGGTACAATTTAGTATAATTAAATAATATATATTTTATCATCAAGTAATAGTTTTATATTAGAAAGAAATAATTTAGCTGTCATCAAAACACATTTAATTGTATTAAAAAAAACTGCCAGCAATAGAAAAAAATCAGATACAACTTTTAATATATATTACTTGCCCATGCACTTCAGAATCGAGATAAGTACTTGTCTTAGTGAAAGGTCGAGGAGGCTATTAAAACATTTGTACAGAATAAGAGAGCAAAAATAATGGTATTTTGCTTCAAAAAGATAATATCCAATCAATAAAGGATTTTCGTTTCTACAGCTCTTAACATATCACAGTTTTCAAGAAATATAACCATTATAGTGAGCGCGGACCATCTTCCATTTATTCGAAATGTGGTTCTGAAATCGAATTTTATCATTGCATGAAAGATTACGTGTTGGAGCGTCAGAGATATTTATATTCTAGGCTGGAGAATTACTCACTATTTGTCCGTGAAATAGCCGAAGAAATCAATTTAACATTGGGAAATATTTTTTAATGAAAATACCATTTCATCAGGAGTGTGAATGATTAAGAATTTGAATAGGAATTAATTAAATGCTAAATAAAAAAAATATAAAAACATGTACAAATTCTATACAAAGTTTTGCAAGGAACAAATTTACCCACCCAAGGAGTGTTTTTTTTTTAACATTTATTATTAAATTACTCAATTTAATATAAGAATTAAAGTAAAAGATGAAATGTAGAGAAATGGATAATGGTAAGCTTTTCCGATATTGAAATTAGTGTAAACGATACATTATTAAAATTACATATATTTAAGCTAATTGTAATTAAAATTAAAGCAAATGATAGAATAATTCGATATAAAAACCAACGTTTTTAAAAACAACGTTTGTATATGGTGGCAAGTTTATTAGAGAAAATTATTGAAATATTAGTTAAAACTGTTAGTTATTTTTAATTTTAAAATTCACTTAAAAAGAGACATTTGTGAGAGTATTAAAAAATTCATAATACTCATAAAATCAAAACATGCATTTGAAAGTTTGTAAGTCATTCTATTAAAAAAGAATGGGAACCAGTATTCAGAAAAAATTATTGTGATAAGACATGGCGCCAAATATTGGAAACTTTCTTTCTTGAGAATGATTACTGACTAAAAGTCAGCAACCCTTACTATCTCGGAGATAGTAAAGGGGAGATAGTATCTCCCCTTTGTGAGTACAAAAGGTTTACGATACTTCATGCTGCGTGGGGAGTGCCCGGTACTCCCAGAGGGGTAAAGAAATTTTTTCCTCAATCCTAAAAGCGCCGAGAGGAAAGAATATTTTGACTTATTAAAACTATTGAAATATTAGTTAAAACTTGTCGCAAACGTCTAAATATTGCATTGTTAGGCGAGTACGAACGATTCCCAAAATTTCAAAGCTCTAGCTTGATGGGAAGTTGGTTAAATTAACGATCGAAAATTTGATGACACACACACACACACCAAGTGAAATTCAGAAAAACGCTGTAAAAATTGCTAAGGGATATGGAATGCCTCAAGTTATCTGGTACGTGAAAAAGGATCCAACTAAAACAATATACTCTTGGAAGACTAATAATTGAATTACAAAAATTCGGGAACTGCGATTTAATAAATAGTCTTTCAAGTGGATATATTAGATGATATATATATATATATATATATCACCTAATAATCATTACTTTTATGCTTAGAGACACGCACATCTATATAAAATAATGGGTGCAATTTTCAGCAGTTATGATCAACACAGAGAAGGTAGTGTCATGAATTGAAACTAATTTGGAATCAAATATAAATACTCATAACAATGAAAAATTGACAGTGAAACGAAGAGAACAAAATTCTATGTAGAAACTTTTATTTTTATGTTTTAACAAATGATTTAAATGAGTCTTTTAAAAGAACTTTTGATTATGCTGGAATATACATGGATACAAGTGGGGAATAGAACGCAAATTCTTCAGCACTATAATTATTTACAAAACCAGCATGTATAAATGCACCTTGATGACGATCTTCTCGTTTGGTGTCTTGTATTCCTGCAACATCTTCTAAATGAATAAATTTTTTATCTAATTGATTAATATTTATTAACCTTGTACTAGAAGTAACCTTGAACTATAGGGCTATTGGGAATGGACCTAGTAATTTTGAATCACGGTCAAGTGATGAGGACGACAACTAAACTGGCACTTCCTTCTCCTTATTTACACACCACGTCAATTGGAAGACTTCGAACTTCGACATATTTAACATGTTTCAGCTCCAGTTACTCGACTGGTCTTTGGTGGTAATCAAGGCTCGAACTCAATACTCAACGAAAACAGCCGGCATCAGGTCCAAGACCATGGCCATTAGGCTGCCGTGATTACAAAATTATCATCTATTTGATATACATAGATATATATATCGTATGGGTAAACGAATCCTTTAGATATATGTATCAAATTATTTGCTGCATTTATAGAACAAACACAATTATGGTTTTTGTAGTAGATGCATAATGGCTCAGTAGAATTTTGATTGTATTTAGTAACTTCATAATTTCTCCATGTCGTTTCTTTATAATCATTTTTCGCTTAAGCAAAAATGCAAGGTAAAAAATATGGTAATGTTTTGCAATGCATTTGACTTTGGAAAGAGAGCTGAAACCAATCATCACCCTTTCTTACGCCAGACATTGAAGTAAGAATACCTTAGTTTCTTTTCATTTCGAAAAGTATTCAGCAGGCCGAATTCAGAGTCAATGCCATGGCTTGGATGTGACGCCAAAAAGAATATTCAAAGCGCCAAAGTGTTTTTTTTTTTTTAAATGCTTTCTTTGTCTCCGCCCAGCTGTCAAATTTTCATGCACCAGTTGAAGAACCATCACTCTTTATAGATAGTTCTTATTAAAGATCGTATTCTAATTAAAAGAAAAAAACGCTTATGTTATCAAATAATTCTTTCATTTTTTTGTTATTGTAACCGTAACTGTAGAAATGGTTGACATGTTATTCGCATCCTTCTTAAACATAAGCATTAAATAATTCCCAACCTTGAATGATATGATTACTCTAGAATCATGCATCGGCAAACAATAAAAATATTCTCAATTAGCTACTTATTATTTAACATAGGTTAAGTTTTATTAATAATCCTGCTTTCTTTTTAACATTTATAGTGTAAAATACTTTTAAATACCATTGTGTAGTTCCAAAAAAAATTATTTTATTTTTTACAAAAAAAGTATTTAATAATTTAAAACTGATATTACTATCTCCCCCTTATTTTAAAATTACACTATAGTATTTATAAAATGTTAAATAATAGTTACAAATCCATTTTTTTGTATAAGAATTGAAAAATTCCAACACACTTTTTCAGTTTTAATTTATTACACAGAAATATATATTAATTTCCTACAGAATGTAAATTCTGCACTATATATATATATATATATATATATATATATATATATATACGATTAATTTATTTGCACAAAAATTCAAATCATTCCAATAAAAACGCAAAACCTAACATTTTTGAAGAATTTCACTTATTATATCCGTTCCTAATTTTCTAATTTAAATAGTAAAAGGAATATTTGGAATTTTAATTCACCATGAAATGGATCACTTAACATTTTCTTTTTAAGGCATGGCTCATTTACCCTTGTTCATCAATAATGTGAAAATCTCTGGGAACACCGCCCCATGCTGTAGCAACTAATGACATCCAAGAGAGTGGAGAAGTGTTTTGTCACATATTATTTGTCATAATTAGTGATCATCTATAATTTCCGCTGAATAATTTTGTTCAATGTAGATCACAGAAGCTGTTAGGGGTAAGCAATATATCTCCCTACCCTAGTAAAAATGATAGTGACATGAATATTTATGAATAATGAAATCCTTTCTTCATCCCACTGCTGTATAGGATTTAACTGTTGATATTTCTCAGTGTGTGCTTTAAATCAGTATATATTCAAATTACGCTTAAAAGTTCATGTTGAGCAATTCAAATATTATATTTTGTTACACAATGCATTGTCGCAGAAGTACATACATGTGTTTTAAAAACAATGTATTTAAGAATCTAAGTAACAATTTATACATGTGAATTGGAAATAATAACGAGTTGGATGCTTAGAATTTCTGGCACTGAATCTTCTTAGGAGATAATGCACCAAACACAAAGTAAAATATTTCAATAAGTCAACTAAAGTTGCATCTGAAAAGTGTAAGAAAGAGAGCAGATTTTAATAAAAAAATATATAGGGAATAAAGGCCATATCATTTAACACTATATCGGACGAGTTTCGAATTTTCATGTATCAGACGCTTTACATATAAGAAATGCTACTCACGTTTTAAAAATATAAAATATTTCGTTGGACTTTTAAAGATACACACACACACACACACACACACATATATATATATATAGAGAGAGAGAGAGAAAGGGAGAGGAATATATTTGCTCTAGGCAAAATCTCTCCTACACCTATGTCTTTCCTTAACCATTTTTATTGGTTTTTTAAATAATTTATTTCTCCCTATAATGTAATGTATATAAAAATACATCAGAAGAACAAAATATAACATAAAAGACTTTAATTACAGTTATAAAATTAAAAGGAGTTAAATTACAACATATAAAAATACAAAAATAACTCATAAAATACAACATTCAAATACAAATTAAAAAATATGTATACATAAAAATACAAAATGAAATTGTACTAGGTAATGATTTGGAAATAAAAAAATTCATTTATTTATTCGTCAGAATCGTATTCAATTTTAGATTCTTTCATATAAACATTTTTGCTCATCATAAAAGCATGCTCAGAGCAAAAATATCAATTGTTTTTTATTCAGGAATGTTACGTTATTCAGTTTTTTTGTTGTTTTTTTTACATATCATGCGGGACACGGTTTTCGCTTATTTCCCTAAATATAATTGATTACGTAATTTTCAAGTCTTCCAGGTTATTTAAATCCAACTATCATTTTGAATTCGTCATTATTTGAAAAACTCCGTACCGCAGAAAGAGAAAGACATGATAGAGTTTGACGGTGCGTGTATCTGACACATGCAGAGCTTCGAAGGAACGACAAACAATGGAATTTCTATTCAGGAGAAACAAGAATAAAACTGCTTTCCTGAGTGGAACGTGACCCTAAGGGTAAAAACTGGGAAAGTCAAGGTCATCGCAATCGCCTTCGCAAACATTTTCAAATCTTGCATCTAAGAGATCATGCACGCCCGATTAAGTGTGAATAAATTCAAAATATTTATTTAATTCCATCTCCAACCATCAAGTATAGAAAATGTATAAGATTTAAAATGTTGAAAACGAACAGAGTTAAAAGCAGAACATTCGATCATAATTTGTCTCCCCGTAGGGGACACACACATTAGTTACACATAAGGAGATCACTACCCAGAAGCATATGTTTATGTGTGTACCTAATGTGCCCTAGTGTTATGTTAATATATATATATATATATATATATATATATATATATATATTATCAAACTGAATATAAAACGTGATATCAATACTGCTATAGAGATGACTGGTAAAGTAGTTAAACATTCTTACATGAATTCTGACTTTTACAAAAATAACTTGTAATGCTTTAAATATGTTTGTATATGTAGAGAAGAAAATATTGGGAAACTCAATTTCTAAAATTATTACTCTATTCATTATATAATTCTTAAAATATTATTTTTAAAGAAGAAATTATTTTCAATTAATTATAAAAATAAATAAAAAAAAAACATAAATAAAAATAAATAAATTACTTCCTTAGAATTAATCGTGTAAAAGATTGATTGAATAGAATTAATAAATTAATTACCCGATAGTTGTACAGAAATATAAGCACTAAATATAACCGTGTAGTAGAAAAACACATTTTAAGAAATCTATATAACACCAATCTCTATTTTAACACAGCAAATTCCATTGGAATCACCCATAAATTTCGGTGATACTTAATACACACTAAAGGTTATTCTTCCACTTCAAATATATTTCAAGCCATGAATTTTCATGTTTTATTTATTTATTTTTCCAAAAACAAAAGAGATTCTAGTAATCATAGACAGTAAATGGTGAATTTTGACAGATTAACGTGACCACGATACCTAACAGATTTGTTCAGACTTCACTTCTCTCATTACATATTTGTATTTATAATTGTAATATCATAGATAAGGTGTGTTACTGCAGTGAAAATTCAAAAATAATTCATAACTTTTCTTCTAATCAAGAATTTGACAAAAATCCAGAATTTTCGAGAACTTTCATTTTGCCCCCAAAGTCTCAAATTTTCTCTCCAAAATGGTTGCTAACTTCGTCGCTAAGATTAGGTAGGAGTGATTACTTAAACTATCAGTAGTGGCCGTAGAAATCTATATAAATGTTTCTTATATTTTATAAATGTAATTGAAATTTTGTAAAAAAAGAAAAAAATTCATCATAGATTCCTCACAATATGTAACTTTTCAGTAATTCAAATAAACATAAAGAAGTAATTTAAATAATTGCAGAGAAAAATATCGGAACAGAGTTATAAAATAATTAATAGTTGAAATATAAAGCGTAATTTAAAAAAAAATGTTGTGAAGGATAGAAAGAGATATCGAAAAAAAACAACTCTATTTTTGTATTCCCAATTACAAAAACAAAAAAGTGAAAATGTAAAACATTACTATAAATAAAAAAAAGATAATTAAGGAACAAATTTATAAAAAAACAATAATAGAAATACATTTGTTCTGAAATCATTAAATTTACATAATATATTTCTTACATTTATATCCTCAATTATATCTCAGCTACCGGTATTAAAATCTTTATAAATGTCTCTTATACTCGTATCTTATAAGTGTAATTTTGTAAAAAAAAAAAAAAAAAACATCATCATAGATTCTCAACAATATATAACTTTTTAGTAATTCAGATAAACATAAAGTAGTAGTTTAAATTAATGTATTAAGTAAATTTAGAAACAAATGTTGGATTAGAACTATATATAAAATAATTAATAGTTAAAACATAAAACGTAATTTAAAAATATATATATATATATTGAAGGATACACAAAAATATCGAAAAGAAACACGCAATTTATTTTTGTATCCTCAATTACAAAAACTGAAAGTAAAATAGTAAAACATTACTAAATATAAAAAAATTATGTAAGGGACAAATGTACTAAGTAAGGTACAAGAATCATAACTGATGGCCCGGAAAAATAAATAAAATCATAAAAATACCGAGCAAAAATGAAAGGTTATTGACAAATACAAAGAAAAACCAAATTGAAAACATTTTAAAGCTGTAATAAGATCATTTATATGTTTATTGATTATAAAAAATATCTTCAAAATCATAATTATGAACAGCATAACTATGAATAGCATCTTAAATGCATTGAACTACATCAGCACTATTTTTAATAATAGCTGTGCTATTCAAATTATCTATAGCATTTTGTATATTTTTTGTGATGCTTTACTAGAAAAAGTTATAAAACTATTCAATCCATTAGTAACTATTTTGAACATAAAACGAAATTTATGAAATTTTGGTGTGAAAAAAATGTGAGGTAATTTAGCATTATTATTTGTTTTAACACAAATATTCTCATATACTGCTATAATTCTATTGGAAATTTCTTTCTGATAATCACTAATTACAAGAAAAGCTTTATTATTTTCAAGATGTTTAGCAGTTATGTAAAAATATATTTATTTGTGCAAATAGTAGCATAATTATTAGATAATTTGTCTGCGTAAACTATAAACTATATAACCTATAACAATCAATCAATCTATTTAATACGCATGTAAAACAATGAAAAAAAAATAAAAACAAGTATGTAAATTTAACTATAAAAGGAAACAACATATATTATAAAAATTTCCGAAATAAAGCAAATTAAAAGAATCATTAAATTGACGTCAACTAAAATTATCAAAAAATGATTGATGAACTATAAAACTGAAAAAAAAAATAACTAATCAAGGAAATAAAAGAATGGAATATTATTTAATGTTGTAACAGGCCTTATACTGAGATCAAAAACAAACCGACTCATTATAAAACTATTTAAGAAGACCACAAAGCAATCCCAGAACAATTTAGACTATCAAAAATAATATGATTATAGAACCTAAAATGTTATATTCAATAACACAAAACATCCCACAGTGTAAAACACTTGAGTATTCATAGAGAAACGTGAATTCATTTAGCAAAAATAGTCGCTAAATTACGCACAGTAAACATGAAATGGATTGGTAAATTATTGAAATGCCATCTACCAAATAATGTTAAAATTAAATGAAATATGAAAATAACTAAAAATATTGTAAAAGATAAGAACTTTTTAAAACAATTGAAGAAAAGAATTAATCGAGCAAATTGTACAGAATTTTTAATTATTGTAATAAATCATTATTTACTTAAAAACTAATTATCCGAAACAAAATCAGTGATAAATTAATATTGTTTAAAAATCATAATTGAAAAATAATATAAAAATTAAACAAAATTATAATTTGAAAATTAATATGTTTCATACTTCTTATATTTGAAATTTATTTTCTTTCATTAGTTGTATGATAATACTTTGCAAAAGTAAAATATAAGATATTAATTTTTTTTTTGAAAATTTAAAGAAAAAAAAATTAAATTTTAACCAAATAGCTAGTTATGTATATTTATGAATATTTAAGAGCTTCAATTGTTATCATAATTTCTAAGAGAATTAAATGGGAAAAAGTTATTATCTCTCTATCAAATATTTTACTAAGAATCATATATATTTTGTTTCATATGAATTATTTTAGTTTAAAGATATAAAGATAATTCCGGTCTAAATTTTGAGTTGAAATAATTTTTAAGAATTATACGGTCATCAACATATATAAATAATAAAAAAGACACTTAATGTTATCTATATCACTATATTCATATAATATATATATATAT
>BMAW01023824.1:0-50065 GCA_019974015.1 Nephila pilipes | reverse complement strand
GTGTGTGTGTGTGTATCCTTATATCTTTCTTTTTAACCATTACGATTGGTCTGGCGTATTCTGATGAGCTTGGGCACATAATACCTTTTTTGAGCCAATCTTCTATCTGCTTATTAACTTCTTCTTTCTCCGTAAATGCTGATCGATGAGGTGATTGACAAACTGGTTCATCATCCTTCAAAATAATTTGCATGGTAAGTCAGCGCTTGCCGTCTTTTAAGGCTTGTAGCTATTTATCATTTGAATAAGTTCTTTATCATTTGAGTTCATTCTTCCTATGTGATTCAGTTCTACTTTTTGAACGTTTTCCGCTAGTATATGCAACAGGAATTCTTGATTTTCATACTTAAAAAAATCTACATAACTGTATGTGAAGTTGACTGATGCTCGTTCTAAAATATCTGAACCTATTACTGCTTAGAACTTCAGTTTTGTTGTAGGTATCACATACCTAGCGAATGTATCGTTTTATTTATCCTTCTAAAATTCTTGATTGAAATATCCTGTAGTACTGACTTGTGCCGTTTAAAAGAATTTTTTCCTTCCCTAGCTGCGTCGGATTCATAATTCTTCTGCTGGTATTTTCTCATAGTAGACTTATGGTACTTCCGGTGTCGATAAGCGCAGTAACCTTCTTGTTTCCAAACTTTATTTCTTTGGTACGTAGACTTACTTGACATAGTATCACATGTTGCCGTTTGCTTGCTTTTTTCTCGTGAAATTTGTTATTCTCTTAGGTGGGTTTATATTTAGCTCTTTCGCAGAATCGTTGAATCTCTTAAATTTGGAGCAATTCGTTTGTGTGCGATTAGAAATATTTGAGTTTGAATATCTTTCTTTTCAGTGAATTCGATTTTGGATCCCTCGATTAAATTTCACGTGATTTCCTTCATAACTTCCATGGCTAGGGGATTGAGATTTGTGATGTCGATTATAACTTGTGGGCGCTGCAACTTTTATACTTGATCTGTCATGCTCGAAATTTTGTAGTGATTCAAACTATTGAAATTTTTCTGGAGCTCCTAAATCGTTTTTGCCCCTAAAATACGTATTGACTGTCTTTTGATTTAGTGTTCTCTTAATGTCTTCGTACTCTTCAAATTTTTCTGCTAAATTGGTTGGCGAATTTATCGTTGACCATTCATCTTGAAAGAGTTGTTTGTAGCCGTTAGCAGCTCTACGTTTCATTTGATCTGAGATGATTAAATTTCTTAATTCTTCAAAAGATTCGATATTTAACCCTGATGTTTACCCGTCTAAATATGTTGCAAGCTCGTGATAAAAATCAATCTAAGTGTGGCTATAAACTTATTGATGCCAGATAAAAAGTTGCAAAACTTTTCTGGTATTAATATAAATCTTTTTAATATCAATACTTTTACGTAGTGGTTAGCTTTCTCCTCTGGTTCACATGCGACAGTGTAAGAAATTTCGGAAGGTAAGAGTCCTAACAGATATGGAAACTTATGTTCTTTTGGAATAGTAAAACACTGCACTTGACGTTCGAATAATATTAAATATTACCTAATATCTTCCTTAATTACATATTTATGGAGCAGTTTGGATATTTCCTTGCGTAGAATTTTTGAATTGTCTGTTTCGTCAACCGTTGTGAGTAATTTGAGTTGATTTTATAATTTTATTCTATCTGGCTAGATTTCGTGTTGATTATGACGTTGCTTATCTTCAATAGCAAGGATTTCAATACGAAATTTTTGTTCTAATTTTTCTTTTGTATTTTGCTGCGCTTTTATAGTCCTAAAGAAATATTTAGTGAATTCCTCATCATAATCTGTGTCTTTAAATATAAAGTCTTTAAGTTTTTTAAATGTCATTGAAGAATCAGGCTTTAGATCGAATTCTGAATTCTACTATGAGGATAAACATATTTTCCCTATGTCTTTTAGCGAGGTACGATATTTTGAAATTAATATGTGAGTATTTAAATAGAATAAATAATTTTGAAACCTTATAATTTAATCGTATTTGCGTAATAATAAGAGTAAGTAGTTTCAAAATACAACACGATTAATATAGTGAACTTCGTTTAATTGACACAATCATGTAAATGGTAGAAAGTTTGATATAGATAAATTGTTAAATGGATATAAACATATAAACTTTCTTTCAGACAATTGCAATTCAATGATATTAAAGTACTCTTTTTTTTAAAAAAAAAAAATATTTATCATAACATTCTGAAATTTCTTCGTTAAAATCTTCAACAAAAACTAAGTGGATCGAGACAGAATATAAAGTAATTCATTTAAAATAGATAATAACCAAAATATTTTCAGGCATACACTGTAATAAATAGAAAATCCAAAATAATAAAATCATGTATAATAAGAATACACTATCAATTTTCCTAATTTAAAATTCACTAGTCTGACAAACACATTTTTTACACCGTAATAAGTTGACATTGATTGAGAGTCAGTGAGACAAAACAGTGAACATAATTGTTTAAGCGAATGCAGTGTTCATCCCATGGGGAAGTGAGAATGTTCACGTTCTCTAAGAGAGGAATTAGTTATGCTTTTATTTATTTCTGGGATCGTAGAATGATTTGAAATACCATCGCATGTTAATTTGCGGAAACACAATTTTAAAGAAAAGACACTCCTAAATTTCGAATTGAAATATCACATTTTAAATACATACACACACACACACACACACACACACACACACACACACACACACACATATATATATATATATATACACGTGTATGTGTGTATGTATATGTGCCTTACAGTACCTGGACACTTGTGTTGAAATATCAGTTAATTTTTCCAATTTAGAGCACTAATACTTTTCACACGAAACAGTGTGATTTTTTTTCACACTTAATGCTCTTCTATGGATTGGCGTTCAGGTTTTGAGCATAAATTAAACACAACTTAACATAAATGATTGCATGAAGATCGCACTAGCTGTATTCTCGGAACGTTTGAGAGGAAAAAAAATGATCAGAAATACGAACGAATAAGTAATAGAATAATGTTAATGATGATATCTCGACATCGAAGAAAAACTGTTGATGTGAATGTGGATGAGGCACAAATTTTCTCTGAAGTGATATGTGTGTCGTGGCTGAAAATTAGCAGTTCTTGCTGAAGATAATAAATCCAAAATTCATATTTGTATTCGGACGGATTTCTCATAGTTTTTAGAAGTTTATTTCGAAAGAGGCTCAGATATTTCTCGTAAGTGTGTATTGTGGACGACGCCACCTTAATCTGTCGATATTTATACGGGCTGAAACCCCAAATATGTAGAGGAGGAGTTTGAACATCCCAAATAGCCACTGCTTTGCTTTTGCGCAAAAGGATGGTTGCTTAGGGAGGAATTTAATTTCCCATTCTAAGAGGAATTGGATTTATTTACTAATCCAATGATGAGATTATTCGAAGTTGGGTATTACTTTTATTTTGTGTTTACATAAAGTAAGATTATTTACAATATTATTATTTACAAGTTATTTTGATATAAATTGTTCCTTGAAGATAAATGGATGACAACCTAAATTTATAGCATAATGGCGATGGGCATTCAAGGGCTTCATCAGGAGAAGAGAAAAGACAAAAAAGTGAGAAGAACGAGGGGTAAGCATTTCTTAGTCTTGTTCAAGGATAGGGGGCGCTGCGTAAGCTATCAAATGACGCTTATTCATGGTGCTATCTATCGAGCAATCGAGTAGTTAGTTCTACAATATCGTACATATGTGTATGTATTTTATTTACATTTATCATATTTGTGATTTAAATTTATTTTTTAAAAAGTAATAGGATAATTAGCCTTTGTATAGTTAATACAGAAATTATTTAAGTTATATTCGAAATTGATAGGCAGCAAAATAACTAGTTTAATAATTATCATTTAACAGAAATAAAATATTCTTATAGAAATATTTGACGGTGATCAAATAGTGTTCGCGAACTCGCTGCCAGTGGTTTTCGTTGATTCAGGGGTTCGAGCCTTGAGGTCATTAAAGACCCACCGTGTATTAGGGGCTGACGCAAGTTAAATTTGTTGAGGTTCAAAGTCCTCCCATCGGTGTGGTGCGGAAGTTAGAATGATGGTATCAGTTCATGTACCGTCCTCGTAACTTGACTGAGTTTCAAAATTACGAGATCCGTCATCAATGATGTGCAGATTGCTATGTATTCGGAAAAAGAAAGAAAAAAGTGAAAAGGGAGAAATTGGAAGTATTAGAATGAAGGCGTCGAATATGATCGTCAATAGAACCATGACTCATCTTTAAACAAATTGCTTGATCATGTTTTCTTTTGATTTTTCAGATTATGCTTTATTCATTTGTTCTTTTTCCGGACATGTACTGTTTTTTTTTTTTTTTTTTGTTACTCTATGGTAAAAAATTGGGTTTGTTTTTCATTTTGCTAATAAATGTTGAGTACAGGGGTGATTCTCTCCCTGGTGGCAGTTTGTAGCTCTAAAATCTTTGGGTGAACTTGATCCCATGGGCAATCCGTCAATAGACCTCGTTTTGCTTCTAGCACGACGTTAATGAAATTAAACGAAACCGATGTAAAAGTATTTAAACTTAAATTTCTATCAAAATACTACACTATATTATAACAAAAACAATAACTATCTTGTCAAAAATATTACTCATAATTCCATCAATAACAATTTTATATTAATATCTGAGAAACCTGCTTTATGAGAATTTACATCAGTTTTAGTGAAATTAAAATATTGAGGGTAAAAGTAAAGGTTTGGTATAATTTCTGTGTTTGAATTTACTTGAAAATCTATTAGTTAATCAAAATATCTAAATAATTATTGTTATGACTAAAGTTATATTAAGAAATGTAGATAAATATTAACTAAAATATTACTAGCAAGATGAAATTGAAGTAAGCCTTAAATTTGTACATAGTATTTACTATTAAAACAAAAATAGTTTTCTTTCAGTTCAAGACAAGTAAATAATAATTAAAAAATTTCATAAGGAATAAAAGAAACTTTAAATTCTTTTATAATAAACCAAATTAACCTTAATTATTTATATCTAAAATTTACTACTCGTCAAAATATATATGATGAAACTAATCTTCAAAGTCATAAATATAAATATAGTATAATTCATTGTCTTAAAATGTTAAAATTTCATAAATAATTCTAATAATATATATATATATATATATATATATATATATATATATATTATGAAAATTAACTATAAATCTATAATTAGTTTCACTTACATAATTCATTCCTTGTTTAAAATAATTACTACCACATTCAATTTGCAAATACAGCAGTTTTTAACTTAGCTACTTATTCAATATCAGTGCTTATTTCTTTTAATAAAATCATTTTGATAAAAGTTGATATATTAAAGTGAAGGTATAATATTTTTTAAAAAAATTACATAGTACAAACATTCAACACACATAAAGACAAAAAATGCTAATACGTATAACAAGTTTAAAAAATGGCAGCAGTTTTTCTCAAGAAACTGTTATAAATATCTGCTACTTAATTTGAATTTTAAGCACTAATAACTTCTCAAAGAATTCCAAACAGCAGCAACAAAACAATCTTGTTTTAAAATGGCTATAAGGGTTGTGTTATTCATAAAGCCCGCCGAATCCGATAATTTAAAATGGGGTGGGAAGAAATATTGCTGACCTCCTCCATCTTCTGAATCTAACATTAAAGCGAAATTATGTAGCGAAAATTATTGATGGTTGTAATTATGACGGATAATATCTGACAAAACACTTCACCACTCTCTTGGGTGCCATTAGTTTCTGTGGCCCGAGGCGGCTGTGAACCAGATTTTCGTTTTATTGATGGACGCCTGCAAATGAGACATGCCCGCGGAACAAAAATATTACTGGCGTCAATGCCAGAGGTTTTATCGCTGAATGCAAATTCAGGATTATATCGCTTTTGCCCCGGGTAAAGAAGCTATAATAAACGAAGATATTTTAAATTATTTCTCGCTACTTTGTTCACTTAAAAGGAAAGGAAACTGGTGTTAAATTTATTCATACCGTGAAATTCACATAATCTGTCCTTGAAACTATACCTTAACTATTATAACAAGAGCTAAGTTTCGAAGCAAGGAATGTAGTGAGATGTTATTTTGTAATTGAAAAATATGTTTTAAATATTATTTTACTTCAATAGTTTAATTAACAAAGGGGTTGTAAAATGCTGAATTTAATAGCAGTTTAGTGATGAATGTACCTATTGACTGACATTTAATCGAGTTTTTTGAATCTTAGTGACTCAGGTCGTTCTACTTTACTTTACTAACTGCATACCATTTAAAATTAAAATCATTTCAAAAGTCTAGATCTCCATAGCATACAAGAAGGGAGCTGCATAATATAATAGGAATTTTCTATGGTAAATATGTTGCACGAAATGTTTTTTTTTTGTTCATGAAATACGAGCTGTGTCTACTGAAAAGAGCTTTGATCGATTGAAATAGATTCCTACAAATAAATTGGATTAGAAAAATATAAATATTTAAAAGTAAATTGTGTAACTGCGTAAGAAGTGCGTTTAAAAGTAAATAACTGCTTGCGGCAGGGACTTTCAAAATATTATATTTTATTACATAATTTAAGTATTTAAGTTTTTATACCAAAGGATATGGCAACGAGAAATGTAGTTTGTGATGCACCGTATCTATAACTACAAGTATATGTGTGTGTTACACTAATTAGAATTCACATAATTTAGGTATGTATCAGATGATTTCAATATCCAGTGTTATAAATCAGGAGTAATTTTTATATTGTTTCCCTGTTTGCAAAGTTGTAATATATTTAATAATACATTTATTATTTTAAATTATTTCATAGATAAGTATAGAGATTATTTTTAAACATATATTAATAATTAGACTGAAGATATATTAATAATTAGAGTTACGTATTTCTTTTTTTTATTTCTTTTATACTATGAATAGCACTACTGTTGTCAAAGGAAAATAGTTATGAAGTAACAGGATGATAAATTTAAAAGTTTATCCATTTTAATTTCTTATTACCTTTAAATCTGATGGATGTGTTAACTATTCTAACACTGAAATATAATTGTCTGAACCTCGTTTAAGTGAGGAAGATAATTTCTAACACTGTTGTATTATTACAACTTTATTTACAAGGGGAAAAAATAGAAAAGCACAAAGTTTCTTAATCTTGCGATAATTTTATTTTTGAAAAACATAATTTAATTCACAATTTTTTTACATTATCATTCCTTACAGCAAATGTTGAAAATGTTCGAGATCATTTTGAATGCAAACATGAACACGTTGAACCGAGTTCTTTTGACATACATCGCAACATTGTTGTTATTATTGACGAGATTTTCTTCATTTATGATTTGTTTTAACTCATCAATGTTTGCAAGACTTCTCTGGAAAAACCCTTTCTTTAAGATAACCCAACACAATAATTTAACGGGCTGACTTCTGGTGGCCTTGGAGGCCAGAAGTCTATTGAAACAAAGATTTTCTTAGCACACCCATTGTTATATTTGGCATTTGTGGAGTGGCTTGATGAAACCAGCAGTAGCGGTCCTGTATCTACAGTGGCCGCGGTAGCCTAGAGGTCATGGTTTCGGATTCGTAGCCGACATTTTTGTTCAGTAGCGGTTTCGATGCTTGGCCGTTAAAGACCTGCCGTGTAATCTGCGTGAAAGTTAACAGAGGGGTTTGTCAGTTCAGGTGTCGTCCTCGTCACTTGATCGAGGTTCAAAATTATGAGATCCATCGCCAGTTGTCCTCTTGTTGCTTCTAGTGCGACGTTAATAAAAATCAAGATAAACTAAAACATGTATCTACAGTGAAGTAAGACAAGTTCGAATTATGTCAAGTTAGATTTTGACATTGATTGTTTGGATAAAAAAAAATGGTCCTATCACTTTTCGCTTTCAGAGCTCACACCACACACCAATCTTTTGAATGTGTAAAGATGATTCTGTAAGCTCAAGGAGATTCTCTTGACTCCATTGGCGGGAATTTCGACTATTTGCATAACCAATTAGGTGGAACTAAGCTTCATCTGAGACGTAAACATCGTTAAGCTTTTAAATGTGTTTGAAAATAAACGTGCATAAGGAAACACAAAAATGCATTTGTTTTCCTTTATCACTTGGATACAATTCCTGAACGGACTGTAAACGATATGAGTAAAATTTCAAATGGTGTATCATAGCATGATATGCAGAACCGTAGGATATCCTTTGCTCCAATTTTTATTTTCGTATTGATTTGCCTGGGGTTTGTTCTCAGGAGATTTTGTTGCTGTCAAGCTTCCAGGTTTCAAAACCCAGTTTGAATTTGCTGTTTATCCACATCCATGACACTTCCTGTTATTTAAATATTTTAGCCATTTTAAAGATGCAACATTTTTGTCTTCATTGAAGCTTTAAATGAAATTTATCTCGTGTTTCTTAAATGATTTTTTTACATAATATATTTATTGTAAAGATAAATATGTTCATCCTAAAAATAACGAGCCAATTTCATTAAAATCAAAAAATTAGTTCATGCACACGTTTTTTATTGTTGCCATTTATAATATATTACAAAATGAGTTTTCAAAAATAAGAAAATAAATAAATGAAACGTTGAACGAAGCAAACGATCTACTGAAATAATTTGTGCACAATCGGATAAAATTTCTCATGATGTTCTGGAGAATTTATGTTTAGAAACGAGTTTTCGTATTTAGAAAGTGATCAAAATGATACCTGCATTTTAAATTAAACGATACCTGCAATTAAATGACACCTGAAATATCATTACTTTTTAAATATACACATATTAAATAAGTAATTATGTTAAAAGTCTTACAACATATTATATAGATGTGGATAATACAAAATACGGTAATTTTCCGTTAAAGGCTGCAATTGGCGATGGTTAAATTTTTTTCACCTAACGGGAACGATATCACGAGCAACCGTAACAGTACTGCTTAGGGAGAGAAATAAAGAGTTACAATTTTGGTTCCGAATTCTCACAACGCGATTTGGAAATTTTTTTACGGCCCCCTTTAATAGAAAAGTACCCAAAATATAAACGGATATCTTTTAAATTGATTGGTCTGCATTATGTAGGTCAGTCACATGTTTAATACATATCACAATTATGTGTAATATTTTAACAAAAATTTGATTAATTAATCAGTTTAAATCAGATTACAGGAAATATTGTCTCTTGGACTGTGCTACTATCTCATATAAGAAAGACAGGTACTTTCCTATTTCGCCGGCACAAAGCTCACCAAACACACTTTGTTTGCAACAACACACAGAATACACATATTTCCGTTGGGCGTCGGTTCTATTATTTTCGGCTATTTTTTCGCCTGCGATTGCGAAATGGAAAAATACCGAAAGACTGTTTACTGCTGTATCTAAATTATGTTTAAAATGATGTTTCAGCTTCAGGAAAGTACAGTTTAAATAGGTACATTACACATGTCATTCGAAATTAAATATATGTAGTTTAATAAATATTTGATATATTTAATTAGAAATAATGATAACATTTTGTCTAGTACCTATAAATATTCAAACAAGTTAATTTTTAAAATTTATTTTATCTGTTTTATATAATAATAAGTAGGAAAAAGGAAAATTGCAAAAATATATCATTCTTTAAATTAGGTATAATTTTAATATCATTCTTTAAATTAGGTATAATTAGGTATAATTTGAAGAGTCAATTAGATTTCTCTATGAGGTATGTATGTGATTTAATTTCTAAAACTATATGGAATTAATAATTTGTAATTTAAATAATATTGAAATTGAAAATATTTAATTTAATAAATATTTTTATTTTATTTTGTAAAAGGTGGAACGTAAAACCTCCTAGGTCGTTTTCTGTCTTAAAAATAAGAGTACACAATATCTTTGATCTTGAAAAATTAGCTTCATTTTTTTTTTTATTTCAGCAATGTGAAAAATATTTAGATTTATTGAACATAATTCGAAGAGTGACGTAACATTTTGGTGCATCCTATTCAATAGATATATGAGTAATCAACAGTTTCTATAGAAATTCTAACGAAAGAAAAAAAAATTAGACTTCTTTATTTGCTTCTTCTAAATAAATATTTACTGATACTGATATATAAATAGTTTTGAATAATTTGTAATTAATTTAATTGGACCTCATTATTTTTCTGCTGTATAGAAAGTAATTAAAAAGTCAATTATCTTGTTCTACAAAAATTTTGTGTATGTATGATAAATTATAACTGATCTTATTAATTAAAATTAACTGCATAAGCATTTTGAATTAGCGCTAATGGAAATCCTTATAAACTCATTGTTAGCTGCATTAATAGTTTAATATCGGTATTGAATAGTTTTTAAAAAGCTATAATATACCAGCAATATGTTCCATATTCGTTCATACCCTTTTTTTCATTGGGAGTGAAGGATCTGTAAAACATGTTTAACCAGTTTATCAGTCAAAAGAAAGATTGAGAATATATAAATATTACAATTCATTTCTTACATGGTTTTTCTTTCATTTGTTTTCATTGTTTATAACAACTCGATTTGTATTTATTCGCGATTTGAAAGTTTCTTCCTGGATATTTTAATTTGCCTTACATTCTTTTAGATAATTATTCTAATTTTCGATTGTTTATGGTGTATTTTTTTCTTTTGTTCTATGCTCTTGCAATTAAAAGAAATATACATTTTTTTTTTCATTTACCTAAAAACTGACAGTAAGTTTTATTTGTAATTTTAAACTTTATTTCCTGTTCTAGTTCTTGCACGTATAATAATTTTAGGTAGTAATTTCAATTTCAATTATTATGCATATTACGGAAGCATTATTTTAATTAAATACACAAAAAAATTATATCTGTAAGAAAGTTATTTAGTATTATATCATTATAGTATGTATGTATGTATATATATATATGTATACATATATATGCTGCTCAATAACATGTATATAATAATATGTCGCAATATATATGTATGTATATGTGTGTATTATTATTATTATTGTGTGTGTGTGTGTGTGTGTGTGTGTGTGTGTGTGTGTGAGTGTGTGAAAGTGTGTGCGTGCATGCGGTGGCAAGTTACTTACAATGAAAATTAAATAATTTAAGGTTTGATTGAAAGAGCAACGTTCCCATTCAGCAATTTTTGCATATTGCCGCCAAACAGCAGAAGATATTTTGTACTACTGAACGTCAACGTTTCTTATCACAATGAAAGCAACTTTAAGTGACAATGTGGGTTAAATCAATTTGACAAGAACGCAGAAATCCATAAAGTATTGCTATTCATATCTCATGGAAACAGGATGTCAATATGCTTTCAAAAAAAATTAAAGGGTTGTAAAAACAAATTGTATGAAACATTTAAAATGTGTAATATATTTGTCTGCTTTTTACACACCGTAATAGTTTCTCAATAAAGCCACAAATTCCATATTTTGTTATATTATTGGCAAATCATGATGTATTCAAAATATTCATTCTATTAAATTATTAGGGATAGACTCAAAACTTAGTTACATAAATACTGTTTACACATATCTATAAAACAAAAGTCAAATAAAATTTCTTACCAAAAAATATTCCAGATTTTTATTTCACAATAAAAAAATGTCAGTTACTTAAATTATGAACTCTTAACTTGTTTACCACCTTCTTTTCTATGTCCTCTATCTTTCTCAATTTTTGCATACTTTATAAAAATGTAAATAATGTATCAGCTCCTTTGGTTTCTAACATTCTTTACTTAAGAAACTTCGATATTTTAACATATTTCATACTAAGAAACAAATGTGCTTAAATTAGGTCAATTCCAGCGTATTTAAGGTATTTCTTTTAAAGATATTGTCACTTTGCAAGTAATGACACTTCTTAAAATTTACCTACAGGCATAGTGATGGAAGTGGAGTAATCAGAAAAACTTTTCTCTTTAAAAGTAATGCTAATGTGACTTAGTACAAATTAGTATAAATTTAAGCCTAAAAGTAGATAAAGCTACAAAGTGTGAAATAAAAAAAATGTATCCTCAAATGAGAGGTTTTGGTAATTTAGCTACAGAAGTTAAGAAAAAAATTTCATTGTAAAGGATCACTTATAAATATTCTTGAACCTGTGCAAATCCTTCTGTTGCTTTGTTAAAAATACATAAGGTTTGTTCGTAAATGTAATCACTGATACGTTTATAAGAAAAATATCTTAATTAAAGCATTCAATTAGGACTGAAGGTATGCGCGAATTATTTTGCAACCATAAATGAAGTAACAGGAAAGTGACATCAAAATTATTAATGTGGCAATATTTTTTGTATTAAAATTAACACCGTATATTTTCGAATGCCAGCGAATCAATGTTTTGTCAAGAGTACTTTTTTTTTAAAAAAAATTTCTTAAAAATTCCAAATCAATGCATCATCAGTCCTGGAAAAAAAATTCCTACAATATTGATACCTTTTACCAGAATGGCAAAAATGTTACCTTGTATGTATATAAACTGGATATTATTTTTTTTTAATATTAATGCACTGTATATAAAAATAGTTATTACGAAGGAATACAAAACCTAACTTTGGATTCTGACACAGTTTTCGAAAGTGTTCACACGACTTCTTTTTCACTTTGCATAAAAATCCGATTCAAACCATCCAAAATTCAAGTTGGAAAACTAAACTAACATGCCTGATATTATAATTTTTATGTTCACATTCTTAACATATTTTATTATCATATCTATGTTCACATTCTTAACAAATTTTATTATCATATCTATGTTCATGTTATTAACATATTTATTATTACATCTAGTCTGTCTGTCTGTATCTCTCTCTCTTTCTCTCTCTCTCTCTCTCTCTCTCTCTCTATCTATCTATCTATCTATCTATCTATCTATCTATCTATCTATCTATATATATATATATATATATATATATATATAGTATTTATCGGTACTTTTCCATTTGGTGAGAATAAATTTCGTCATCAGATTTATTTGTTTTGATGACGACTTAATAAACCTGGAAAATAAATACATACAAAACTAAAATAATTCATTTTAATAATCAAAATTACCATTTCACGTAGAGATATTTTACTTACGAACTTGAGATATGTAATGAGATAAATCCGTGTTATAATTGGTGATTTATTGCTTGCTCGTGGCTAATGAAAAAGTTATGCTCAATATCTATCTGATCCATATATTGAACCAGTCTCCATAATTTAGCTTTTAAAAGGCTTATAATATCTTGGATAATACACGGAAATATGCGATTAAATAAATTAAATGTTTTCTTGCATAGCACTGTAAAATTTGTAGTTTATTGCCTTCATGCAAATCCTGTGAAAACAAATTAATGACATTTTTTCAATTGTGTGGAGAAATTACTCCAGTTTTTCTCTAACACAATAAATGAAAAATGCAATAGAAATATATATTGCTTAATATACAAGGAATTCAAAATAGCATTTTGTAAGTGGAACTAGTAATAGCGTAATACGAAAATCATAAATTTACACAACAGCTTACAACATATTATAGGAAATATATATACCTTTATGTAATTAATATAAACGGTTTGTCCCCAAAGCAATGATAATAATTTTATTGCGTGTTTTTCGTACATTTCGTAAGGAAACGACTGGTGCCTGCAAATGAACTGAAGTTTCAGTTACGTATTACAACACTCAGCAGGTGGTCCGATTTGTCTAAGTAATTGTAGAGGCCTTATAGAGTCAAAACATATTATCGCACTCATGATAATGCAAAATATTAACCAATGATATACAATAAAGTTTTGAGATAAACTTGGTAAACGTAGTTATGGAGCAGTGGTAATATTAAAAGGAATTTCTGACCTAGAGATGAAATATGAATGTTTCAGTAAGATGCTGAGACTAAATGATAAAGTGAGGACTTTCACACCTCAAACTCACCTCAACCAGAAACGATTCGAATGAACCTATTACGAGTGAAACACTTCTTATTTACGTTCTTCCACTGTAAAGGAGTAAAGCTCAAAAATATTCGTTCCATTTGGTCTGACAGCTAACTCACAGTTAAGCGTATTATTATTAATTAATAATTTTACAAATATGAAAAATAATTTAAGTCAGATATTTAAAAATTTTAAGGCCTGGAAATTACTAAAACAATCAGGAAAAACCAGATTATTTATATAAATAATTATTGGTATTAATTATGCTTTTTTATTTAACTTAAGTGGTAAATGATGTTATGTCTTAGATCTTTGAAATTATAATTTGTAACTGGATAAAGAGGATATTTCCCGGATGTATTGGCCAAGCAGATCTCCAGATTTCAATCCTATTAGAGCATGCCTGAGACGCTCTAGGGAGGGCAATTGCAATCACTAGCCCCTATCGAGAACTATCTAAGACCTGAAAACAGAGTTGCTGAACTGCATTGAATTTAATAAGTATTTATGAATTGAGTTAATAATATATTCATTCCAAAAACCAAATCAATTCATAAACCTGCCGAAAGATTTCATTTAAAAATATTTATGCATACGTGCATGAAAACTTCACTGATTATTTTTAATGAAACGGTATTATTTCATCTAAATTATTTATTACTATTGAAACGAAAATTTTTTTTTTATCACTTTTGTCAAATGTCATTTTCTTAAATATCTGAATAGATAAACTTATTTAAACTTACGTAAATTTATGGATGCAGTAAAACTTATTTACAGTTAAATAACGCATATTAAAATTCTTCTTTTGTATTTTGCCGAAACACTTCGCAACATTTCAAAAATATGTAATTAAATTTGTCATTTGTGCTTCACAGACCTTATTGAGTTAACATCTTAATTAGTAATAATACATCATGTATTTCTTTACAAAATTATTCTCTTAAACACTATTATTTTAAAGAATGTTTTATTGAATAATAATCAACACATCACAAATTAACTAATGTACTGAAAAAAATAATCACTCAAAATTGAAAATGGGAACTAGTAGTTGGAAGAAGTGAAATTCACAAATGCAAATAAACATATTTTAGAGCTAGGCTACCCTCTTTTTTTTTTATAAATTTCTGTATTTTTTTTTTTTTTTTACATTTTTTTAATTTCGAAAAATTATTTTCTCTTCTATTAGTCATAATTATAGTTTTTCCTGTTCTTATTATTGACTAACAGTTTCATAATAAATGAAATTATTAAAAGAAAATCTCGCGTTTTTCTTTTAAAGTATTAATGGAGTTAATTATATTTACGTTTCAGGAATTCAAATAAACTGTGCTTTTTTATGTAATTTTCAATATAGTGTAATTTCTTTATGTTTTAGTTTATACTTTATATTTTATTACAAATATATTTTTAAACAAATTTAATTTTTGATACACATTATATTTGTAACAGAGATTATCGAACACATTCAAAAATATACCAATTCGCATTCATACAGAATATATTCTTTTCAATAAAAAATAAATTTTCATTTTGGTTCTTTACAATTCAGCTCATGAATGGAAATGATATTTACTAGAATATTCTATTTCAATTTCTTCTAGCCAAATCTTTCAGAGGAAAAGATGGACCGTTTTTGCGAAATATGATGGTTCTATAGCTTATAGATAAACGATACCCGATATCTTTTGTTTTTATCTGCTTTGATCGCGTCTTATAAGCGAAATATGCATCCATTTACCAAACATTTCTTTGAGGAAAATGTTTTATTTTGCTTTTACTCTTAGATTAAACACAGAAAGTGGGATTGTTTATGGCTATCTGAAGCCGTTGGTAACTGGTATTGTTTCTTTTTAAACATTGCTTTCGCTAATAACTTGTTTATCAACAAATATGGTATCAAATTATTTTCTTAACGGATATGGTATAAAAATAAAAAGAGTTTCATATTGCTTCAGTGTCATAGTATCAGATTTTCAATACGAATAAAAATGTAGAGAACAGATATTGAACATACAATATGTTCGTAAATACGTATCAGTTCTCAAGAACTTTTACTTTCTCTTCAATTTTATGATATTATTTGACTTTAGAGCCTGAACTTGTGAATAAACCGTGATTTATGTAAACCAGAATAATATATATATATTATAAATGTAGTCAATAGGAGTCGTGAGAGATTAAAGATATATTAAAATTCATTAGAGGGAATAAAATGCTAGCAAGATTGAATTCGACATTTGTACCAGAAGGTTATGTTTCAGAGGTAAATAAGCATTGTGCCTAAATAGAACATACTTTTGACATTATTTAAATAGAAATTTAATTTGATGCTTGGTTGAGAATGTGCATAAGCTAATACTTCACATTCGAAACACAAATAATTAGTTTTTTTTATTATTATCAGACAAAATAAACTTAGTTTAAAGATTGACTGATATTGACCCATTATTGAAGGAATTTGGGTGAAAGAGATTTATGTAATGAAGCTGAGATGTAAAAAATGAATAATATATGAATGTATTTCTAATTAATTTAAATCTATAGCTATGATTAAAAAACACAACCCAATAAGTACCTTATAAATAATATACAAAAATTGGTTCAATACATGCGTTGTAAAGAAACATATACCATCACAAAAGGAGATCTTTTAATTGCAACGCATTAAATAGAGTTACATTTAATTTCCTTATTTATATTAAGTAACCTATTTCAATGCCTGTTTGTTGGTTAATTATCGCAAATCAATATTAAAATTATCTGATCCCGAAACATTTTAATATGGAAGCCTAATTAAAAAAAATAAAACTCGAGGCAAAATTGGCTGCCCTACAATGCTCTTAAGATTGTGAATGATTTTATTTATTTTTAGTCGTTTCTTTATTCCTGATTACGTATGAGTTAAGGTGAAACATTAATTGCTCGATAAATGAAATTCATATTTTTTATATATAGTTTACTTCAACTGAATAAAAATTGAGGAGAAATTTATTGTGACATATTTTTGAAAAACGCTTATTATTGAAGAAAGCAAGCATGAAACATACGTTATATATGTTTCATTTCAATCCAATAATAAATTAATTGTGACATATTTTAGAAAATTAAGTTTACTACTTTTGTAAACAAGTATCAAACATATACAGAAATACAAGATGAAACTTTGAAAAATGGTCAGTTATAACCTTTATGGGTTAATTAAAATAATAGCTCATTTCGTGGCTAGTAAAACATTTTAACTACATTGCACTGTTCCAAAACTGGGAGTTAATTCATCTCATATATTTGTTTGTGTAATTAAAAATATAATTTCTTTAAGTGTGATATTAACACATAAAATTTAGAGCAAACTTGTTTTCTAAGTTATTCTAAACTAAGTAAAAGTAAACTTCTTACTAATCATGCTAAAATTCCAAAAGAAAATACTCCCTAAAAATTTATTACCATGATATTTACTTGTATAGTACATTCAATGCAATGTTAATGATTTATAAGAAACTAAATTGTATGTAATTGTATGTATGAAACTAAATATATAATGTAAGCGTATTTTATTACATCTTTTTATTATCTATCGCAGTATATATCTATCTCCATAATAATGAAATAGAAGTTATGGTACTAGTGGTTCTGATTGAACTTATTCGATTACTTATTCGACCGCACAATGGGAAGCACCTAAAAAAACATTTAGTCATGAAAAGTAAGTTCACAAGACTAAAAAAACAAAATTTAAGTATTTTAAAGTTGATTTATTTTAAAATAAGTTATATATCAGTTAATATCAAAATAATAAGAGAAAAAGCTCAAAAAATAAAAAAAACTCTAATTAAAAATGCATAGAGCTACCTTTAGAATGTATATGTGGATATAGGGTTGTACAAATCTTGCAAGATGTTTAAAGGATTTTTATAAGCCTATTCCCGATATTCTTCACGAAGATATTGGAAAATTTAGAGAGAAAGAAGATGATAGTGGAGAATGCCTATAGACTTTGTTTTCTAAAATTACCCAGAATGGCTTAATAATATTGATATCTGGGGATTTAGATGTCCAGGGTAAATGTTGACTTCATCTTCCTGTTCTGAAACCATGTTTGAACCAATACAGCTGTACTGATTGGGGAATTATCATTCTGCAATAAGGAAATAATATTTGAACTGTGATGTGCACTTGGTTAGCTAATTTTTCCGCATTCTCTATTGCAGTTTCTCGACTTTCTAGTATTAAGACATGGCCAATAGAAAATTACGGGATCGCTTCTCAAATTATAATAAAGTCATTTTAAGCTTCACAGTTAGGACAAGGAAATCTTGATTATAACCTTGTTCAGATGTTTTCCCGACAGAAGCACACCCAGTTTTGAGAATCAATGTAAACGATGATTCAGCTGACCATACAACTTTCTTCCATGTCCCTTTTGAACAGTATTTATGCTCGTGACATCATTTGAGACACATTTTGCAATTATATTTGTGACAAGTGACTTCAAAATAGCTACTCTATTGTAAATTTGTTGTTGTTATTCCAGAACAAAACTGAGTGACACTTCGTTTTCGTTCTCTATCTCGAACGGTTATATTTGATACAGAAATCTTCAGACATTTGTTTCGTTATTCATTCAATTTGCTGTAATTGTCTTATTTTTGGATGTCACGGCAGACTTCAATATATGTTTATAGTTAGCTTTCGCTTTTGCCTACCATTGACTCTGGCTATATATATATATATATATATATATATATATATATATATATATATGCAGGATTTTCCTGCTAATTATTAAAGAATTAATTTTATTTTCTAATGTACTGTAAACCAGTTCCACCGATACTCGATAGATGGCACCACGAATCAGCGTCATGTGATAAGCTCATGCAGCGCCACATATTCCAGAACAAAACTGAGTGACACTTCGTTTTCGTTCTCTATTTCCCCCTCTTTCCGCTTCTCTTCTCCTTCGCATTATCCGCGTCTGAAGTAAACTCCGAATGCCAGAGCGCGTTCCAGCACCCTTCGCCAATATGGGTTAATTGAGGCAGCCATCTATTTTGCTCCAATGAACTGGCCAATCAGTCAATATCTATTGTAAATACTTTTCACTTTTCATCATATCTCCTAATAAACAAGTAAAGTTACTGCGAGCCTCATCATTGAATTTCTACAAAAGCAACAAATTCAAATCCGATAATGACATATTACCCTCTAGATAGCCCTTTGCTTAAGATCCAACAATCGTTGATTCGGGATGTACAATATCATCACCTAGGTCTACTTATATACTGGTGATCGAGTAGTGAAATTTGAAAATGTAGCCAAAGTAGTCCTTTGAGACCCTTGCAGTGTGTGGGTAAACATTGTCTTTTTGAAAAATTATTCTTGGGAGCCTTGTCATAAGTGGCAACACATATGTCTTAAGAATATAACGAACGTTCCTCTGGGATTTCATGGTTACCGTTAACCATTGTTAGGGGTGACCGTAAGCGATAGTCTCCTTAGCATCACACCAGTTGTGGGAGCATTGTGCCGCTATACAAAGAAGGCGGGATTGAGATATGGCCTGAGTGGCGAGCTACTCTCCAAGCTGTCCACCGCATTTCTGTCATCCCTGGGATTCTTTCCCTCTCGAATTCTGAATGCTCCTCAAATTGTCTCAAATGACCGCATAATGACATCTCTAGTTAAGAACTATCCATCTGCAATATATATATATATATATATTACAATACTATGATTTAAATGCTGCAATTTTTATTCCTCATTTCCATTCGTGGTAGTTCTGAAGTACTTTTATACACTAAGTAATTACTCCTCTACGAGGTTAAAAATAATTGTGTATATGTAGGAAAATAATATCATTTTGCTTTAGTCTATTATGCTGTATGTCACAAGCGATGACTGTAGTCTCAGGTTTTCATCAATAACAAAAATGTAAGCAAAATTGATTTCTTACGTGCTACTTGTAGAATTTTGACACAACTATTTAGGGCAGATAATTCAACATTTGAATCACAATAAAATACAACGTTTGTAAGGTATTCAGATTTTAGAAATTTTAGAATATTAGTAAAACAGTTTCTATACATCATAATGATTGCATTGCCTCA
This sequence comes from Nephila pilipes, assembly GCA_019974015.1. NCBI lineage: Eukaryota > Metazoa > Arthropoda > Arachnida > Araneae > Nephilidae > Nephila > Nephila pilipes. Next base: position 29,993 of record BMAW01023824.1, on the reverse strand, counting down.
AAATCTCTCTTTTTTAAAATCATTTGATCAAGAATTTGTTAAACGGAGATGAACTGTATTAGAAGTATTTTTCTCAAAGATAGAATCTAAAACACTTTATATATCATACAGAACATATCATTTAATTTTATGAAGTTCTTGCCTCATGTCAGAGGACAAAGATATATTTGATAATAATTGTATTTACCCAAATAAGTCTGGGATAATAAATAAAGAGTTTTGTCATTTGATGAAGGAACAAATTCTTTAATTCCTTGTCCTTCAGATGAATCATTTGCATATTGTCCAGCATTCAAATGAGACAGATTTTGGGATTGAGTCATTATTGCTGAAATGAATATTGCATGAGTAATTTTTTTGCCAAGATTTAGAAGGAAATTTATTTTTTTCTCTGAATGTACTGGTGCCTATTGAATTAGTTATCATCTTGCGCTTGCATAAAATATTTATTCTCTTCTACTTTAATGTTGAAAGATATAATCAGTTAACTTTCATAGGACGCATTCGTTTTAGTACAGTTAAAAAGAAATTAAAATAGATTTAACTGTTCGTATCTATTTTGCAATGCCATCAGTTTCTAGCTTGTATTTAGTTCACATTTCTGAGAAATAAATGCAATAGTTATAATGAGTGATTGATTTCAAATTTCTTTTTCGAAAATTATGTTTTTATGCAAGCTTAATTGACTCTGTATTTGCTGAATGCAGAAGTTATAAAAGCATAATATAAATTGCATAAATATATTAAAATTTTGCATTGTTTGTGTAATTTTTACCATTCCTTTACTGATTTCTTTGTACTTATTTTATTTATATACATATGTTGCTCCATTCTAAGTATTCAGAATTTGAATTAACTGATATAGGAAGAAAAACTTACTAAAAGTTTATAAATCTGCAAAAAATTAACTCACCAAATGTTCTGTTTATATGGATGAAAAACTGACTGAATGTTTCTAATAGCATTATCATTTTGGGCTTAATACAAAATTTTTTTAATAAATTTAAACTTATTTTCTTTTTATATCATTAAAGGGTTAAGTTATCATTAGATGGTATATATGAACATTTAATTATCATTCAAGTATTTTAAGAGGTACCTTCTAACCGAACCTAAAATTTTATGAAAGCATTTCAATTTTTTGATTATCACAAGTAAGAATTTTTTGGAAAAAAAATGATACATATGAATAAATTCTCAACAGCTGAATAAATTCTCAATAGCTTAATTTGTTTCTTATTAGTGATAATGCTTGTCAAGTGGAATCTACATTCTTCAGTTCAGATTGCTTTTATACGCGGATATTAAAAATACTCAGAATTTATATGACACAAAAGTTTAATATATTTTGTACTAATTTTATTCTCAGTGCCTGCAAGTTCAATGTATTTTTAGAATATTAAACAATTATTTATGTTTCTAATTATGGCAAAATTTTTAGAAACTAAATGATTTATTATAATTTTTCCTCTTTTTTACTGTTAATTATCCTATGTTATAAGAAACTTATTTTAAACAAATGTACTGTATTTTTGAGGGAAATAATTTAATTAAAAAGAATTGTTTTTTTTTTTTTTTGAAGAGTGTGAGTATATTTTTAAAATTTATGCCAAATTTGAAAAGAATAAAAAGTTTATTATAAATATAATGTAAGAATTAAAAATATTTCATTAAATTTTTATTACTTGCTAATTGTTTATTGTTAATGTTGTTTTAAAATATATTTTTTTTAAAATCTTAAATGAGATTTTTAAGAAATTTATTTCGATTGAGTTTTTAAGTTTTCTTTTTAAATATTACACACGCAATATAATTATTATTATTATTTTCAAAATAAATACCACAACTATAAAGATAGCTAACTATTATTTAGTTCTTAATGTATAGCATATAGAGATAATAAAATATTTTCTTAGTTATTTCGTCTGTCAATATTTTGTAACACTTCGTTGAATATATCTTAGGAACAATATGTAGCCATCACAAATTTCTGTCTCTCTTCAAATATATCTGAATGTATAGTTCATACATAGGTGCATATTCAAAAAAAAATTAAGTTACCTTGTTTATCAGAAATTCAACACATTATTTAAACTTAATTACATCTTTTTATTATTCGAGCTTAGTTTCGGCAATATCGAAATTTATACCTCATAGTTAAATGCTTATAAAATCGACGTAGTTATGATGTATATTATTGTGTTTCTGTGGAAAAATCGAAAGAAAACAAATTTACATTTTATAATTATAACCGATACAAAAAAATTTCTTTTAAATTATAATATAAGAATGTTTCATTAAATATCTAGTGTAATATTTAGAATCTAAATATTAGACTAGATATTTTTATTGCAGAGTAATCGAATGATTAAAATTGTATATCGTATCATATATACTTTATGCATCTGTAAAAATATAGAATATTTCTGTCAAAGGAATGTGGTAATCAGGGAAATTCTCAGCCTCTATTTACTTTAAATTATGATGAAAATATTTCATCCAATTACGATTTCTGGGTAGAAATTACCGTAATTTAAAATTCTCTTCCATATGGTGGTGATCTGTGTTTATTTACACAGATAGTATTGAGAGGAATATCAAAATTGTGAATGTTAAATTTGTTTACTCACTGAAATTTTATTCGCTATTTAAAATAAAAAAGAGCGAGCTCATAATTAGATTGTTTTTTTTTAAGAAAAAATTAGATTTTAGCAAAATGATTTTTCCAGCTTCTCCAGCAAGATTTCACTACTAGCATGTATAATATTTTAACAAAAACTAATTTTTGTGTAGATAATTTGTGAGATGCGTTATTTTTAAAATTTGTAAGATAATATTAAAGGCACCATACGTAGGGGAAAAAGGGGTTTAGATTATTATAATATAACATAACAACTGAAATTATGTCGTAAAAAATTCGAATGATGAAAAATTCAAATAATTTAATGTGTAATCGAATAATATTAAACTTATGATTCTAAAATTGTTAAATGTTTGTGTAGCTTTTTTAAGCTTATAAGCTTATTAGCTTATTATTGTATTAAGCTTATTATTATTAATGTGGCTTATTTAAACTTTTTTTCTTATCTACCAGGGTCGTCCTATAAGGCCGTAGAAAAAGGTAGAAAAGCTAATTATTTATTTATTTTTTTTTATTTTTCAACAAAATCTAGATTTAGCTTTACACACTTATCAAAGCGTTTCTCCAACACTTTAACATTACAATTGTCGACCCTGATCATATGTGACCCAAGACGGGAGTTTTTGCTCGTTTCACAGTTGTATTCCAAAATTAAGCTTTCTAATTTTTTAACTTTTCCTGAATATTCAGTTCAATGTCGTAAAACGAATTTAGTTGAATTCCATTGAATACTTTTTTATTTATATGTCTGTATACCTAGAACTACCATGGGGTTCATAGCTGACCCAAACAAGATCATTACCTTTTCTTTTATTTCAACCAGGATTTCAACTCTACATTTTTAATTTGCAAAATAATTGTATTAGGACATGTATCGCACTTACATTTTGCAAAGGAGTGATAATGCTAAGAGGGTATATCCACACAACTGGCGTGTACCTGTTAGGCAGGTATGTGAGCTTTTGTGTTTGGAAGCTATTGTATCTATTAGTTGGAATGTTATAGAATTTTCTTGTCTCTGTTACAGGCTAAAAACTGAGGAAAAAGAATATTTTCCCTGTTGCAGAATGACTAGAATGAATACGAATTAGTGGCATTGCAATGTTCCACACGTTTAGTGATGTCCCTCAGCCAAAGAGGTCTTTCGAAAGAAGAAGCTTTGAAATTGCTAAATAAGCTTTCAGAATGTTATTCTTCCGACGAAAATACATCTGATGTTGATAATGAAAATTTTGTTATAAACGACGAAAGAAATGTGGAAAAAATTATTGGAAAAAAAATATTGTGGAAAAAATAGTTCAATTAAAATCAGTTCAGAAATTAAAAAAAACTCTAAGTGCTGAGAAGGAAATAATAAATAAAGGAGAGCAATTATCTCTTCAAAGTGATTTTGAAGGAGCGAAAAAGGCAACTATGTGGAAAATATAACAGTAGTGTTGAGTTTCCTCTGGTTGACGACCTGTTGAAAATATTTTAAAACAAAATCTGGCACCTACACCATACTCAAAAAGAAATATTGCTAAAAGCAGTCCTATAGCTTCCTGGAGACCTTTCATATATGTTAAAATTTGATTATCATAAGGAAATGTACGGTAGTTGTATCAAGATCAAAATTAAATAATGAAACTTAGAGCATTTCTCTCGATGAAATTAATTCCTTTATTGCTATATTATATGTTTGAGGAGCGTTAGCTGTTATATTGGGTTTCCATCACCAGCCTTTGGTTAAATACCTGAGGCAATAATTTTATCTCTTCATCTAAGTGCCCGTTCAGACAGATTTCTAGAAATCATGCGATATATGCGTTTTGACAAAAAAATATCAAGATCAACTAGACTGAAAAATGATAAATTTGCATAAATATCAAATATTTGGAATATATTCATGGAAAATTGTCTCATGTGTTACTAACCAGGAAAAAAACATTACTGTAGATGATCAGTTCTTTTTGTCAGACTCGGCGTAGAGTTCTACAATATATGCCAAAAATCGCTGACACATTTGGCTTTAAATATTTTCGCTGGCAGTAACAAAAACACGCCTTCAAAAACAAGCCGTAAATTTTTGTAATATGTTCCAAACAAACTTGATACATTTACCATCAAATTTTGGTTCGCTGTAGATGTGAGCTCATATTCCATAATCAACGCATTTCTATATTTATGAAAAGATTATTCCAAATCAAATGATCTAAGTGTTGGTGGAAAGGTTGTTCTTAGTTAAGTACAGCCTTGTCTTAAATCAGGACAACATATAACAAGTTAGAGTTTTTCGCATTTCTAAAACTTGTAAAAAGCCTGAAAGAAAATTGTTTGATCTATGTTGCTACAATCAATAGAGCAAAAAAAGAAGTTCCAAAATCTTTGAAGATAAAAACGAATTATATTCAATAACCTTCCTGACACATAAAATAACGCTATTTTTTCTTACTAATGTAAAAAACAGAAAAATGTACTTGTTCTTAGCCATTGCATTCTTCATTAGAAATTATTCAAAAATGAGAAAACTCCTGAAATAAATAATTTCTGTAATTCCATGAAATTTGGTGTGGACTTTGTAGATCAGACGGCAAGAAAATACCGATATCAGTAAATATTTTGCATTAAAAAAAGTTTACTCCGAAACATGAAAAGTTATTATAAAATGTAATTAGTTCTGACATTTCATACCAATTGAAAAAAAAATATTATTTGTAAAAAAGTTAAATTAAATCTACAAAAAACTAAGTAAACTTTTATTTATGCAATGTATCCTAAGTAACTTCAGCCAATCACGCCTACACAGCATTAGTTAAGGCACCAACTCAAAGCAAATTATATTAAGAAATGAGAATGTTTTTCTACAAATATATTATCTTATAAAATTTAGACAAAACATAAAAAAATATTCTATTATAATCAAATATTACAGTGTTAATTATTTCGGAGTTACAAAAAGTATTATTGATGCTATTGATGACTAACGTCTGGTAATGAATTTAAACTTTAGAAAAATAAATAAAATTGAAATGAAATTGAAACGCACACACAACTCAAATTTAAAATTATGTGTATTAAATAATGAAATAATTATAATATGGCTAAATATTTCAGATATAATGTTAGTTCATTAAGTAACATTATGATATAAATTTTATTTGAAATATCTATTTAGATAACGTTCGATTATTTAGAATAAACTTCTCAGTGAAAAACACTTGTCTGGTACGATGTTCACTTATATAGACTATATAGATTTCAAGCATAATTTTTACTTTAAGTTATATAAAGATATATATTAATACTTTTCGATAACATGTGTCACAATTCGTATACTATTCGCATTTTATTGCAGCAGTTATGCGCCATCGATGATAAACTTTTGAATGTTTATTTTATGTGCTATAAAGCAAACTAGTTTAATGAAGGCATTAAATTAAGACATAAGTAAGCATTGTAACACGCCTTAACCAATATGTTTAAAATGACATACTTTTAATAAAAAAATAATTTATTATATTTTCAACATCTAAACAAAACTAATTTTCAAATTAAAGGAAAAGTTAAATTATTATATTGAATATATTAAAGCTAAATGTGAACGAGAAATTATTTAAAATTAAAAACAGATCTGGTATGCCAAAACGCCCCACCTAAAATAATAGGCCCTTTGGTAGATAATATCTCCATCTACACTATAACTTTTGCATTTCTGAATTTAAATTTTGATTCACATTACTCTGCTTTCCATTTGAATTTACATTATGTATTATCGTTATCAATATATCATATTTTCTCAGCATCAAAGCTTACTATTACAATAAATATGTCTCATACTTATAATTTTCTAAAAGTCTTTTTCATCTGAATATGTTATTCTTAGCATATTTTAAAAATGCATTTATAATCATGATTCACATTGCAATATAGGTTCATTTTAAAGTAAATGAGGCTCCAGTATTATTTGTATGTAAAAAATATATTTTACTTTACTTTGAAATGGAATGCAGTCATACACGAAACTTGATGCTATTATTAAAATTTATTTAAAAGCAAAAGTAATATTTTGACTTGCATAAAAATCATAAGCATTTAGTTAATATTTACTTACAGTAATATATTTCTATGGACTGATATAATCGTTCAATGATACTAGTTAAAAGTAAATCGAAAGTATGTCAAATCAATAATATTTTAACCTTCCGGTGATAAGTTATGAGCCAAATATAATTTTAGGTTATTCATATTTTGTGTATATCCTTTGTTTACTTTCTGAGTAAGAAAACAAATTTTGTTTTGTTTAGAAGGAATAAGATTTAAGCACACAACTGATTAGATGTTACAAAAATTTCTTGGATATTATGGTACAATTAATTATTTCATAAAATTGTAAGATAATAACCATATTTGAATGCTCAGGTGTTGATATTTTGATAAAATTACATATATCACAATATTTGTTTTAAAATACCATTTATGACTGGTTTCAGAAAAGGTTATCAAAGGAATTAATTTATTGATTATATTTGTTCAATAGCGTACATACTAATTCTTTTTAGTATTTATAAATAAAATTAAAATATAAGAGTAAATATCATAAATCACTTAAATTCTCCACAATATTCAAAATAATTAAAACATAATTAAGAGCAGCTTAAACTTTTGTTTGCTTTTTGTTTTTAAAGTTTTGAGGAAAATGATTCTTTTATATTGTTTTTTCTTTCCGTTAAAAACTTTGGTAAGCCTAGACAAAATAATTAGAATTATAGAAATTTCCAGAATTATTGGTAAAACTATCGACATCAACAAAAATATACTGTAGAAAATAAAGCCAAAGATATAATTGAACAGAGTTAAAAAAAATGCACTATGAATCTTTTAAGAAGACAACCAAATAATCCCAGATAAATTTTTAAAAAAAATCAAATAATCCCAGATAAATTTTTAAAAAAAATCAAATAATCCCAGATAAATTTTTAAAAAAAATCAAATAATCTCCCCTCAATACCTCAAAGAAGAACCATATATATATATATATATATATATATATATATATATATATATATATAGCCTGTGAAAGAGGATATGATACAGAGACCCTCCAATTTTGCCCACTGTTTAGCATAACTGTATATTTACAGTATTTCTTGTTTCCTATTGGTTACATATCACGTTTGAACAATGTTTTAACTGTGCATATAAAGTTTATTGCGTCATAAATTGTTCTTGAAGCCCTGATACTGTTCTTAAAGTGTTAATAAATGTAAGAATCTGTCTGTAGTAGCTTGTTACAACTAGTAGCAATTATAATTCAACTGTATTAGCATTTTTTTTATTTTCTGCCGTTTCTGTTGAATGTAAGTTATTTTATCAGTTAAGTGTCCGGTTAAAGCTCAATTTAATTTTATACTAGCTCTAATGATGAAATAGTACGCATAATAATTATATTAGCTTCACATATTCAGAATAAGTGAAATTCATTAAGTACATGTTTTAATAATTTAAGTCAACACATTATCCTAAATATACAAAATATTTTTTGCATTTTTCTGCGACCCATACCGCTGCAAAGATTTGATCTAAATTTCAAATATGGAACCAGTTTAGTTTTTAAGAAATTTGAACTTTTATGACTGTTATCATTCTCAAAATTTTAAAACCGAGGAGGAAGTATGGAAAGTTTCGATTTCAGTTTGAAGTATTTTTCGGTTTTTAAATTTAGTTAATAAAAAACATTTTGGAATAAACAAATTACTTGACTGAAATTGTTATTAACTTCAAGTTTCATACGAAAATCGTGTCAATTTGCTTATGTTCTACGTATATTTTGAGTTCTTATTGTTGCTTAAATAAGATTGAAAAAATATCTTTTTCAAGAGATCAATATCTATTTTACACAAAGTTTGTGGGATGAGAGGGGTTTGCAAATAGTTTCATTAATTTTATTTTTTCTAAATAAATGCGGCCGAAAAAGATTTAGGTTTGCTAAGAGACACTGTTTCGAAGAGATGGAATACTACTGAAAATAATAATTCTGAGAAAACTAGTTTTTTACAGATACTACTATAAGCTTTCGGAATATATGTATCTGAATTCAAATATTACTGAGGAAATTGAAAATTTCCATGATGTACTAATCTACAAAATATTTAGTTCACAGATTCCGTACACAACTATTTTCGTAGTGCAACTTTAAAACTTTATTTTGGTAAAAAAAAAAAAAAAGGAAAAAAAAAAAAGAAGGGGAATTAGAAATTATGCTGAATGTTGCGTGTGTTAATTTTCACTAAAGAAAAATTAAAATATGCTCTTCCAGACAATTGGTCGATACTAAACTCAAACAAGCTTTCAGAAATGTTAACAAGCATCGATTTTCGAATGCATAATTTGCCATAAATACAAGATTAGTGGAAATGATGTTAAGATTTGACTGGGTTACTGAGCGTTAGAAAAATTATTTTTTCATGTTGAGTTTACACATACAAGCACTTCTAGTAAAATGGCTAATTTCTATTAAGTAAAAATTATAGATGATCTCTTTGCGACAAATTAAGTTTAGATTTGTATTCGTAAAATAACAAAATGGCATTGCGTTCGAAGTATGGCACTAGTATATGAGTATTTAGGTACTGGAGGGTGTTATGTTACAAATTATGCTGACGAGAGTATATACCTCATAAATAAGAATTTAATGCATAATCGATATGCTGACTGAATTTTGATAGACATGAATTAATGTTAAGGAGTTGTGAAGAATACCAATTATCTAAGCTTAAGCTTAGAGGCGAAAGTTATGAATTCGATGTTTGGTATGAAGGTTATCAAGATGATCGCCGTGTCGACACACATTGGGTCATCGGATTCAATAGATGTAAAAGCAAGTATAAAATTTTGACAACAAGCTCAGAGAATTGTGGTAGGATAACCACTGCACCTCTCTGACGGTGACTCTAAGGATTATTTTATGAATTAAAAGAAAGAAATGTATATAGAAGAGAAGTTTAAAAAAAGGAGAATACACCAACTATATGATTAAAAAGGGAACAGGTTTGTTGTAATCAGTGAAAGAGTGTCGGATAAAAAGCTTTCATTTCGTACAAATGAAGCATGATAGTTTGAAGACAGAAACAATAAGAAAAACTAGTTGATATATTGATGCAATTAAAGCTATATATCAACCATGGTGGCAATTTATACAACACTATTTCATAGCATATGTGCAAGTCAGAAGCCGCAACATGAAGAATGTTCTTCTGGTTAACATTCCTTGTGTTTCTACCAGTTAACATTAACTCCGGTGGAAAGAAAACTAGTTCTCATAGATTCATTGATTGGAGGTTTTACTCAATTTTCAATTAAGGAAGGAGATCTGTCCAAAGCCTTTGTCTTTATTTCCCCATTAGTATCTAATGAACTAATAAAAGTTTGATTCAAAATTCCAATGAAGCATCATATTCATTGGTTTTCATCAAATACTCCATAAATAATACAGCTTTCTGGAAGTATGTATTGTATTACCAGAATTATTTTTTCAGCATTAGAACGTTAAAGCATTTAGAAACATTTCGAGATGCTAATGGCCTTTTAACTATTTCATCATCAAAACACTCGGCTAATTTTACGTATTTTAGAAGAATATATTTTTACAAATGAAATTAAATCATTGAATTACAATTTTGCGCAACAGAATTGAGGCCTGGTAAATTACGGCTTAGATATGCAAAACCCTCCAGAAAATATTATGCACAAAGTTCTGAGTGTATCTAACTTTCATTTGTAATATCCTCATTATATTGCACAAGTGCATTGTGCTGAAAACCTTTAGGAAAGTAAGCAGTTACCATTTCAGCTGTCGTTGTCATAACGAATGTTATCGATAGTGTGCAAAGGATAATTTTTAAAAAGGAAACAATTATATTCTATCACATTTGGTTAAAATAATGCTTAGAACATTTCGAAAGTTGGAGAATAACACATTATACAATAAGAGCTCTGCAGACATTATTAGTTTTTTATGACTTTAGAAACTTTAAATGTATTTTTTTAATGTGTTTTCCATTCTAACAGGTGAATTTTCCTGTTAAATACCAAGTGTTGTTTTTTTGTAAATTTTTTCCTATACATGCATTATAAAAGTTACTATTGATCTGTGTCTAAGAGCTCCAGTCATTATTTTAAAAAATACTAAAGTTAAGATTTTTTAAAAAAAAAAGGTTCATGTATATTTTTGAGGTGAAGCTTCAGAAATAATTATTCAAATTTTACAAAATGTAGGATTTCTAATTCCATGTATGGACTTGTCCAACAATAAAAAAGAACATAAATAATCTGACAAAAACTAAAAAAATAAACATTAACAGTGAAATATTTTCCAAGAATTTAATAATTTTTCCGAACATTTTAAATTTCTTCTATTGTTAAAGCATAGTCTTGTCAAACTGAGAGTTTCAGAGTTAATTGAATTACATAATATGAAAACAAAGTATTAATTATTTTTAATATTAACGTTTCCAAAATAATATTTTGAAAGCAGGTATCCTACGATTCAAACAGATTAGCAAAATCAGGTTCAGAAATTTATAAAATGTATAACTGTTTGTTGTGATAATACTATATTATTATAAGTAAAAAATATTTTTCCCCCACATAGTAGAGATAAGTTATTATAATTGTAATGCTGGATCAGTGACTCAGGTGGCACACAAAATCCTTATCCCCGTGTTTAATTTCAAAATGTAGAAATATTATTTGTTTTGTTCGAGTTATAATGAATGGGCAACTTTTGGGTATATTTTCAATATTTTATTTACTACGTCGTTAAATTTAATAAACACACGCACAAAATCTAACTCAAACAATATTTTAGAAACATGTAATTTAAAATAATAGTACATAGTTTCGCTTTTTTTACATTATAATATTATTTTATTGTTCTAACAGTCATTTTAATGTTTATATATTTAAGGGAAAATTAATTCATTAGCAATGATGAACATCTAATTAAAGCTAAATAACAGACGTATCTACCTACTATCCTTCCATGATTTTGATACGTATGACGAATAAAAGTATTTTCTATAAATTCAAAAAAGAAACCAATAAATTTTATTATACACATTTTATGTAGTTATTATTCTAAATTTATTTTAATTAAGTAATAATCCTCTTATCAAGTATTACCATTTTTAAAAACGTATAACTTAAATCTAAGAGATTTCCATCGTTGATGTAATAGGTAATTTTAAGTTAGGGTACTTTATTACTAAGTAATTTAAGAATGTTAAAATGATTTATTAATCGTTCTGTTATATTTTAAAAAGATAAATCATTTTCAGTAAATCAAAATTTTTATAAGAAGGTGTTTCAGATATAAATATTTCATACATAACAAAAATTAAAAGTAATAACAACCAACACACTTTATGTACAAAAGTAAGTCGCAAAAAATGATATGTTTTTTTAAGGAAATACAAAAATTAAAAAAAAAAAATTGTCTTTATCAGTTGTTAAACGTATATAAATGTTTTATAATAAGCATGTCAAACTCATGAGAATATCTCAAAATTTTATTTCTGAGGAACTGGATCCAACTGCATGTAACTAACGTATGATTATGAATTTTTTACTGAAATTAAAATACTTTTTAATTACATTTAGTTAATGATATATGATCACACTAATTTCAGCAATGATCGTTTTTGATTTGGAGACTAAATTCAGTGATACTGATTTACCTGAATTTTGCAAATACATATGATTAAGAAACGCCAAATTTTTCAATGTGAATTTATTTACATTTTTTTTTGTGTTATTAGTAATAGGAATAGTTATTAACACATATAAAATAAAAATGTCATGTATGTTCTTAAATTACTGTTAAATAAAACTAAGAATTTTCTCAAAAATGGAAAAGTATAAGCAGAGTTAGAAATAGTATATTTATAAGAAAGAAAACGCTAATATTATTTATTTTATTTTTCATTCATTCTTTGTTTTTAAATTTTTTTCATAATATAAACTGTGTTTTTATAAAAGTTAATAAAGTTTATTTTAGCTAAAATAATCAAAATCTTTTACTAGCTTTGCATTTCACATCCAGACTTTAAATTATGATATCATTAAATTATTGAAGGGGAACACATGAAATTATTTTTTTAATAATTTAAGTGTAATTCTTAATTCTTTTGAGGTTTTACAAAACTAATTACACAATGCTATAACTTAGTTCTTGATTATCAGTAAACGATTTGAAATATACATAAATGATTAGATAAATTGAAATAAAGGTACAACACTTTTAGAACGAATAGTAAACTCAACACATCCCTTTGTTATGAACAATAATTCAAAGTATTTTTCAATAACAGCTATGTTTCTTTTTCAAATTATAATTATAATAAAAATTCGAAAAAAAATATTTATTCTTTAAAGTACTTGATTGTTAATGTTACGTTAAGATACGGAAAAATTTAAGAAATTTATTTTTTAATTGATACATAAACGAATATGTTAACTTGTTCAAATGTACGCGAAATCCAATGTACTAGTAGCTAAATTACAGTTAGAGACACATTTTAACTATATACTTGATACATGCACACGTCATAATTTAGAAAATGTTCTATCACTTTCATAAAATAACTGTTTGAGAAATATGATCTGTTTGCTAGTAAAAAATCAAAAAATCGACATCAATTCCTGAAATATCTCTATAAACGTATTAACGGTCATATTTAATTATGTTACAAAAATTTATTTAATATATATTTTTATCAAGTTAATTATATCTTCCCTCATGTGGTGTAATAAAATATGGATATTAGTTTCCAGCAAAGTATTTAAGTATATTAAAAAAAATTATCTTGTGTAATTCGAATCTGTTTTTATTGCGTAGCAGCTTAAAGGCGGGGTGGTTACTCACGTAAACGCATTTATTTTGCAACTGCGGAAGCATATTAAACGAAAATACTCAATTTATATATTTTATATAAACTTCCTAAATATACGGTAATTCAAAAAGTTACCTTCTAATAACTAAGTACATTTAGTGAGAGATATAAAATACTTTGTTACAAACGAACAAATCATAAATTTCTTAAAGCATTTTATAGTATTTGTTAATTGCATATTATGAACATTTAACCATCATTGAGCAGCTATTAAAAATATAAGAAATTCTCATTTAGCCTAATCAATGAATGTTTTTACCTAATGTACTTTTCTAAACTAAACTATTGCATATTTTTCTTAATTTTTTTTTTAAAAAAATGCTTCTATAATCACATTTTTTCCAAAATAAGAATGGCTATACTTATAAAAGGCTGTAATTCCATGTTTTGTTTGGATCAGGTTCATTTAAGTTAAATACCTATCAATAAGTTTCAATTGATGTATCTCCAAAGCAAAGCATTTTAAAATTAATATTATTTGCTTTATCTCATTTTTTGAGCATTGTTTTTCAATCATGCTCCAGGTATTTGAAATTATTTTGAGGAAGATTTGTTGTTATATCTGTGAACTATTTTCTAACTGTAGAAATGCTGAAAAGAAGCAATGAATTCGCACGCTAAGTCGTCTTCCTGAACTCCTTTTAAAGTGTATGTTAAGAAATTTATCTATAACGTTGGTGTGTGTGTGTGTGTGTTTGTACACTTTCCCCTTATGAACGCTTTCACATTGAAAAATACCTTGCTAGTAATAGGAAATAGTAATTCACTATAGTATAGTCTAAATATATAATTTTTATTTACTCTAAGTAGTCCATGAGTATGACGTCATTCGCATCCTACAAAACCATCACTGTAATTTTTCCAATGAATTCCAATTTCATCAAAAAGGTTGACATCTGGAATCAATATTACTACAACTACTCGATTCGGCAGAAATCAAAACTAACCTATGAATCAGATTCACATTTGTTTCAGCGCTGTTTAATAAACAGCCACACACAATAGTAACACCAACTTGTCTCATTATTGTAAGGCATGATGAAAGGCATCTACGGTGTACTGAAAAAAAATCAATAGTGCTATTACTTGAATGCATTTTGACTGACCTGCACAAAAACTTGCATTCGTTTAAGTAAGACTTGATTTCGTGACTAGACAAGAACTCTAAATGATTTTGTTTCACATTATACTTATTTATATACTTTAAGATTTGAATTATAGAAACTATATTGAATCTTTAATTTCCCCTCAATTTGTCTACATAAATGTATATGGACGCATTTATTATATAAAAATAACTTGTAATACTATTAAAAATGTATTTGTCTGTAAAATGGACTAATATTGAGCAATGGTGATACTTTTCAATTAAAATTTAATAACGTATAAACTAAAAAAAAGGAACGAAAAGTTACTTAATCTTATTTAAAAAAATAATGAAGAAAATACAATCAAAATGAATATTTTTTAACTGCCAGTGAAATGAAAAGTATTAATCTGTATTAAATATTCAAAAGTTTGATTCATTATTTTTCCGATGATACTCCTGAAGACAAGAAAAATTTCGTAATGCCTTCTATGACCAGTAATATTGTTTATTCTTGATGTTAAAAAGCAGAAGTGGGTTAGGACATTGAACTAATATACAATACTCTAAGAGTTTTCAATTAAAACAATAACAGTTAAAATGCTTTTTCAATAATTTTCAGAATGAAATACTGAAAATTTAATTAAAAAGGGAAAGCTGTTACAATTTATTTAAAGTATTTCTCTATGAAATTCAATTTCTTTATTCGTATTTAAATACACACACATGCTTATTGATCAAAATCCAAACATTTACTGACAGAAGCACTTGCTTCATAGTTTCACAACAACATTTAAAAAATTAATTTATTCCAAAAATTAATTATTAAAATGTGGCTCAAATTACTAATGAAAAACATACTAAGAAACTGCATGCCACGCTAAATACCTATTAAATGTCAATTGGATTCTAGTTTAAAACTTTAAAAATTGTATTTTCCACATGACAAGACGGAATAACTTTAGTAGTGATTAAATATCTTAACATATAACACATTGAGATACTTCTGATATTTTAAAACGTTAAACAATCAAAGTATCTCACATAATCCTTTGTTAGTATTTTTTTTGAATATTTTTTTCTAACCAGCCTCCTTTAAAATACAAAAAAAAACAGTTTTTTATGTGAATGGTGCAAACAGTTTTCAATTTTTGCACAGCAGTGAGTAGAACAGTTTTTTAATGCATTTTAGTTGTTACAGGTGAGAAATTTAGCTATTAATATAATAGAGGAATAGCAAAAACATTTTTCTTATAATTTGAAATGTTAGGTATAACATATGAATAAAATATAATTTATTACATCTGTGAATAATCTTTTTCTCCTGAATAGGTCTAATCAATTCATTTCTATAATTTGTTTCATGAGGCATCCATGGGTTTTAATTATCATATTTAATATCTCAAGTTCATTCTTCAAATAGGTAAATTTATTTAATTTATAAATTTTCAGACTTGCTAAATATTATTTTGTTTAAAAACATCATATTACGAGGCTGGATACACCATATCACTTATATGTGTATATAAGTATAAATAAAAAAAATATCTGACCTTTTATCACTTTACACTGCAATTCATTTGCCTCTTCAGAAATTAAATTGTTCCATGCAAACTCTTATAATGAGCAGATTTAGCCACCAAAAGTGCTAACATTTTTAAAAATAACACTTTAAAATTTTTCATTTATATACTAGACTTAAATAAAACCATAATTTGCAAACGGAACGGAAATTTGATCGAATGATTTACCAACTCACTCACTCGCGGAATCGGTGATTTAGAAAATACTGTACTTTGAAAAGTAATCGGTCATCACTTTGTTGCGTACAATAACAATAGCCCCTTATGTAGCTAAAGTTCTATATTTCAAATAAATCTCTATAAATGTTGTGTTGTGTATAGACATTTTCCTCATTATTTGGCTTGGAAGGGGAGGTAACTCTAGTTTCATATGTACGCATAAAAAGAACAATTCTGTATTACTCCACTCCACTACGCAACCAAGCCATGGTTTCTTATAAGAAACGAAAAAAATATGTATATAATTATAGAGTATATCAGGAGAATAAAGTAGCAATTGATAAAAATGATATATTAGTCCCCATACATACATGCAAAGGGGAACAAGGAGATGATCTACGTAGGTATTATACAATGTATGAACTTGGCAGCATTAAATGCTATTGTTATTTTTATGCACGTAAATCCTTCTTATAATGAAACTATTTATGCAGAAACGCAATTTTCTAAAGGAATTTAAAAATCAGCTGACACAATCTCACAAAACAATAGCTTTTAAAAATATATATCTATCTCAGTACCAATAAAGAGGAAACTGGCGTTTGCAGCAGGTAATGAACCGAAAAATATCAGAATACCTAAAACAGGAGTATCAAGAGAGAATTCGAATAACGTAAAGGATGTGTGCTTCAGGGTTAGCCTTACTTTGCCAAGATCATAGAAATAGTTCTGTAAAACATATTTATCTTACAAAATATGACCACACACAATTTGTATTAAGACATTTATATTATTTCCTAAACTCTTAAATACCCAACCTTTTAGCAATGGGCACATTGGAGAAGAAAATACTCTTGAAGATGGCATGTTTTATTACTGCTTTCACTTTTTTTCATTGGTCAATGATTGATGGTTTTAATTTCCTCTGAAAATTGAGCTAAATAGCGAGTTTGTTACCCTCAGAGTAATAGGGATGTTTGAAGTTCAAAAAGTCTCTAATAACCAACATTTCTTTATTTTTAGGGAAGGTTCTTCCTGAAGCTTGAATTGTGATCACTTTTCCAATTCTTATTCGAGAAATTCTCAGAAATCTCTTCGAAATAATAAGTAGCATTTTCTTTTTATACAATTTCTTTGTTACTTCCTCAGTATCGTAATTCGTATAGTAAATTTACTTGTCTCATATTTTATGAAAAAAACCATTATTGTTATTTAAATTAAAATATTTTTATATGCAGTCGGCGCAACTAATCTGAGCGAGTAATTATATACAACGCAATTATGAAATTCCATTTTATTTAAAACAGTGTAATTTAATATATTGATATTATTATTTATATTCATTTATACGCTAAAAATATTTCACTGGCATTTTAAATGTAAATTTCTTTGGCATAAAATAAATTGAAATGACTAAAATTTAAGCAGAAAAAATCATTACAACTTACAGAAATCATGTAAAAGATTATTTATTTTCCTTGTGACATCTAAGACATTAGGGGAAGAAAGGGGCTTTAAAATGGAACTCTTATCTCGCACCCTTTCTGAAAACTGAGGCGAAAACTGAGGAATCAAGTGATTGACGTTTATGGTTTTAATATCCTCCATGGTGGTTCGAAAGAATTTCATGGTTAGTTTCTTATCCAACTCCGTTCTTTTGGACAAGAAATAAACTGCCCTTCCTGAAACCGTTACCATCGCTAAAACAAATATTTTGCACGAGGGAGAGAGGGAAGTAAGCTAGAATTTTTTTTGCATAAGTTAAAAAGATATAGAATGAATTATTTGTATTAATATACTCAAAAATGAATAAAAACAAATTCACTTAATTATTTTTATGACATAGAAATATATAAGCTTTGCTGAGTGGGATAGACATTAGGGAATAACTAGCATTTAGGGAATTTTAGAATAACTAGCTTTTAGGGAATAACTAGCATTATTTTGCAGAATCATAATAAGGTTAAAAAAATAAAGATATATAAGGAAATGATCAAAAATTATTTCTCAAAACTAAAAAGAACTGAAAATATGACTATATTTTCTGAAAATTATAGTCGGTGTAAGTTACGCCCCATACATTCGAATAACTGCGAGTCCACCATTTTAATTTTTCAATTCCAAATAAAAAAATCAAATTTTTTTAAGAAAGTTCTATGCAAAGTCTTTCCAAGAGCAGATTTAGCAACACATGCTCTTCATTATAATTATCATTAAAATACTCAATAAAATATGAGAATTATAGTAAACGATAAAATAACCAAAAATGGGCAATAGCAAACTTTTCCGGTTTTAAAATAAAGGGAAACTGTCAGTTATTAAATGGAATATATTCAAGCTGTATGTAACTCAAATTAAAGCAAATGATAAATTATTAAAATGAAAATATTTGAGCTAAATGCAATTAAATTGAAGCAAATGATAAAAAAAAACTAACAACTGATATAGTACACGAAAATGTCCCACTTAAAACAATAGCCACTTGGGTGGCAGAAAATTTAAGAAAAAAAAATTGAAAAGTAAATGTTGTAGAAACACACTCCAGTTTCTATCAATAACATGAAACAAATACATTCCTTCTTGAACTAAAACTGTAAGACAGAAAGCATTCTTACTTGACACAAATTATTCGAATGTACGTTAAAATATATTTAGCATACATATAACTGAGGACTGTAATGAAATAGTAAACTTATAGAGCATAGCATAGAAATAGTAAACTATAGCAAAAATTTATAATGAAAATAACGCATTAGATTCTTATGAAATCTCTTACCAGTTTCTCTCTTAATCAGATTATAAAATATAAAATTATATTTACAGCTGTATAAATGTTTTATAAATAAAAATTAAGATGAGAAAAAAAAAGAGAAAACTTTTTAATTTTAATTTCCTAAAAATTTCATATTTGTGCTCAAAAGAAATGAAGTACTGCTTCAGTAAAGAATTTCGGAAATATGATTGCATTTCGTTTACTAGCAGAAATGTATTATACCTTTAATAAAAATTGATAAACTCAAGAAATGAAAGATAGAATTATGTAATAAATTTCTTGAATGCATTATCTATTCTGTAAAATGAGATCCATTTCATTTTTTTAATAAAAGAGGAAGACACATGTTGTATCCTTGAAATGTTTTGCTTATCTCAATGAATAAAAGGCTTTTTAATACTTTTCTGCTAATGTATATATTGAAGGAAAACTAATTATCTGATTAAACATGCACTCACTCATTTATATATTCCCAATATTCTGAGTAATTAATTAAATTTTTCCTTATTTATATTTGTTTCTTTGTGTATACAAAGAATTTAATACATATTTTCATCTCTATTCTTAAATTATGAAAATAAATCTTACCTTAAGAAAAAAGGAATAATTGCTTCTGATAAAAGTATTTTTTCTGCAATTAAGAACTTGAAAGAATATTGTCATTAAATCTGTATTGAGTAACATTTATAAATGATAATCGTAATGCTCTTTAAGTAATTAACAACGTTATGAAAAATGAATAAGTGTAAAATTTTTGTTTCTCAAAACAAGGCATTTCTTTCAGCATTAATTAAACTCATAAATATAAAAAAATAGTCCCGTTTCGATATTAAATTCTTTGTTATTCCTTAAAACGAATTTCTTTGCAGGAGTGAATATAATAAAATTGCAATCAAGATTTGTAATTTTTCAAAATAATCCAAAATTGTAGTTATCCCATGACTTAATGGACAGTTGAAAATAATTATGAGCGAATATTAATTTTTAAGCATCCCACTGAAATTGTTATTTTAAATTACTTGAGAAACAATCATTACAATAGATGAGCCGAAATTATTTATTCTATATTCTTTAGGTATCCCATTTGATAGAAAAAAATGAATTGTTTTGAAATACGTTGGAGTTTTATGAGAGTGATTACAATGAAACAAAGATTTAATGTAATTTCATTTAGGATTTTTTTCTTGGCTTCTTGCTTAGTAGAATATATGCAGGTAAGTGTACTAAAGTTACGAGTATTTTTCATAAATAACTGTTATTTATTTACTTAATACTCTTAAAAAATCAAGTACTGAAAGAAAATACATTTATTATTCACAAATTTCATTTGGTTTCCTCTTTTATTTCGAAATGTGACATCATAATTAATTAGGGAATGAATATTGCTTTTTCTTCATGGTTGTTTGACACATATTCTCTCTTAAGAGTATACTAGTGGAAATATATAAGAGAGTAAGAATTTAAGAATGTTATTTCTCCTAACTCAAAAAATTAAAAAAAAATCTAAAAAATTACATGAAGCTTCAAATATTACCTTTTATGAAACATTTATATACGAAACAAAAATAATTTATTAAAAAAAAAATATTTTTTTAGAATTTATATATTTAAACGAACGTTATGCGATGAAGAAGGAATGATAAAATTTTGTTATATAATCTAAAGGATCTTAAATTTACCAAGAAATAAGAGGGGGGAGATTATGAAATACCATGTCTAAGACCCCTTGTTTTTGTGATACATATTTGGTATTAAGTAGCATTTTTCTATTTAATGCGCCTAATAATTATATTTTAGGCATTCTAACATTTAGGACTGTAAAAGTATTTTGTTGTCAAAATGGTATTTCCTAATCTTAGATAAATTTGGATATGATTTGTGAGACATATTTGCTTTTAGGTACCATTTTAAGGAAATCTATTATACAAATAAGTTTCCAAATTTCTATACTTCTATAAAGGGTTCCTAATGGATATATTGAACCAAGCAAAATTTTTTCTCTGTGTAATAACTAAATTCCGTGAAATAACTGTTTATATCCAAAAACGATTTTAACGATTGGCGATATATATACACTGCTGGCCACACAAAATACAACACCCAGAAGGACCAGAGATATCACAGCGAAATTTATTTGGCAGATAACATGTTGTACAAAGATCAAACGATTAAAATTACAGCCTCTTGTGAACTGTGGATGATGACAAAATCAGTAGTTAGAGTAACCGCCATTGTTGACTATAATCGCTATCACACGCCTCGGCATAGAATCAAAGAGGCTTTGGATGTATCCTTGGAGTACAGCAGTCCAAACGGCTTCCGCATATTGCCAAAGTTGATCTGGTGTAGAAGCGGGGGGTGTATCCCGGGGCAGTCGTTATGGAAGCATGGTCCACATGTTTTCAATTGGCGATAGATCGGGAGAACAAGCAGGCCAAGGAAGCAATTCAATCTGATGGGTAAAGAAGAACTCTTAAACATTGCGTATCACGTGTGATCGCGCATTATCCTGTTGGAATATGGCTGATGTCAAGCGCCGAAGGAATGGGAGGACTACGGGCTCCAACACCTCAGAGATGTAGCGCTGGCTGTTCAGTGTACGGGTAATGCGTACTAGAAGGATGCGGGAGTGAAATCCAATACCACCCCAAACCATGATGCCGGGTTCAGGACCAGTGTGGCGATTCATAACGCAACAGTTCAGCAGTCTCTCACCAATGTGTCCCCCAACTCGAATCCGACCATCGTGATGTTGCTGGCAGAAGCTGGATTCGTCAGTAAACACAATGTCGTTCCGTTCCGTTGTCCATGTCCGCCGTTCAACGCACCATTGGAGGAGCAAACGCTTGTGGTTTCGAGTCAAGGGTAAACGAAGCAATGGACGCCTTGAGGACATTCCGCTTTGCGGCAAACGGCATCGAATGGTACGAGCGGACCATGAATGATGCGTAGACTGAATCTGTTGTGCTGTAGTTCGTGATGTAGCTGCGCGATCCATCACTGCCATGCGCACAATCTGCCTGTCATCACTTGCAGTGGTGCAACGAGGTAGGTGCAATCGTTCCCTCCTGCATCCAGCGATCACAGATCCACATCACAGTTGCTTGGTTTCATCCAACACGTTGACCGATTTCTCAGAAGGATAATCCGCAATCCCTGTTAGCTATCGAATCCCTGTTAGCTTCCTCGGTCGAATACAGAAACTTGGTCAAAAGACGCTCGATGTCTTCCACAAGGCATAGGTAAACAGCTTACGCAAAAAAACGCACGAAAAAACAATTGCCGTACTTAAAATCGCCAATCTGTTCTCCCCTTATATAGAGCTTGCGAGTGGCGCTACGGTCGCCCGTGATGTACGTCTGCGCTGCAATGCTAATGATTTGCATAGCTCATCGTCGCAAACGCATGATATAAATTCCACATGGTTTGCATGCTTCCTTCAGGATGTTGCATTTTGTGTAGCCAGCAGTGTATATATATACATATATATATATATATATATATATATATCTTAGCAAATGTATCTGAAAAATCAAATATTCAATTCAAAGGGAAGGGAAAACTTTTTTAGTTCAACAAGATGATTAAAGCATTGTTGTTTACAGAAATCCTAAGGTCTACGAATAATTTTAAAGGATAAATAACACAAAAAAAGAAAGAGCCATAAATTAAGCATTTTATTTTCCTTTGTATTTCCGCGTATCTTCGGATATTTCTTAAACCTTAAAGGTTTAAGAAATATCCGACATTTATAGGCTTTTAATAGAATATGTATTAGGAAGCATCTATTTTTTTTTATAAAATATATATCTTCAAAACATTAAGGAAATATTATAAGTATAGAAGTACACATAATTTAGTCAAGTAATTTCTGAGTTTCTCATAGGACAATTCGTGATACTTAGAGATCACGGAATATCATTCAGGAAATTGACGCTGATGCTGCATGGAATCAAGCCTCAGTAACGGAAACATTGAATAGGAGGGTCAAGACGAAAGATTAAACTAACCTCGATGAAAATGGACCTTCAGTGACCAAGACTAAGATCTCGATGACCAATTGTGGTAATGGGAGAGGATAGTACTGCAGCTTCGAGAAACCTATCGCAAGAATTAAGGTCTGTTGCCCAACAACCTGTGCCGTCTCGTAATACTTTATATCATTGCTTCAAATGTAGCACATGAATACGGTAGAGGACTGTTTCAACAAGGCGTACATTAAGGCAGTTATTTTTGCCAATATACCATAGATGTATGTAGCTAATACTTTACAGAAGAGTAGACATTTACAAACGAACAGAACAATGTTTCAAACAAATCACATTTATGCCTAAAAAACCACTATGATGATATTTTAATCTGTGGTAAGAAATACTCAAACTTTTGTTACATTTCTGGTTCTATTCGATTTAGCATTGTATCATTTTAAACGCATTTCTTGTTCCCTTAGCAGCCACCAGTATGTTAATGAAGTTGTTTTTATCCATTTATCGTCATTTACCTTCATGATTTGCTAGCTTAAAATCAAAAAGACATTAAGGGAAGTACCACGTAAACAAATAACAACACTATTCTTCATTGCCTAACAGATATGACTGGTGCCTTGTTCCACATGCTCAAGTGTCCTGTTATCCTTGGAACATATGTGATAAGTTACTGGGAAGCGAATGACCATGAATATACCTTTTTTTCTTCTTTTGGTAACTTGTGGAAGCAGAATGGAGTGAAATGTCTCATAAAGAATTAAAAGTACCTGACTTTCAATATATAGGCGTATTACTTACTAGCAGGTCTATATAAAAACGGATTTCTTCAAATTTCCAATGTTTAACTGGGCTATTATTTCAATCATTTGACCCAAGTATTTTATGTAATTTTCCTAAAAATTTGGGTTTCCTATATTTCAGGGGTGGCCAAGCTGCTTGATAGTCCGAGCCATTTTTCAAAATTTGAAATTTTTCACGACCCGCATTTGAAAAGGTATGCAAAAAAGGTATTAATTTTTTTTTTTACAGAAATTATGTTTATTGAAAACATATAAAAAAAAAGTACAAAATGCTTATATTGAATTTAAAAATTAAACACATTTATTTTACTTCTTTGGATAGTTTTTTTTTTTTTTTAAATTTGGTGAATA
The DNA here is from genome assembly GCA_019974015.1 of Nephila pilipes. NCBI lineage: Eukaryota > Metazoa > Arthropoda > Arachnida > Araneae > Nephilidae > Nephila > Nephila pilipes. The sequence continues at coordinate 5,685 of BMAW01023824.1, read as the reverse complement.
ACTGTCGACAGCACTTCTCAGTAATTCTTTCAGATGCGGGTTAGCTAATACTGATCGGTGTTTGGATTTCACGAATTTTAAAGTTGAATAAAATGATTCACATAAGTACGTTGTTCCGAATATTGAAATAACTCGACCAGCAACCTTTTTTAATTCAGGATATTTCGATTCTGGTACAAATTTCCGAACTTTAAGTACATCTTCGAAGTTTTTTTTAATAAACTCTCCCTCTCCATGAAGCCAGTTTTGTTTTGCACGAATGGCAATAACAAAACTGGCTTCAGCCACATTCTTACCTTGATTGCTAAAGGTCATCAAAACTGACTGTTGTTTATTTAAATTTGATTTTAAAGAAGCAAGTTTATCTAATCTTAATTTGGAATTTGGTGGATACTGATTAAAAAACTGAGGTTGATTGGTTTAATAATGTCGACGTAAATTGATATCTTTATAATTTTTGACCGTATAATTACAAACAACACATAATGCTTTTCCGTTATTGTCAGTAAAAAAGAAGTTCTCCTCCTACTCATCATTAAAACTTCTATTTTCTTACTCGCATTTCTTTTTTTTTTTTTTTTTTTTTCGTTCTATGTCTTCATATTTTAAAAAGAACTGGAAATAAGAAAGTAAATTTAGAAAATACAAGTTTTGCGTTATTAACACATTAACAACACGTGTTACATTCCACGAAACAAATTATAGTTAAATTACTAATACTTCCAGATTACAAATTACATCGTTATCAAGAGTGATACAAATTGTTTCCTCCAGAACGTAATGTCAAATGTCCGTTGTAATGAAAGTTTACAAATTCAAAATCGGTCTGGAGACTGTCGATTACAGACGATTACGATTCGATGAGTCATATCGTTTTTAACTTGGACGGAAATGAAATTTGTTACAACGTTGCACTTAGTCATTCATATTTGCTGTAAGTAATTTAAAACATTTTGAAACACATACGGAACGATAATATTTTTTTTAAAATGTAGTAAAACAAAAATGAAAAGGGAACTCGGGTACATTTATCGAGAGCCACAAATAATCCTTCAAAGAGCCGCAGGTTGCCCCCCCCCCGCTATATTTCATGCTGGTTTCAGCCAAAAGTGTATTTAAAAAAACAAAAATATGCACAAATTTCCCTAAATAACTCAACCAAAAGTGAGGCTACGCATTTCTCTCGCTAGGAACGTATTGCATAATTTCTTGTGATTTTAGTATTATCTATTTCATCCCCAAAGAAGGTTTTGTCTGAATGCTGTAGATTGTTTCACCGTAATCCTATGGTTCTCTCCTTATTGCTTAACATCTCCTTTTTAAGGCATTAAAGCGCAGGTGTGAAATTTTGCCACCGTCTCAGGGAAACACAACAGAAGGTGATATGTTGAACAATACAGCAAACAAACAGTTTAGGAAAAACAAAAGTATATGGAAGTGTATCTCTTTTCAAAATTTAAGACATATTAAACGATGACAAGCCTCTTTTTTAAGATGTTCATCAACTTTCGGAACAGCTGAAAAATTCCAAGAAAATTGTTTAACTTGTACCTGAAAACCTACAAAGGACTATTGAACATATGTCAGAGATTACAGGTTTATCTTAGAGCTAATTTAAATGCATTTTGGCAGAACTTTCTGAATGTAATGGACTGCTGCCAAATTTGTGCCCCGGCATTTAACTGATGAACAAAGTGAGCCTTCTAAGTTAGCCAGTTGCTGAGAAAACGACATAAAAGAAACACTGATTAAGTGACTTTAAAGTGTAATGTTTGGTGTAACTATTATTAAATTTAATTAATTGTCCTTACAGACTTGACATAAACACATAAAGAGGGAGTGGCGCCTCTAAGAATAATTGTTAAATTTTCTTCTTTTGGTTACATTATGTGATGCTTTATGTTAAAATCAAGCTTCATTTTGAGTGTGTGAAGAGTGTATCTGCGAGGTGGGTAGAAATTTTGATGAGAAACTTTATTTAAATGAGTCTCTGGATGGAGTGAAGGGTCAACAGAAAGAGAAACAATGTGCCTGTCCCTCCTGAATGAACTGGTGACACTTTTAAGGAATATGTATTCAATGACATCCTTCATTTGCTTATATTTTATGGTTTTTTTATCAATTTTCAAATTATAAATCTCTCGTAAAAAACAAACCTTTGAAGCAAGTCCTGCATTAAACTTCACCTCTTAAATATCATAGGAAATATTTTCTTTTCTTAAGTAGTTTTCAAAGTTTGAAATTTCATATGTTATTATATTAAACTTAAAATAATTTTATTTACAAGGCATCATTAGAAGTGCATTAAATGTATTCAAGTATATTTTATAAACAGAAAAGAAACAAAATAAATGATAAATACATTTCAAAAATCTAAATGTCCCTTAAGAATATATTTGTTTTGCCAGATTTTATAGTATTGAAATTTGGTGAGATATCTAGGTCCTGTAGAATATGATACAAGCGTCTCACTCCTATGTTTGAAAAATATTCTTGAAAATTTCTATTATTTTAACAATATATTAGAATGCTTAAACATGTAGTGAAATATCGAACTTTTTCTTCAAGTTTGTTCTTCTCAAATATTTTGCTCAAATTATGTATATTTATATTTGAAATATGTGTATTACGATAGTTGATAGTCATTCATCGATATCTATACAATATGATGTGGTGTTATAGTACGATTACCATTTACCACCTTGTGGATGAACCGGACGCTTTGTAGAAGCAAACAAGCTGAATTGAATTGAAGTCATGCAACAGCTTTACTCTTATACTGGAGCACTGCGGAACTAGAATCATCGAGAAAGTTTGCTCGATTTCGTTTATCATGTTTCACCTTTATTTTCATTCAGTAATTCAAATTGTCAGCCAATGTTTTTATTAGTTTAAAGTTATTTTAACTATTTTAAATAATTTATTATTGTTTTATTGTGACACTGATGGTCTCTTAAACATTGTTAAGCATTCAGTTTCGTGATTATTCACGTTAATGACCCAAAGAAACGAATACTAATTTGATTCAGCAACTAGTTCCCACAATATTCGACGACAATGTGATTTATATAAGTGTAAATATATACAATTGAGCTTTATTCTATTTTATTCTAATTATCGAATTAAAACTTTAAAAATATTGAAAGAAAGAATGAACAAACATCATAAAAATACAGTAATTTTTTTAAAAAAATTAATTAGAGTTGAAGCCTTACACAAAAGACCTAAATGTATTTAATAACGTATTGCGGGAAAAGAAAATCAAGTTTCATTTGACCATAATTACTCTACGACTAATTATCATCTTAAGAATTTTAGTTTACAAACATGGATATTTTCGATTTAGTTTAATATATAAGACATTCATATGAAATCAGTCAGCTTAAAATGATATTTGATTCAATTTTAAAATTCATATATAAAATTAGGGTCTAAAAAACATATATTTTCTTAGGAAAATATTAAATTTGCCCGTATATGCACATATATGGATAAACATCCAGTAAAATGCATTATATTAAATAAGTAGTACTAATACATCAATTTTAAATATATAGCACAGTTTTATTGCAAAATTTTATAAGAAAATATTAAAATATTATGCTTCATAGAAGATTTTTTTATGAAAGCACACAATAATCATTATACATGTTTTGTTCTCTAATTTATTTAAACAATGATTTAGAACTCGAATTTTGCATTAAGTATTCATATTTTAAATGCAGAATGCATGCGATGACAAAGACTGCTCAAAATAATGAGTGAAATTCTAAACAACTCTTGAAATTAAAACTATGCATTTGCAATTGAAATTAGTGGACACCCAGTTTAATTGTTGTAAATTATAAACTTCTCAAACAATTTCATATAATTCAATCATGCAATAATTTAAATTCTATTCACGAATTATTTGAGATTTCTGAATAAGGACCCAGAATGCACTGTTCATGTAAAGGCTATATTTAGATAATAATATGATGCTTACTTCATTATAATTGAAGAATGAGAATATATGATTCCCACATTCATATGCAGCTTTATTAATAATCATGAAATATAAATCACAAGGATAAGGTTACACACAATAATCGAAATTTGAAAGAAATCCTGTACTTTTGATTTTAATTTTTATTTTTGTAAACTTTCTAAAACATAAACTATATGAAACACAATACTAAAGATGGTTTAATATCTCCTAAGATTTAAATTACATAAATTCCAGACACTTAATCAAATAGTTAAAAATATTTGAAAAGCAAATTTTTATTTTTAAGCTAAAAATAACTAAAAAAGGGAAATAAAAATTTAAAAATAGTGATATTAAATTAAATGCTGGTTAATAAGAAAAAGTGTTATTGTATTATTCGATGCCCTGTTTCAATGTAATCAATAATTATTTTAAAAGTTCCAATTTTATATAAAATTATATGATCCAAATCACTTCCGGGTCACCAATTTTATAATGTCACCATGTATGAAATAGAAAAAGAAAGTAGTTGGAAAGAGCATGATTTTTTTTAAAAAAAAACAACATGGAACTGCAGCAAATGCTTATAGAACAATGCTAATCTGATTAATAGTGACTGAAAAATACTGCTTTAAATTATTCCTAAACAATGATTTATAGCAACTGCCACATCAGGTATCCTAAGATTGCAAAAAAATTCTTGTGGAATTAAATAATTATGTGAAGCTACGTCAAGTTAGTTAAATACGATAAAATATTTAGATAGTTATAATTATGTTCTGTTGCCAATGGAGACTCTGGGCAATTTCTACAATAGCACTTGGTTTTCATGTTGTCTGGATGAATATTTTATGCCCTTGTAATTATTTGTGCTGAGTCTTGCTATTAAGAGGTTATATTGGTCTGAAGTATTTCAGTTATATAATTAGTAATATTCTTAGAGGTTGGCTGGAAAGTCTGTTAATAGCGAGAAATATATTCATCAATCAGTATGATGATATTAAAAGTCTGGTTCAAATTTCGTGCGTCCTCAACTAGCAAATCTACACATTCATTGCAAATCTACACATTCATTGTATTGATGTATGCAGGAACCCATTGACAATCGCAGATTATTTTTTTTAAAATCTCAATATTTTAAGAGGACAATAGAAATATATAATGCATGTTCAATAATTTTATTGAAATTTATATTTACTTATCAAATTATGAAACATTTATATGAAATCCTTTAATGGAAAGTCTATTTTTATTCTAAATCTTGGCAACAACATAAGATATTACCTGTTTATTATTTTGCTCGTTCAATCATCTCAGGTATATGAATCTTGTAATAATAATGTTCCAATTTAAATTTCAATAAAACATATTTTCATGATCAGCGTAAGATTCTACATAATGGGAAATCGAGAAAAAATATTTTAAATTGATCGCTACTGATTGTTTAATTGGATACAATAGAGGATTGACTTGCAATATTAATAAGATATTGAGATATTGAATTTTAAATTCATTTCCTCAGTTGTTTGAAAATTCAGAAGAACCAAATATAGAAAGATGTTTTAATATCCTTGACACTTTGCATTAAATTAAAATAATATCCACTGTCAAAAAGCCGTTACTTTATTTTCGAATAATATCTAAAATAACTATGTGGCAAAAGGAAAGAATATTTTTTTCATTTCATTATATATATATATATATATATATATATATAT
>BMAW01023823.1:0-20395 GCA_019974015.1 Nephila pilipes | reverse complement strand
TATGACATTACGCTGTACTTACAGCCAGATGACATGCCAATAAGTTTTGATTTTGTTATTTATATGTTGCAATACTTTGAGAAAGTTTCTCAGTTTTTAATTACATTTTTCTCTGATGAATTCAAGTTCCATGTGTTCGGAAGAGTGAATACATATAATTCATGAATCTGGAGCTCGGAAAATCCTCATCATGTGATGGAATTTGTTTGTGATAGACCCAAAATGATTGCTTGGAGCAGCTTGTTACATAACTATATTATTAATTCTTCTTTTTGTGATGAAAAGATAATAATAGGAAAATTTATATGGATATGCTGGAAAAAGGTGTCTTTCCGCATTTTCATCATTTGGAACTTTTGATTATTTTTGAATGTGATGGTGTTCCTTTTCACCAGAGCTCATAGGTCAGGGAAGCATTAAAAGTATTTTTCCTAAACAGAAGGATCCCCATCAATTCCTTATAGCGTTTCCTGGAAATTAACTATTGCCTGATATCATCCGTACCTGTAGAGTGTAACAAGCAAAAGTATATTGATTTTTTTTTATTAATTTTATGGGTTACTCTTTATCATTGGATTTCGTTTTCTATGTACGAGAGCATGTATATATGCTCTCTTACAGACTCGAATAAGGTACATTTGATTGGAATACATTAACTTCACAATATATTTTACCTCTTAAATTAAATATATTTTCAATAAATCTCGCTCTAATTAATGCGACTTGATAAACGTTTTCATATAATCTTCCATTGGTAATACTCGGGCTAAGATGCACATTAAACAATTTTGACCTCAATTTTTGATTAAAAATGTTTTTGGAATAAGCATTACAATTGGCATTTTAAAAACAAATTACAAAATATCTTAATTGCTTAGTTAAAGTAGTAAATTAATATGCAAATTAACGCTATAAATTTCGTCTAGTCTTGGGTTCGAGAAATGATTCACTGTGTAGTTGCAGCTGATGCATGTTAAACCAGGTAAGAATTTAGTTCCTCCCATTAGTGTAGTGTGGAAGTTAGGACAGAGAGAGATACCCTCTCAAGAGCCATCCTAGTCACTTGAACGACGCTCGGAATTAAAATTCCGTCATCAATATCCCTTTGTTTGCTTTTATATGGCTATTAATAAAATCAAACCAAATTCTATGATTTAGATCTCAAACATTATTTCAAAAGGTTCTGACAAAAACAGTAAGTAAAAATAAATATTTTCTCAAATACGAGCGTTTTAAAGATTTACCCAAAATAATTATAATTGAGAAATTTGACGAATAATTTAATTACTTGCAACTGTACTTATAATATTAGTGAATAATTATTACGATATTATAGAACTAGAATAAAATAAAAATTATAGAAATGTATATTCAAACAAATTAAAGTTAAATATACATGTATATGTTCCTAAAAAATACAGGTTTTGAGCTTGAAATGCAAGTGTTGAATACTTAAAACGCAAGGTTTCAATAATTACGTCGTTATGCCAAAATTCATACAAATTTTATTTACAGACACTCGTTAACTAAAAGAAATGGAAAACAAGGGAAAACATGGCGTCTCTCGCTCCAGAGTATCAGTTCCTGAATAATCTTTTGCACAAAATATTTCAAGCTCTACTACTGAAACGTCACACTGTTGCCACTAAGGAGAATACAAATCTCTTACTCTAATAATTTTGAGAGGCTTACACAGTGGACACACAACAACAAGTATTTATATTCTCAAAAGGACTTCAGTCAAATAGGTTTCGCTTCATCGACATGAAATTATAAATGAAAATTCCTTGTAAAATATTAAAAATTTAGCTTGCCTAATCACCCAACACCATAGCAATTAAATTGATGGATGAAGCTGGATGAATTTTTAAATGGAAGTACAAATGGCTCGATTATTGAGGGCTTTCTCAAAGTGAATGCAATTCGAAGTATTTTAGACGAGATATCATCGATTTCTAGCAATTTAATACAGAACTCAGTTAGTGAAGCTTTGGTTACTCCTTGGTGAATGGGGAGTTTTAGGAGATTTAAAGATTTTTATCTGGCATACCAATTTCCGAAAACTCGAAAAGTTCTTCTATAAGAAACTGCTACATAGTTACGTGTTTTTTTTTCGATTACAATTATTAAAAGAACCAGACAATTTTTGAAAAATTTCAAGATATATTTTATAAATATGTTTAGTGTGTTTTTTTTTGCTCTAAAACCGATTTTTATTTTCTCAAATCGTCTGTTGTTTATAAATAATGTATCCTTCTTCATGAAACTATATACTACAAAGAAAAAATCTATCTTTTTGGAAAATTCTTACTGCATAACATTGTTATACGTTGTTCGAATTTCTTATATTTAAATTTTATCAAACAAATTGCTACAACTTATTATATATATTTTTATATTTTATATAATACATAAATTCAACTAATTAAAATATATTAAAGCAGTGATACTTAATAATTATAACACTTTATATATTGTTATATTTACAAATTAATATTAGTTATTACGGACAACTTAGGATTATATATTATAAATATTTATAATATATTACATATATAATAAATATTTTAGAGGTGATATAACATCATTACTTACATACCAATAATTTGGTGACCTATTTACAAAGTCACTATTTTTTTCGCTAAAATCACCAAGGACTACCCCATACTTCACTTTAACTCACAATTCATTTCAAGCAAAGTGGTTGGGAAAAAACTGAAATTTTAATCTGAATTCATACAAACACGAAGTTTAACTAAAGAAAGATTAGTTTTCTGTGCAGTTAAGATAAAAATGATGCCGGGAACTCGTCTAAATAAAGAAAAAAATAGCGAACAAATATATTTAAGTAAAAAGGTCATAAGTATTTAACCTAGAAATGAAACAATTGAAAAACTACCACCAATGCTTTAAGGGGACTTAGTACCTTTGCACCTTCAAAAGTTCGATTTTCCTAATTTGATTTTAAAAAATAGTACTAAATGTTAGGAGCATTTTAAAATAAACCGCGTCAAAATCCGACAATTATTACGTCCTGTGCAACAAAAAATGTAAATGTCTAAAGTGGCTTGTTCTATGTAATGCAATGTAAACAAACCTCTTTTTCTCAGTTTGCTATTTTCACACAGGATTAAAAAAAAATCTTTTGCATGCAGAGCTTTAAAATTTTACATGATTGTTGTACTTGCAAATCTTTTTTCTGTGAACCTCAATTTTGTTAATAGGATGATTAGATTTTATTTTATAACATGATGAACGAAAAAAAAGTTACTAAATACAAACTTGATAAATTTTTAATTTTTCATTTTTTTTAATGTAAGGTAAATTTAAAATTTGAAGTTTACAGAATAAGGTCATTATTTATCTTTAATTTGGTATAAGATTTATGGTTCTACTGTAAATCTTTCAAAAGTTATCTTGTGGGTAACGTAAGGTAAGCTAAATTTATTTTTCAAATTTTTGTACGCATATTTCATGTTGTATAAGAAAATATATTAATTTAATAGCAAAACCTGACCCAATATTTTAAACTATGTACTTTATTACACAAATTGGCAAAGTTTCATTCTGAAATGAGCAAAAATTGTAGTTTTATGAAGAATTGAAAAAAGTTTGTCAAAATGTTCTACTTTTGATTTCGTAAGGTACTAAGTCCCCTTAAGAAGGTTTCTGGATAATGAAAGCAGTAATAGATCTAAAATATAACGGCAAAAAAGTAGGATACCAAACACTCATTGCATAAATTGTGCGGAAAACTTTCAAGAAGATTGGATTCAATGTAGGAATTGTGAAGTTTGGGTTCTCGACGATTCGACAAAATGAATGAAAAAATCTATTCTATGAATGCAATGCTGTTTTACAAGAATAATAAGAACGTAGAATGTCTTAGACTTTAAAATATTATAAAATATCTTATAATTTCCTTATTTTTTTTCTAATCTTTTCATCTTTTTATCATGTACTAACTTAGCTTCATGATCATAGCTTGAACTTTTATAAAGTTCTCGAAAATAACTCATAATAATAAAAAGCATATTAATAAAAAAGCGTCTCAGGAACGAAAGTAACTTTCGTATTGCACAATTTTTTATGTGAGATATAACTTCCCGCAAAAAAAATTGATAAAATAGTGTTATATGCAAAATATTTAACATATATTCAAATTTATTCATAAGAAAAAAAAAATGTCTTAAAAGCGTTATTTATTCAACTTGTACAGTTCTGTATGAAATGTAACATGATCCAATTCATCTACAAAATATTTTATTGTAAAGAAAAACCTAAGATGTATCCAGTTCTACCTGAATTTATTTATTTTTTCAATTGTCTAACAGTTTTCGAGAATTGAATTATTTTGTACACTAATTCAACATCGGGTTCTAAACATATTCAAATAGTGTTTGCTTCCAAATGGGTACCATTTGTAGGAGAGCGAAATGAAATTTTCTCCGAAGCGACAACAGTTATTTTTTTCTACTTTCTAATCATTATCACCTTTTTTTTTTTTTTTTTACTTTTTTTTTGCAGTACATTACGTCTTGAAATTGCTTTTAGATAAATAAGTTGTAAATTCGGAGATTTTACGACCATCACGATGTAGTGACTTTTATTAATAGATGGTTACAATGAAATTCTAGATTAATTTAGCACGAGGAGTACGCTTTGGATTTTGAAATTTTTGCCTTTAAGTACAAGTTTTAATTCGTCATATTAGTAGTTTTATTTTGAAAGGTATTCTTCTATTATAATTGTCCAAATAATTTTGAATTTTATTTTACCAGTAATATCTTTGATTTGTTACATGTACATATAAATTTCTCAAAATTTGATCAACTTTTAGGGTGCCAATGATATTTACAACTGCTTCAAATGCTAGTAATATTCATTGGGATCCTTTTTGTTAATAAAAAGATAGCTTAAACGTATGCAATGTTATGTTCTAACAAATTCAACGCAAATTGCACAGTATTAGAATTATCTTCAATTTCATCTTAGGGAATCCAATATATGATGAAACATAAATTCTATGAAGCTTATTTATGAAATTAGGATACAATTGATTATACTGATAGTTAATCTTTAAAAATCATGTGTATATCAGGAAAGAAAATTTTTAATAATTTTTCTTGAAATGCCTAGGGAATGAGGTATGCATAAGTGTATTGAAATCCTTAAGTCATTGTCACCCTTCTTCCTACCTACTAATCATTGAAACTTTAAAACCTTTATAATAATTTCTGCCTTTCACCAAACAATCGAGTATATTCAGTTGGATACAACTCCCGTGGGAACTCAATTGAAATAAATATGCAGGCTGTTAAATTATCATCGTGAAATTAAATACAACCATTCCTTACTACCATGTAATAAAATATTAAAACGTCTGATTTTGACCATTGAATGGGTCTTTAAAATTTAGAAATGGTCAATAAACTACATCATGTTAAACCCATTATTTCTCATTGGCACTCATTTTGTATAGAGAGAAGATGCCTATTGACACATTTTCGTATCAAACACAAAATAGACATACATCATTTTTTATCGGAGAAAAAAATCTCCAATGTTCAACTCAATGTATTCCCCACTGCGACATTTATAAATGAATACTTCTGCTTAACTCTCTATATTAAAACATTTTAACTTGTATACTCTTTCTTTAAATGATTGGGTTGACGAAATTCTGAAACCAAAACTATTTAGATTTTAAAATGATATTATATTTCTCCATTTACGATGAATTATTACAATTTACCTTAATCTCTATATTTGATGTAATTTTAAAATAGTTTTAAAATTAAACTATTAATATTGATACATACGTGCCTAATATATAACTTGTGATATCGGTGCCATAAATTCCACCAATCAACTAATCCATCCAATTTAATACTCTGTATACATCAAGATATTCAATTTTTGTAATTAAGAAAATGCTTGATTGCTTAAACATACAAATTTGAAACATCTTCTGAAATATCTTCTTACAAGTAGTATGCAGGGTTGAAAATCAAGAAACGCAATAATAAAAGCCAAATGGGAAACATTTTAATACAATGTCTACTTTCATTGTAATATCAATGAACGAAGTTTGATGAGGAGTAGTAAATAATTTTCAAAAGTATTTGTGCAACATTTTTATATTTTTCAATGTTTAATGAAAGCTTTCATTGTATATACATTCTTTTATTTGATTAAATAAATTTTAGGAAAATAATATAATATTTCTACTTTGTAATTTACTCAATTCATATAAATTAGTATTCATGACGAAAAATGATAATATGAATATATAAATCTTAGGTTATTGAAATTAAATTTTATGAAATGGCGAATGTGTTAAATCACGTTATTAGTAAAGTCAATTTTTGATTCTACATGTATCTTTCCAATCATTTTAAAACTGTTTGAATTGTTAAATGTGCCAATTTATACTCTCTGTAATTGTTTTTTTATTTTATTTTACATTAAAAATAAATTGATTTTAAATTTATAACAGCGATAAAGGCCTAATTAACATTTTGGGGGAAACGTTTTTATTTAAAAAGTATACATTTGTGAATATTGATTTTGAATTAGAACAAATGATATTTTTGCATACAAAGACATTTTTTTAAAAAAATTCTTGATTTATTTAAGGATTGAATTTAGTTTATTTAAATTCTTCAATTCAAGAAAATGTGGCTGTGTTTACAAGTATTACACAATTGAATCAATTTTAAAGGATCACTTCTCAAATGTTTTCTTTCAAGCAGTAATCAGGAAAAAAAAACATAGTAATTTACAAAAGAAAAATGTGAAATGGCTTTTAAAACAATATCGCGCATTAAATCTTAACATTTTATTTATTTTCCATTATATGAATGAATAATTTCTATAATCATGATTAACATTTTGTTCTTCATGGTTACATATTCGTAGTTATTTATGAATACATTTACTGGAAAGTTTGTATCTAAAAAAGCAGTTTAAATATGCAAAAATCATTCTGATACATTTTAACAATTCATGAAATAATACGTACTTTGTTTCTGTTAAGTGTGTTCTAAAAAATACATTTTCCAAACGTTTGAAACGGTTTATACCTTTCACCTACTAGAAATCTCATCAATAACTCATATGTACTGTCCTTTTTAAACTGGATTTCTTAATCTTTGAATGCTTCAATAACTGATTATTTCTCCACTTTGTTTGACAGTAACTTTCAAGGTACATTCAACAAATTTTCAAAAGAAAAAATAGTTTTCTTTTAAAAAGTGTTATTTTACTTTTATTCAAAACTTAGATATTTGTTTCTCTCACAAGTGAAGTAGTGAGAATTAAAAGTACCTTCCTATAACTGCTTCTAATTTTCCAAACTTTATGTATGTGCATATTCCACTGAATAAAGATACTGGTAATAATTAAGTACTAAAAATTTTAAAAGCATTTGTATTGCATTCGTTAAGTTAGTATTTCCCAGCTTTGAAGAAGAAAAACTGTATCCAAAGGATTTTGATTCTATATCAGAAATATAAAACATGCTCAGTAAACAATTAATATTTTCGTAAGTATGTCAGTAATATTTTGATCCATTCTTTTAAATATTTAATGGAAGTTCGAAGTATATATATATATATTATTTGATTAAGCGATGGAAATGGATTTAGGATTTTTTTTTTCCTTTGAATACTTTTTTTAATTCATTTGTAATAGTATAGATGACGTAATTCGAAAATAAGAAAAAAGCTTGTTATTAAAACAAATAATAACACTGGACAAATTTCGACGTTCGGAGTTGACCTAATTAACATGCAATCACATACAAAATAAAATTTTATAATGATTTATCGAGAAGATTTAATGAAATGTATTTAATTAACAGCATTTAAAACAATAAAAGAAGTGGCAGTTGCTTATCTCAATATTAGGAAAATTGAACATCTTGCAATGTGATAATAACTGATAATTTGCTAAAAACCATTTTTAAGATGTTTATGTAATGTGGTCGGATTTCAAAATTATTCATAGAAAGCCGAGACACACACACACCCATATTCCCCATATTCTTAATTGAAAGCTAACTAAGACATTGAAAATATGTTATTCACTTGGATTGAAACAAACAATACAACCAAGTAGTTAGAAGGAGTAAAATTCATTCAATTCCTAAAAAATGGAACACAATAACCTCTTCTAGTTCAAAATAGTTTCAAAACATCCATAAAGAGAGAGAGTTCTGTGTGTAGCAATCACTAATCAGGTCAATGTGTATAATCATGGCGGCAAAATAAACGAATATTGCAATATGAATCTTAAATAATTTTACATTTCTACCAGACTTTGGTTTAAGAATGAAGACAATCATAATCATCTATAAGAATTTTACGAGAATCTGAACTGTGAATGGAGGTATATCTCACATAATCTGTTTTGATAGAGATGCTGAAAAAATGAGCAGAAGTTACACATTTATTTCACAGCATATCTCTCTATATATCTACCATTAGGATCCAAAAATATTGCACTATAAGCGATAATAATAATTTAAGTTCAGAACGAAAGTAAAAAAGCAAAAATATCTTACACTTTGTTGTGGCCGTGGTAGCCTAACTGATTTGTGTCCGGTCGTTTTCGTTCAGTCACCGGTTTGAGCCACAATGTAGAGGGGGCTAATGCACTTTAAGGGGGTCACTTCACGTAAATCGGTCAAAAAAAATGGATTTTTCAATTTTTTAAAGAGAAACTACAAACATTTCTGCTTCAAATGCAACTTAAATTTTTGTTGTACCTAAATTAGAAGTATTTTAAATATTTTTTTAAAAAGTTGTTTACATGTGTCAAGACCCAAAACAGCTGATTGTTACGCCCCCTTTGAAACCAAAACATATTATACATGCTTCTTTCCAGTCTTATGAAATTTTTTTAAATTCATGAAAACAATTTTCATCGATCAGCAACTTGTTGAGGAAAGAATCGAAGTGAATAGTAATAGCAGTTTGTTTACATTTCAAAGTTTGTTATGGAATGCAACGTGCTATTTTAGACTCACCTAATGTAGACAATCTGTTCTTTTCGAAAACTTTTTTCATTTATATTTTTCATTATGTCTCGGTTTAATATGCTCAAACATTTAAGTACTAGAAGTTAGAGAGAGATGTTTTTTCATTAAATACAAGTTCTTTTGAAGCTATATAAGTTTCATATAAACAATATGCTTATAAATATGGTAAGTATGATGGTATGGTAAGTATCAACGTTAAGTAAGTATGATGGTGAGTATGAAGATTTTTTTAAATTATTCTGATAAAATAAAGGAAATAATTAACATTTCTCTGTTTTCTTATTGCTTAAAATTATGTGTGTTATGCATAAAATGCAAAAAACATGGTATCCATATTAAATTTGGTTGTCTAAACCGAGGTTTGGCTACAGAACTATTTATATGTTGTGACAGTTGTGGTTTCGAACAACCAGTCCTTAATACTAGAGTCACTCAGAGTTTAACTAATAAAGGGTATACTAATGTGCATGAAGTTAATACGAGAGTTAATTAAATTATTTCGCAAATCATTGTCTTTGATTTCAAGGAATTCTAATATTAAATCGTAGAGCGCATAAAATCGATTTAAATATCTATTTTTAGATAACCAACGTTCTTCTTTGCGAAGTAATAAATGATCACATTCTTCATTATTTTCCAAACATAGTTGAGCAAATAATCTCTCACTGAAAGCATTCTTTTTGATATTATTAACTGCTCTAATGAAATAATCTAATGATCCATGCAAACATTCACAAAGATTCCTTGCGACTAAATGATGTGGATGAATGACACAATGTACTGAAAATATATTCGGTACAGATTGTTTTAAGTACGCCAGAAAGCTTTGTTTTCTTCCTACCACGCGCAAAAGGGAACAACATCCATTCGGGATTATCTAAGTGATGAATGTCTTGAAATTTTTGGTTCAGATGTGCATGAAGAGCCGTTAGTCATTGACAGTTAGCAAGCGAATCATCTCTTTTTGCTATTTCGAATATAGAAACGGAGCACCGTAAGTAGCAACGAAAATGATATTAATCAAAGGTGTATCTTTTACATCAAAAAATATTTTTATTTCAGTAAATAACGTTGCACCTTTTTTATCGGGTTCCAAATATTTGACAAATAACAATTCCCGGCAAAAATTTTCTTTCACAGGCCGCGGTAGCCTGGTGGTTGAAGCATCAGACTCGCGGCCTGCAGTTTTTGTTGAGTCAGTCGTGAATTCTTGCTTTGATGCTATAAAGGACTAGCCGTGTAGCCGGAACTGATGTACATTAAATATGTATGTGCCTAAATTCCTCCCGAGGTATGGAAATTAGGAAAAAGGGGAAATTGCCAGTTCAGGTGCCATCTCGTCACTTGAACAAGGATAAAAATTACGAGCTCCGTAGATAAAAGCTCTCGTGTTGCTTCTACTGCAACGTTAAAAAAAATAAACTAAACTAATACAAATTTACTTATATCCCTTTTTAACAGATAACAGTATGAGTGACCCGAAGAAAACGGGCCAACAATACAGTGCTGAATATTTGAAGTCTGGCTTTATTTCATCACCAGGAAATAGTACTTTTACTTATGTGTCTTCTATGTAATAAAATTATATCAAATGATTCAATGAAACTTTCCAACCTTAAGGAATATTTTTAAAAAAATCCGAAGTGACATTAAAAGACAAGGATTTAACGTTTTTTCAAAAAGTCAAAGAAAAATATTTGAAATCACCGTCACTGTAACAACACACAGGTATATTATCTAAGGGAGATGATGATAGACTTCGTGCTTCTTATAACATTTATTTATTGATTGCAAAGTCCGCAAATGGGTACAACCGAAGATCTTATTTTACCAACTGTAAGTGAGATAATACGCACCTTGTTCCACAAAGTATTAAAACAATCAAATATAATTACTTCCCTTAATTTAATGTTTTAAATATAAATTGAAAGAAATCAAAATGTACTAGAACTGATATATAGTTTTTCCAATCACATCACCTTCATATAAATTTAATAAATATTTCCATTATTGGTAATATTAATTTATTTCTCATTCTTTGTAATCTAATTATTACATTAACATTTAAGGTATCCGACTACGTTCTTAATCATGATTTAAAAAAAATAAGTAAAATGAATAAATGTTTTTTGATATGTAGAATCATCTTAATTAGAATGCATATAAAAAATCATTTCAAAAGTTTTATTACATTAAAAAAATTATAAAATGCAATTTTTTATCATAGCATATTTTCAAAAATCTTTCTATGACATTGTTATTCAACATATGTATTGATGTGACACATGTACAGAAACCGAAGAAGTATTTTTTTAATAATTCTGATTATTTGCAGAGTCATTAAGAGTCGAAGTAAAAACACGGTTTTTTTTAAAACAAATTCCTCCACTTTTATATATGAAAATTAGAATAAATCCACTCATATACCATACATGACAAAATCCTAATTCAGGATATTAAACCTTTCACTACTGGAGAGAGAAAAAAGAAGTGGTCCTCTGGGCCCGCAGCTTCCTACCACCGAGTGCCACGCTGTACCCAGATGATTTCAAATATTAAACATAATTCGCGAAAAAAATTTCTTTAAACTTGGCTATTCATTAAAATATTTTATATTTAACATATATTATTTAAAATTCATTAATCTTAATATATACGAAAGAAAAAAAGGTTTAATCGAAAATTATATGCTTTATACATAAAAGTATTACATAAAGAATCATATCTTTTAAGAAAATACAAAATATAATTACATTTGTTACTTAATTTTCATGATATAATGATGTACCATTACGTGGAATATTTAGATATAAATAATGAATTTTATTTTTCTGTATGTCATTTTTATAAAAGAAAATTATTTAATGCTTTATCTAACGTCTCATGTCTTTCACACATATTTTGTCATTTTTCGACACATTAATTAGCATATCTTAGTCTAAGTAAATACTTTCTTTCCGTCGTGAAAAGTGGCGAAAATAAAAACCGACGGAATGAGAACATCTGCTACCAAAATTCCTAACCCCCATAAGCATCCATAAATTCTCATTCGAACTATTAAGAAGCAAACAAGAAGGAAAAAGGCATGCCGAAAGTAAGTGCACCATTTAAATAATCTTATTAAATTTAAAGAGCCACGCCGTAACACGTGCTTTTAACAATTATCCCCCTCTTGATAGCCAGAAGTGAAATCCAAGTCCATATGACAAAGGTCAAGAATCCAAATAACTTATCTATATAGATTTCGCGGTATTGTAATGCCATATAGAAACATTAAAAAATAAAATAAAGCATATCCCTATTGATACGTTGGTCTGCAACAGACATTCTTGGAGCGTATCTAATGTGATACGCTTGGCACAGGAGAGCAAACGCAAATGTATCGCATTAGAAATCATTTTTTTTTAAAAAATTTGAAGTAAGTGATTTTATTAAAATTAATAATTAAATGTTGTTAATATATCCATAACATGACTGTAATATGAACATACTAAGTGAAATACATATATATTTGCTGCATTGAACGGTTTTGATAAAGTTTATTGTTACCTTTTCCTTTCATCATGACATCACTACTTACATATCACTGATTTGGTGATCTATTCAATGAAAAGTGGTGGAGGAAAAAATGAAATTTAAATATGAATTCATACAAACACGATGTTTAACGAAAGAAAGATTAGATATATCTGCAGCTAAGATAAAATGAATAAATTATCTAATTGAATGAATAGAACACGCTTAAATAAAGAAAAAAATAGTTGACAAATCTATTTCAGTATTGTGATAAAAACTAGTTAACCTGGAAATGAAAAACTTGAAAAATTAACCCCAATGCTTTAAGAAGATTTCTGGATAATGAAAGCAGTAATAGAACTAAAGTATAACGGAAAAAAGTAGGATACCCAAACACTTATTGCATCATTTGTGAGGAAAACTTAGAAGAAGACTGGATTCAAAATAGAAATTGTGAAACATAGGTTCTCGATGGTTGCGCAAAATGACTGAAAAATTCTATTCTATGAATGCAATGTTGTATTACAAGAATAATAAGAACGAAGAATGTCTTAGTGTTTAAAAATGTATGAAAATCTTATAATTTCCTTATTTTTATCCAAATTTATTCACCTTTTTTATGATGTATTAACTTAGCTTTAAGATCTGTAGCCTTTACTTTTATAAACTTCTGGAAAAAAACTCTGCATAATAAAAATTGTTTGCTTTCAAAACTAAAAGTAAATATGGTATTACACATTTCTTTATGTCAGATATAATTTCCTGCAAAGAAAATAATGAAATAGAGTTGTATGTAAAATGCTTAAGAGATATACTAATTTCTTCATGAGGAAAAAGTGTTTTAAGGTTGCTATTTATAGAAATAGTATAGTTATGTATGAAGCGTAACAATATCCAATTGATCTGCAAAAATATTTTATTGTAAAGGAGAAACTAAGATAAATCCAGTACTACGTGACTTTTTCTCTTTTTTTCCGTTTAATTGTATAATAGTTTTGAAAATTGTATTATTTTGTACACCAATCAACTTCAATTTCTAAACTTATTCAAATACTGTTTGCTTCAAAATGGGTATAATTTTAGGACAGAAAAATGCATTTTGAAATATGTTGTGGATTCTGAGATTTTACGAGTGTCACAATGTAGTGTCTTTATTTATTAGATGACGGTTAAATAAAATTCCAGTTTGTAAATAAAAATATAGCTGAAACGTGTTAAATATTATATTCTAACAAATTATCTTCAATATAGTCTTAGGCATCCAACCTAATGATTAAGCGTCGGGCGAAATGCTATTTTGTATTTTCAAATCAGATATTTTGCATTATTAAGTAAATTTTAATTTTTGCTTTAAAATTAATATTAAAAAATTACAATGATCAGAATTGTAATCCTAAATATATTTTAATGCAATAGATGTAAAATTAATATTAAAAAATTACAATTATCAGAATTGTATTAATAAACATATTTCAATGTAATCAATAAGGAAATAAATAGAGTACGTGCTGATAGGTTTGTTTCCCTGATATCAGCAGACTTTTCAGTGATATAAGTTAATATATTATCTTACTTCAGTATCTATATTTTTAATATTAAATCCATGATGTAATCAAATATTTAAGTGTTAATTCGTAAATTACTTTGAAATAAAGAGTAAATAAACGTTTAAAAATAATTTTGAAATATAGAATACATGCAGTGAATAATGATATTTATTAGCAAAATCTAGATTGAAGTGAGTACTTGAACTAAAATAAGAATGATGTAATCTCTAAGCGGAACTCATCTTTCAATGATTTTTTTTTTACTTTTCAAAGCATTATAGGGTTTATGAAGCAAAGAAATGAATGTAAGTAAGAATATTTAATATCATCTTAACATCCCTTAATTAATCGTGTTTCCATGTTTCCAGCGGTTGTGTTCCAAGACTCCGGGCCGGCGAGTTTTCGTCGAGTCTTGGCTTAGATCCGTTATATGATTCAGCATCCAACAAATAACTGGTCAATTGCACTTTACAACTGATTGAGCTCCCGAGTCCTCTCACTAGTGTGATGTTAAAACTTGAAAAAATGTTTAGTTCTTTTATCGTAACTAACATTCGATTTAGATTCAAAATTACAAATTATATCGTCAAATTTCCTACTGTTATTCTCAAAGTGTCGTTAATATACACTCACGGACAAGCCGAAAGAGGGAATTTAACGTCGTTCTCCCTAAGTATAAAACTGGTAACCAAAGCTTGTTTGTGTGTGCTGCATGGTTTACTGAGGAAGAGCCGAGGTAGACATGCCATTACGCCGTTTTCGAAGACTATATGAGCAGCTGTCACAGTTTGAGAGGATAGAATCATCTTCATTAGGGAAGTTGGGTGTTCAGCTAGGCAAGTAGCTCGTCAATTAGGTCACTCTGATTGTGTTGTGTTGAGGTTTTGGACCAATGGATCCGAGATATATCATTTATATTAAGATCAGGCTCTGGACGCCCTCAACAGACCAATTGTCGAGAAGACTGCCACATCGTAAGAAATGCACGCGTACATCAACCTGCTTCATCAGCCGCCATACAGGTATAGGTAGCGCCTTTCACTTGGGGCCCCTGTGTCACCTCTAACCTTACAAATACACCTGGCTCAAGGACATCTGGGATTGCGACGCTAATTACTTGTGCTTTTCTTGACGCCCACTCATCGAAGCCTAAGTTTGGTGTGGTGCCGCGCACGAGGAAACTGGACTGCAGAGGAATGGAACCAGGTCGTCTTTAGAGATGAAACGAGATTCAATCTGAGCAGAGATGTCAATCGTGTTCATGTGCGGAGACCCAGTGGCGAACGCCTTAATCATGCCTTTGTTTTACAGCGAAAAATTGCTCCCAAAGCTGGTGTGATTTTAAGGGGTGCCATTACCTACAATATATGGTCACCCCTAGTATTGATCCGTGGCACCATGACAGCCCTGAGGTATGTCCATGACATCCTGCAACCACATGTGTTGCCATTCATACAACGGCTCCCAGGAGCCATTTTCTATAATAAAATGTTTGGCCTCACACGGCAAAGGTGTCACAAGACAGTGTCCGCTCTATTACTACCCATTCTTGGCCTGCGCGATTCCCAGATATGTCTCCAATCGAGCATATCTGGGATCATTTGGGATGGCAAGTTGGGCATCCCACAAGTTTGAACGAACTAGAGGCACTCTTATAGCAAATATGGAACGAAATGTCTCAATATATACAGAACTTGTATGCTTCAATGTCCGATCTTATCGAATCGTGCATTCGCGCTACAAGGGGATCAACAAGGTATTAAATCCTCCGTTCTTTTGCCTTTTTCTATGAAATAAATTATCATTTTTCTTTGATTTTCTAATAATTTATTTATATCAAAGTAGTCACTGCATATATAAAATTTCGTTTCATTTTGACGACTCCTAATTTGTGTGCTAATCTTTTTGTTCTTGAGTGTACAATGACAATTACAATCACTTCAATATTTTCCAGTTTTACTCAATTATATTGCAGCAAATAGTTTATTTAAATATTATATATATATAGGGTTATATAATATAATATTAAATAATCTATTTAAATATATAGGGTTATTTTCTATATTTAAATAATCAATTTAAATATAGCAAATATTTAAATATTTAATATTCCAATTCAGTTATTGCCAACCTGTATTTAGCATCGAAATCTGTAAGAAATA
The DNA here is from genome assembly GCA_019974015.1 of Nephila pilipes. NCBI lineage: Eukaryota > Metazoa > Arthropoda > Arachnida > Araneae > Nephilidae > Nephila > Nephila pilipes. The sequence goes on along the minus strand of BMAW01023823.1, from coordinate 4,127 downwards.
ACAACCGCCTTTCGTGAAGCTGCGGAAAGAAAAGTGCATTACTCTGGTTTAAAGATGTAGTTGATCCTAATAACATTTTAAAAAAAATATTTTGAGACATCTTAAAGTTCTTTTTTTATAGAAACGTTTATCAATAAAATAGCAATAGTGTTCTTTGATACACTTTTCTATTATGCTCGGATTTGATTCGTCTAAATCTAAAAGTTTTCTTTTTATTATTAATGGAATAAATTTTCTTCTAATCGTGATTTATAATGAAGGACAAAATCGTTAAAAATGACACTAACTTTTGTAGCAGAATTATGTTCACATTCACTCTTATGAATCGTTTTGTAGAAAATAGGTGACTGATTATGTGCAACATACATTAATTGTTCCAAAATTTCATAATTGATAAAGATTTCTGAATTTCGGAAATTTGCCTACACATAAAAATACGAATGTACAGTAAGAAATAATTGTAACAGATACTCTATAGCAGGTGTTAGAGCGAATCATTAAACTTTCGAATATCCTAAAGGTTTTTTTGTTCAACATTTGCGCAATAGAATGGCGCTGCATCTCTGAATAGAGATATTTACGTATTAGTTTTAAAGTATTGAAAAGGTGGAGACCTTTCGAGGAAGGACAGAACCTACAAAAGAAGCACAGTCCTCCTTAATGGAGGACGATTGTTTACCTTAGTAATATGGTAAATCTTATGATTCTGATTCTGTATCTTTCAACTTGTCTCTGAACTGCTTACGGTAGAGCCCATGTGAATTTAATAATTTCACCATTTTGTTTTAGGATGCCCGCATATTTGGAACATATAGCTTGGTTGTGAATAATAAAGTGCAGAAATATTAAATGTGGAATGTTTTTTTCATTACACTTATGTTTCACTTGTCTAACCATGACTTTATTTTTGCGACTAAGAATCAGGAAAAGTTTTATTATTTTTTCAATTTCCTGAATATATATACTTCGGTAACAATCCGTTAACGTGCTTCATAGGGAATCCAACTCTTGCCTTCTCTCTTGCCAACTCTTGCACGTTCATGTATTCTTTCACACTTCTAATAAAAACAAGCAGTTCAGAAACAGTCGAGCAATTCCTCTACTACAATAGAAAAATGACAAAAATATCTTTCTGTTTTTGCTATTGAAGTCACTAAGCTTGCAGTCATGTTTCCAAAACGTTAGACAATGGTATTAGCACCCATAGCAATTTTCTAAAATGGTCTCGTCTGTTCCCGAAAAAATTCCTCAGCCAACTCCCACAAACACTCTTTCAACACTTAACCATCTGTAAACTGTTTGCCACTTTTACCCAGGCTGTGTACAACTATATATTTGGTCTTCGTTAAGGATTTAATGTCACCTGAGATGTGAGGTGATCTTGTAACTTAGAAATTTCTTCGGCATGAACGTTACCCTTCAACTATACATATTTATCCTGAAGTTCGCTTCAATGATGATGCTCCAGGACGTAATCTATCATCATCAATGTCACAGTTTTGGTGCAAATGCCTCAATGCTTTCTCGTAGGATTTAAAGAAATATTTCAAACTACATCCTTCTTGAAATTACCAACACTCATCGTCTACTTTTCTTTTCCATTTTTAGCACATCGTTAGGTACTAAAATAAAGTGACTTCAACGTGAATATATAATAAAACTAAAAGTATATCTTCCACATAACACCACTCGAAAAACCTGATTATGTGAACTAATTTCTTCGTAATTATCGCTACAAATGTCCCTCAAGAATTTTTATGAATTCTTCTGATTTTTTCTGTTAAACGTCGTTGAATATAGTTCGCAAATCTGTCCACTTAAGGTTCAGAAAATGTTGTTTTTAGTTAAGGTTTCTTCTTGAGAATATTCAGAAAATTATAGTTAAACTAATGAAATTTCCAAAACCTTATGCGCGCTGGTTAGTATTTACGCGAAGGAAATAACCACGAAATAAAAAGAAGAGCGCAACATGTTTTAAAATTAGAGCTACCACCATCACATCCTCATCGCAACAGTCAGCCACAACCGGAAAACTGTGATTAAAATAATCAAATTTTGAACAAGTATCAAACCATTTCAAAAACCTCTACCACTATTGAGATAGTTTAATATCATCACATTTACTGTGAACAGAAGCATAAAAAGTAAGCAGAAAATAAAGTTTTGCAATGTAGTGATCGGTTACATATCGTAAGGCACAACGGCACGCTTCGATTTTAATTTTTTAAAAATGAATATATAAGGGAGCTGACCCTTTTAAAATACGTGTATATTTTCAAAAAAAAAAATTCCTAATTTTAAATTTTTCCTCTGGACGGATTAGAAAGCCTCGAAGACGCAACTGGCCTGTGAGCCTTAATTTGGAGATACCTGCTTTATAGATACAAACCGTCTACCCTGGAGACAATGACCCCGCACTAAGCATGTATGGATAAAAGTTCTTAAGATATTATATACACTGGTGGCCACACAAAATGCAACATCCTGAAGGAAACATGCAAATCATATGAAATTTACATCATTTGTTTGCGACAATGAGCTATGCAAATCATAAGCATTGCAGTGCAGACGCCATCACGGGCGACAGCAGCTCCACTCGCAAGCGCTATATAAGGGGAAAACAGATTGGAGATTTGAAGAACGGAAATTGTTTTTAGTGCGTTTTTTTTCTGGGTAAGCTGTTTACATATACCTCATAGAAGACATCGTGCATTTTTGACCAAGTTTCTCAATTCGACAGGGAAAGAATAGTAACCTATAGAGATTGCGGATTATTCTTCAGAGAAATGGGTCAACGTTTTGGACGAAACCAAGCAACTGTGAGGCGGATCTGTGATTGCTGGATGCAGAAGGAACGACGGGTCCGATCACTCCCACCTCGTTGCACCACTGCCTATGAGTTCATGCAGATTGTGCACATGACAATAACGGATAACGCAGCCACATCCCGAACCATAGCACAACAGATTCCGTCTGCTACGCATCATTGGGTGTCCACTCCAGCTATTCGACGCTGTTTGCCGGAAAGTGGAATGTCCTCAAGGTGTCCATTGCTTCATATACCCTTGACTTTAAACCTAAAGCGTTTGCGCCCCAAATGGCGCGATGAACTTCTGACATGGGCAACGGAATGAAACGAATTTGTGTTTAATGACAAATCCCGCTTCTGCCTGCAAAATCACAATGTTCGGATTCGTGTACCGTGGTGAGAGGCGGCTGAATTGTTGCGTTATGCATCGCCACACTAGTCCTGCACCCGGTATCTTGATTTGGGGTGGTATTGGATTTCACTCCCGCACCCCTCTGGTATGCATTACCGGTACACTGAACAGCCAGTGCTACATCTCTAGGGTGTTGGAGCCCATGTCTCCTACGATATTTTCAGCGCTTGCCATCAGCCATATTACAACAAGATAATGCTCGGGCACACGTGGCACGCCATGTTAAAGAGTTTATCTTTACCCATCAGATTGAATTGCTTCCTTGGCAGACTTGCTCTCCCTATCTATCACCAATCGAAAACGTGTGCTCCACACCACCCGCTTCTACACCAGATCATCTTTGGTAATATATGGAAGCCGCATGGACTGCTGTACCCCAAGGATACATCAAAAGCCTCTTTGATTCTATTGCGAGGCGTGTGGAAGCGGTTATAGTCAACAAATGGTGGCTACACTAACTACTGATTTTGTCATCATCCACACTTCACAAGAGGCTAAAATTTTAATTGTTTGATCTTTGTACAGCATGTTATCTGCCAAATATATTATTCTGTTATATATATGGTCCTTCTGGGTGTTGCATTTTGTGTGGCCTGCAGTGTAGTTTCGAATTCAAGAGTAAATGAAATTTACAATGTATTTACATAGTTGAAGATATACATGGCAGGAATTTAAAAGGAGAATTAACAGAAGCAATTTTCTTGCATAAATAAGTTGCATAATGTTAAAGGTATTACATAAAAACATCCACAAAATCGAGAACAAAAATGTTGTGTTATATACATATATGTACATACAATGAACTCTACAATAACTACTTAGCAAGAAAAATAATAAAAAGCTTAAACAAAATTAACAGATTTGTTGAGTAATTTTATGATCCTAAAAAATACAGGTTTTGAGCTT
>BMAW01023820.1:0-27714 GCA_019974015.1 Nephila pilipes | reverse complement strand
GTTTTGTATGCTGTCGTTAAATTTATTGCAGTTGTAGCATTGTGTGGTTGTGTTATTTTTGTAATTATCTATTGTAATCGTCATGTAGCAAATTTTGGTTAAATCGAAGATTTTTTTTGATTTGTTTCATTTCTGGGTAACGTAACTATGAACATCAGTAGGGAAGTTTTGTTCGCTTGTGTGTTAGTTAATTTTCTTTTAATGCGTTGAAACCGAGTTCTTAATGTACATCTTTATGGTGAGTATTCCGCGGGAAGCGCTTTATAACAACTTTCAAAGCGCGTGTAATTTTTATTTCTATGAAGTCAATTTGTATGGTTTGGTATACAGAACAACGTTAAGAGATCGATATTCGTCAACATTATTAGTGTAAAGTTTGATGTACTCGCTAGAGAGACGAGTACGTAGCGTTGGAATTTCGTTTGTGAGTTCTTTTAAGTGTTGCTTAATTTTTTTTTTTATTTTTAACATTAATGGAGGAGGGAGATTCTTAGTTTTGTTAGAGTTATCATCATTGGGCTGTTGATTTGTGTTTTCATTTTCATTACTTTTTTTATTTTCATTTGAGGAGTTTTTGATATTTATTTTGAATTTGAATTCTAGTTATACGGTTAGACATTAAATTTAATTTGCGAACAGTTTTTCTTTTAGGAGGTGTCAAAAAATCATGAGAGTCGGTATCATTGATATCAGTAGCGTTTATGCTTGGGGAGAGGGGCGGGGTGTGTTAAAAAAGGCAGCCAGCAGTATGGCAAGTAAAACGCACTCACCCTCGAATCATTTCAATTCTGTATCTTGCATCCCGATTGCATACAGGGCACCTTAATATTCTGGATGTTCACAGTCCTTGTGAATAGAAAAGTTGTGAAGTAGACTTTTGGCATCAGAAGTTATTTTTACTTTTTAAACACGTATTGTAAAAGTAGTGGTAGTTTTAAAGTATATATATAATATGAAATTATAATTCTGCATGTTTAATGTATGTGCTTTCCATGTCGCTGGATCGTTAAGGTATTTCTTCCGTAATTTTCTAAAGAGGTGGTTATACTTAAAACATTTCTTATCGTACCCATACGTTATCTCTCAACCAACAGATATGCCAACTCACTTTCATTAACCAGCAAATTTTCTATCCACAATCTGAACTTTTTATCCAGATGTCACATCGAAGAAAGAAATATCCAATCCATCCAATGCAGCAAAATAGTTACAAGATTAGGGCTAGAGGAGCCTGTGGAATCCAACGTAAACATAAACGAACCCATACGTTACAAAAACGCACCAAGGACATGGTAGGAAGAATTTTTAAAGGACTACAACACCAAGCTATGAACAGGTTGATGGGATGTATTTTGCAGATTTTTCCTGGAGTTATTGGCCTTTTGAAAGTATTTGAAATAAAGATATCTTCAAGTATCCTACGAGAAGCCATCAACAAAACCTCTAGCAATATTTCAGACAACTCAACAGTTACAGGACCAAACTAAAAACTTTGAACTGATTTCATGAATTTTGATTCCATTTATATTTTTGCTAATTTTATAATTCAATATAATAGGGGATGTATTATTTAAGAATTTATTTGTAGAATTTAGACATGAAAAAAAATTAAATCCTCTTTGTTAGAGGGCGCAGTAAGCGTTAGTTATTGTGAAGACAGTTTCCAGACACGAGAGTGTCAACAAAGTTCCTTAGCCAAATCCAACAAATATTTCTTCACTACTTTACCACCTGTAAGCGGTTTGTTATATTAACCAGTGAATAAGAAACTTTATAACTGTCCTTAGTTAAGGATTAAATTACATTTGAAGATTTACTGAACAATGTCCTCTGAGATGCGAGTTGATTTAGTAATTTAGAAAATTTTTCGGCACGGACCTTACCCTCCAATTGTGAATATTTCTCTTGATATTTGCTTGGATGATGAAGGCTCTAGGTTCTATTCTTTCACCACAGCCATGGATTCGTTGCAAATAACACATAATGCTTTCTCGCCCGATTTGATGAAGAAGTATTTGAAACTCGATTTTTTTTAAAATTGCCGACACTCATCGTGTATTTTTCTTTTCCTGTTCTCTGCCATCGTTGGGCACTAGAATAAATAGTGAGACTGAAAGTATCTTGCACACAATATCGCTCTAAAAATCTTATTGTGCAAGCTCATTTCGTCACAATTACAGCTGCAAATAACCGGAAACAATTTTTAAAAATTCGTATGATTACTTAAGAAAAAACTTACCTGATTACAGTCTGCAAATATATTCACTTGTGGTAGAGGGATTATTTCTTTTATTTTATTCCCTCTTTCTCAAAATATTCGGAAAATTCTTGTTAAACTAACGGCATTCCCCGTACTTTATACACACTGGTAAGTAATTATGCGAAGGAAATTATCACTTAATGAAATAGAGTGAATCATGTTTCATATTAAGACGCTAACTGACACCAACATCTCCTCATCCCTACAGTCAAACGCAACTCAACTGGCAAACTGTGTTTGAAATAATGAAGTCTTGAACAAGCGGCAAACCTTTGAAGAGCTCTGCCTATACAGAGCGTTATATTATCCCTTTGACTGTGAACAGAAGTAGAAAAAACATCGAAAAATTTTGGAGATGTAGGTTTCGGTTGAAAAACATAACGCACTATTGCGTGCCTCTATTTTAATTCTGTTATAGTGTAAAGTCCACGTAAGCAACAACTCATCTTGGCAGGATATACATGAATTTCAGTAATTTTTTTTCCATACATAGAAAGGTCTCCACGGGCCGGACGAGAGGTCCTCATGGGCCGTAGTTATAGTTCTACTTTTCAAGATTCCACAGCAGTTCTTATTTTTACTTTATGTGAAGTAGAACTCCAAATATCGCTTTTTAATAATGCATAGTAGTTGAAAACGAAACCAGAAGCAGGGAAATTTAAGACTAGTGCAGACGATTTATCCTTTTATACGGTATTATATCCCTAAAATAATATTTTAAAACCTTAATTTTAATTTTCTTCTTATTAAGCCACAATTTATTTATAATTATTTCAAGCAATTCTGTTGTAGATGATTGGCAACAGTGTTTTCGACTATCGCAAATGTTTGTTTACATTTTTAGTTCGTGTTATTTCGTTTATGTTTAATTTTTTTTCAATGTTTACATTACTTTCAGTTCTTTTCTTGTTTGAATTTAAATGTAAATTTATTTTTCTTGAAAATATGAGAGTAAAATGTGATCATATAACGCGTTTAAAAGAAAATTTTAAGGAAATTAAAAGACATTTTTACTACTTGATTCAACTTGTGTACGTCAATTTGAGAAGACTGCAAGTTAATTGATGCTACAACGGAGTAGTAAACCTAAACACGATGAAAAATATTCATCAGGTCATTTAACTAGGAACTTAAATATTGATTGACAAATTTCATTTGGTTCTTAATTTAATTAAAAGGAATTTTTCCGTGCAGTTCTGTGGCAAAATGCTACCAAAAAAGTATTTGTTGAGAACTATATATTGTGTTTGAGTGCTTACATTAGCGTTGTACAATTTAATAATAGACTTAATGGTTTATTATGCATATTAAATAAAATGCACATGGTTTTTGGATATAATACTGTACAGGGACAAACAGCATTTGATAGTGAGTGTATTGAAGATTCAAAATTCTTATCACTGTCAACAGCAAAAATTTCCAGTAGAATGCTTGGTAGAAAGAAAAAGAAACACAAAAATGAAGGGAAAACATGGAATAACCTATAAAATTGGGAAATTTTAAGTTATTTAATTTTTAATTTAAATATACATATATATTTTAAATGTGTGGTTTTTATAATAAAATTTTCACACAATTTTTGCTCGAAAAATAGGATATCTCCACAACAATCAGCCAAAATTAAATGAAATTTGGTACACATATTTCAAAAATACCTTACAGTATTGCAAACCACAGGTTTAGATATAGTCACACTTAATCATATTTTATAGTCATTTTTGTATTAAAACATGAATCAATTTTGCCGAAAAATCATATGTCAACTTCAAGTGATCATGCAAAAATCATTAATGTCAACTTCGAATGCTTATGAAATATTTCTTAAAATGCAGTTTGTGACACTTCATAGAGATTATACATGCCCATTATTTTTTAAATTATGCTGTTTTTCTTGATATTAAAAATTTTGCTAAATTTCATAAAGCTTTTATTCCCAAAACCTTGAGGTAAAATATATGTATATACATCAAATGTTTGTGATATTATAAGTCTGTTTCTATTGTTTGTCATTATAAAACTTTCCTGATTGTCAATTTTTGAAAAATTAGTCTAATCCTTGTCAGATGTGTTTCGAAGAATTATAACAGGCTCTCACTGTCATTAACAAAAACTTCCACAAGAAGGCTTAGTTCCATTAGAAAAAAAAAGAAACATCACTATTGCGGATTAAGAAAGAATAACATATAAAACTCGAGAATTTTATGTTGTTTCTGTAATATTAACTTTAAGTAATATATGAATATATTTTTTAAACATGTCGTTTGAAGAATGAAATTTTCACCAAAAGTCATGCACGAAAACGTGATATCTCCAAAGCAATAAAACTAAATTCAATAAAATTTGGTACACATATTTAATATGTCCTTAGGAGTGTAATAGACCGCAGGTTTTGAGATAGTTACATTTAGACATATTTTACAGTCTTTTTCGGTCCAAAACATATAGTAATTTTGATGAAAAATCATATACATAAACTTTGAATCCTTATAAAATATTTATTTTTGAAAATAATTATTATTCTGTAGTCAGTTATACTTTGCAGGAAGTAATATGTATGAAATAAGAATCCATTATGTCTATTATTTATTTAATTATCCTGTTTTTCTTAACGTTGTAAATTTTGCTGAAATTTCATTAAAAAAAACCTTTTTATCAAAAACTAGAGATTGTATAAGTATATAAATGTAAATGTATTGCATTTTATGTCTATTTCTATCATTTGACTTTAAAATACTTTTCTGAAAAGCATTTTTTAAAAAATTGGTCTTCGAACCTAGTCGGGCGCCTTAATTTAAGGCCTACTACAGTATCAGGAAATTTACTTAAAAAATATTTTTTTCTCCTTCATCCGGAGCAATTTTCGATCATTTGGGATTCTTTGTACCAATGTTATTTCCGGACAGATAATTAATGGACAGTAAATTTCTGGACACATGGACAGTAAATTTCTTTTGTAATATTCTGTTATCAGAAGAGATTAAAGTCAAATTCTGAAGTGATATAACGAATTGCAAATTCTAAAAGATATGGTTTCGATCTCGATTAATAGGATTTGGAGACAATGGTTCGTAGTCACTCCATGTGTTTTGTGATTCAGTGCAGAGTGCAAAAGCTACTGTAATTTTTTTTAGATGTGAATGCAATAATGAAATATTTGTTCGTTTTCTAACCCTGCACGACTCGCGATGTATGTAATTAAAGTTTAATCAGTGGAAAATACTCAGTAGTTTTCCGGAATGACTCCAACACTGCTAACTCATGGATCAAACGAAAAAACTCATTGGGAACATTCGTGGATAAACTTGTGATGGAAATTTTTTCTCTCATAAATGTAAGTGGTCATACGTGCCAGGCCAAGTAAATCCCACGCATTTGCCTTCAAGAGGCTGCTGTCATCATTTTTAAAAAATATTGTCGTTTGTCTAAAAAAAGCGAAGGCAAGTTGATTACGCTTTAAGAAAGAACTACCGGAGACATTAATTTATTCTGGACTTAGAAAGAGAGATATTACTAGGGTAAATGTGAATATTAAGTATCAGGATGGTGCAAGAAAATTTCAAAGTTCTCAAAAGTGGTTAGAGTCTTAGCTTGGATTCTTAGATTTATTGAAAACTGTCAAATAACAGGAGGTAATAAAGATCAAGTTTGGAGGTACAGAGATCTTGGAATACACTTTGTTCAGAGAAAGAGAGTTTTCTTGAGATCGGAGACTCGCATGGAATACGGTCTTTTGTCAAACGAAGTCATAGTGGCTAGTGATGACGAAAATAATGAAAGGAGTGTTAGAGGTTAGAAGTGAAGACGAAAATCATTGAAAAAAAAATGATAATTTTGACTTTCGATACCCTATTTCACTTCCATTCAAATACGATATTGTGGATTTTTTAATAAGGGAATATCATAAAAAAAAATTATCAAACTGGAGAGCAAGTGCTTATGGCTTTTATCAGAGAAGAGTTTTGGGTAATTACATCAAGATGAGCTATCAGTTCAGTGATTAATAAGTATATTTCATGTAAATAGTTTATAGCAAAGTGTCATTTGTAATCGAACCAATCCAACTGCCTTTTGATAAGATACTTGAAAAAAGCCACATTTAAGAGTGAGCGATTGTTCATTAACATCACACTGAGAAGCAACACGAGAGCTAAGGACCTCATAATTTTGAATTTCGGTCAAGTGACGAGGATGACACTTGAGCTGGCACCCCCTCTCTAAACTTCCACATCACATCTACGGGAGGACTTCTGTCTTCGACCATTTTAACCTGTATCAGTCTTGCTATACGGCAGGTTTATAGCGGTATCACGTCGAAAACAACGCAAACTGCGACCATGACCACTAGCCATATATATGAATGTACAAGAACTGATTGGTGTGACCCTCTGAATCTCCGAAATAAAATGAAAATCTGGATGGTTTTATTCATCTAATCGGTTTATAAAATCGTCTACTTGGAACTGGTTATGTCGAAAAGCACCGGGGCTTCTTACAGACTCTGCTTTGATTCATTGCTCAACAAGGTCGTTTATTTATTCAAACTAAGAGACAAATTTTGTTGGAATACCTTCAGCCCTTAGAAGAGTCGATTGCGAATAGATCATCATCTATGAGACTTTATATCCTATGAAGTGGAGATGCATACCATCCTTAGTAGCATGATATGATGGATGATAGGAGCGACTTATTTGTTCAACCAAAAGTTTATTATTAAAGTTCTTAGGTCAGGCCTTTGTAAATTAAGAACTCCTCATGATCATTTGTGACGGCATAGTAGCAATGAACTGTAGACCTTTCACTTATATTTCAAATGATACAGAGGATCTCGAACAATTGACTCCCTACAAAACATTTAACAGGTTAGAATTGCTGGCCTAGATGCAGTGCTGGTGAATAGGCGACATGGTAAGAACCAGAAATGAATGGATTGGTCTGTCGAGCGTGTTCAAGAACTATGTTCTGGCAAGGATGGTTGAGTGCGAGTTGTTTTGAGTGAAAACTAAACGTGAAATATTCGCTCATTCAGTGCGGGAATTGTTTCCTATAGAAGTTGGTTCCTGCAGTAAAGACTAAACTGCATGGTTTGATTTGTTCGAAAGCAAAGTTAAAGGAGGGAGTATGCAAGATGTTCACTTCGTCCAGAAAAAAAAACATAATTAACAGTCGACCCTGTAGATACCTTTATGGTATTCCAAATAGCGCTTACTTGTTTAAGTGTTCCGAATCTCGAGTTCCTTTCTTGCTTTGTATCCTTCTTTTGTAATAGTATGTTAGTTGAGTATGGGTGCTCACCTTTTCATTAATAAAGTCTATTAATTTATAGAGGTTAAATAAAGATGATTCGTTGTAATAATTTCATGTACCTGGTCTTGCCATGTAAAGAGTAATAGTTTTTCCATAGCAAAAAATTAAGTTTTAGTGAAGGGTTAATCAGAGAATGCAGATAACTTCCAATGGTGAGTAATTTTTGTTTATATTTTCGGAATTCTAAACTGGTGTGTCCATTCAAAACAGAATATTTTTGGTTTGTGTAATTTACTTGCATATAACGGTTAATATAGAAATATAGTGGACTATTAAGATCGAAAAATGTATAGTGTTCACTATTCAAATCCCGTGTTATTTTCTAATCATTTACTTATATCAAAGTAGACATTACATATGTAAAATTTCGCTCTATGTTGACGACTCCTTCTTGGTGCGTTAATTTTTTTTCATGAGTATATATATAAATGTAACATATCCCTGTCGACTTTTGTAATGTAATATAATATCAAATAACAGTCAGGCGTATTGAATTTTCACTTTTTATTTTAAGCTGAGAGACCATTTTCATTAGGTAGTTGGTTACATCATTAAGGTGAGAAGAGCAGAAGAGTTGTATGAAAAGTTTTTCGTTGTGTTTTGGTTATATACTAGGGATAATTCCCAGGAAACGTCAGAAGCACGTGGGTATGAATAAGAGTTCAAGGAAATGTAATAGATGAGAATTAAAAGGGATTGTTTTGACAGATTCATAATTGGTTTAAGCAAATTAATCCGTTTCAAGAGCGTGATGCAATAAATTATAGGATACTGGAAGGGGATCAGGAAATAGAATGAACTCTTTACTTTTGTATTAGAGAATGAGATAGAATAGAAAGTTAAGTTATTTAGAGTAATTGAATTAAAGTTAACTAGAAATCATTACAATTCCCCCTCATAAGACGCGGATGTGCATTGAGCCTAACACATAACCTTATTACAGGGTGTCAAAGAAAAATCAAAGTTTAAAATTTAAAATCTAAAGATTTTGTGCCTTGGAATCCTTCATTCTTTTAGACACATACAATTTTAAAGACAAAAATATTAAATACTAATTAAAAGATAAATTTGTTGTGTAGTAGTGTGCTTAAACATCTAACAAATTCTTGAACCTGTAAAAATATACAACAGAGATATGTGGGTGGCATTTGTAATCAAAAGTAATATAAAACAAGTATAACATTTCAAAAGATTAATTTGTCCAGTTTCTTAAATTCAATTGCATTTGATCACTGATGACAAGACTCTGACACAGTATCAATACGTTGTTTACCGATTTTCCACATACATCTCTGGGTGAAGAATGAACAATAAAACTTAAACTCTGATTTTCCACATGGTACAGGAATGTCAGCAGACATGGAAATACAAGTTGTTTTTAATTGCTTTTACAAATATAAATAAAATTTATTAGTAGTTACAAAGTATGTTTATTATTTATTACTTTCTTGTGTGTAGTCTACAACAATTTCTAAACCGTACTTCATAATTAGCTGAAGAAATGTGGTTGACCAAAACTGTATACCACTTGTTCCGCATGTCCCACCTTTCTGGAACAACTATTCTAATTTATTATTTATTCATATTATTCATCATTTAAATTAATTATCCACCTTCTTTTATTAATACCTGTCATCTGCATAAATCATCTAAACATACATTCTTTTAAATACAAAACATCTTTTAAACTTAAATGGTTATTAATAATAATTAAGCATTCAAAATTTTCTTTTCTTACATTACATAAAACATTGTTTGGGTGTGTTTTAAAATATATCGCATTGGAGCAAAAATATACAGCATTTTTGTATGTAAAGCTGTAAGTATTCGATGAATATTATTTATCATTTCTCAAATGTAACAATAATATGCTTCATTCAAATCAAATATATAAAATCAAAATAATTCTTAGTAAATTATTCAATTCAAAACACTGTTTATATTCGACTTTCAAAATAAATAATGATCATTTCAATTAATATTCTTTCAAATTCTAGTATGTAATTTAAAATATTTCTTGTAATATTTTAAAATATCCACCACACAGATCTAAATAAACATGGTTCATGTTTTCTTAATAAAGCTAAATTATTAAAATTAGATCAAATTCATTTTACATTATCACACTAATTTTCGGTTTGTTTACCTTGTAACAATAATAAGATTTCAATTTGTATTATCAAAATGTTTCACTAAAGTATTCTGAAATATTAAATATAAACACTTTATTCACTACACATAAAATAAATGTTATTTTTATATTTAATGGCCTAAATATCAAATTTAGAATAAAATTCAAAAACTATTTCATCTATGTATAATATCGCATTTTTACGTGAAAACTTTTAGAAACCAGACGCCCAAGACAAGACAATTCCAAACTTGATGAACACATAACACATGATGCAATACTTTCAAAAATACTGTACAAACATTTAATTAAATTGCAAGATATGTTAACTTTTATATTTCATAAAACTAGTATCAAAATTTAAATCAATACCAGATTTCAATTACATCAGACTTATTATTATTACAATTAACAATTTACATGAATACTATTTTAAAATTACTAGTTAAGAATTTAATTTGTTCAACTATTATAAATATAATAAAACATAGAAAATTAAGTGATGATATTGAAAATTTAACTTAGCTGAAATATATTTTTTTCTTTCTTAAGTTCACATACATGGTTTCACTTGCACTGGTTCCTAATTAGAAGTCCACTTTATTTCTGTTTCGAATGATATAGGGTGAACATATTGGCACTTCTCAAAAGATACGTATTGAAAAGTCCTTGAAAATTGAATATTTAATCGGCATTGCAACTTGACATCGATGGTCGTCAGGAGGAACTGGCCTCGCTGATTTCTGTTCGCTATTAACTTCATGCAGGGTTACAAGGTCTATATCCAGTATGGTTCCTGGTAGTCGGAATTCACGGAACTCCAGTAGAATCATTTGGAGGTGCTCGGCACAATTCTCTCTCATGTTACCAAAATTTTAATTTCACGTTTCCACCAACTCGGATCTCTTATCCTACCGGCTAAACGTAAACACATCCTGCCGGCTAAATGAAACATATCCTGTCGACTTTTGTAATGTAACATAATATCAAATAACAGTCGAGGCGTATTGAATTTTCACTTTTAAGCTGAGAGACCATTTTCATTAGGTAGTTGGTTACATCATTAAGGTGAGAAGAATAGCATGAAAAGAGTATGAAAGACGTTTTTCGTTGTTGTGTTTATATTCTGGGGATGAATTCCCAGGAAACGTCAAGCACGTGGTAGCACTGAATAAAGTTCAGGGAAATATATTAGATAGAATTAAAGGTGTTTTGTGAATTTATAATTAGTTAAACGAATTAATCAGAGCGCGTAGTGCAATAAATTATAGGAACTCTTTACTTTTGTATTAGGGAATGAGATAGAATAGAAAAGTTATTATTTAGAGTAATTATTGAATTAAAGTTAAGTATTGCATATATTATTCTTCATGGAAGGCTGCAACATTCCCAAATGATTTCAAATGGCACTTCTTACCTTATTTCTCCAGTCTCTTTTAAACTTACAATACCACAAAATAGCAATTAAACATTAAATCATTTTTGAGAAACATTAACGACTCAACTAAGCTTTAAAATTATAGTAGTCTAAACTTTTAAATGCTATTCAAAAATATGGCATACCCAAGTAGCTGTATTGTGGATGAGAAAAGAAGAAATGGACTGGCCGTGTTTTCACCAGAAGTTATAAACAATTATACATTGCAACCGCATTTTAGTCAGTCTGATTCAATCTACAATGCACATGAGTCACTTAAAGCCTGTTCCAGGTCACAACATCACATACAAGTACTAGCTTATCGAGGTGATGTTGAATTTATTTTCACTCCTTCAAACTGTTTCCAATACTTTAGGCTTCCATGTGTGTACTCCATTTTAGGATAAAACATTTTTGTTGTTTATTTTGAATAGCTAAAATGGACATAATCCCATAAACATCCCAAACTCATTTTAAATTCGATAATTGCAATGCACCTAGGGCCAAAAATCATGTTAACAAATTAAATTCAAAGGTCGATCTATAAAATCTGTTATTAAAATGGTAAATTTAAAACAATCATCTATAAAAACTCTTACCGATCTTTGGAAGCATTCAATTCTTTAGGACATATAATCCCTGGCGTCCCAGTGAAGTAGGCAAATATCACCTAAATTTGTAATGAGATTCAAGGCCCGGCAAACTGATAGTGTTATATTTATGGTCTGCTTTCAGAATGGGGCCATAAAATGTTAACGGTCCAATATACCTATTCTAGATCTTCTGCTAGAAAGTCATTTCTAGTTCTTAATCTAAAGTGAAACCACAAAGCCTCTTTACGTGGTCGATCTACAGATTCTTTCTAGATTTACTTAATATTTTTCGAAGATTTTACTTTCGATTTTCAGATCCATGTTGTCGTTTAGCCTGATTTTCTCTCGTACGATCCTTTTCAGAGATTCCAATGGAATAACATCTCTTCCTTGTACGATTTTGTATTGCCCTCTTGGCAATGTCTGCTCTTTCGTTACCATGTATTGCATATGTGATTGTATCCAATGGATTTCTATAATTTTACCGTTAATAGTTAGTTCCTGGACAACTGCTTTGTTTCACATAACGATCAGAAGATTCTGCGAATTGCTGGAGGGCGATTGTCTCTGTACTAATGACGAGAATGATAGCCTTTTCACTGATTATTGGAATTGGCCCTCAAAAATAAGCGTGCACTGGCATTAAAGTTAGTTAAGTATTTACTCAATATGGGCGTTACAAGGCAAAGTATTATATTTGTATGAAAACAGTATTTTATTAAAATGGTTTTGTTTATTTATTCTGGGTGGTAAGTGTTTGTGTCTTATGCAGTATTCTTCGTGGCATGGTAAAATTGCTGAGATTTTCCTTTTAAATTAAAAATATAACGGTGATCTTTACGATACTGTAGCGCCTCTAGCGAGTGATTAATAAAACTTTAGTCTACCAGGAGCAGACGTTGGTTAAGCATCTCTTCATGCGTCATATTCAATTCAATTCGGTACGCCATTTATACTTAATTATGCTTCTTTATCTTATGTTATTTTATGTTACCATACAAAAATAATATTTACAACAAAATTTTATATTTTGCGAAAATCGTTAAACCATACCAATCTTATAAAACGATGTTAAAATTCTAGAAAATATATGGATTATTTTTGGGAAAACATTTTATTTGAGATAAAATGGCGTTTAAATTTGACGGAGAAAAATAAAAAGAATGTTAGATAATTTTCTGCGTCATTCGAATTTAATTACCACAGTCGAATGTATTAAGTCTTTTCAGAATTTCAAGTGGAAAATAACATTTCAGAAATATAATAATTTTCTGTTAGATAGACAAAGTAGTCATTCCCATCTGGAAAAATGCATTTTAATTGTAGCGACTTTCGTTTAGTTATTTATTCAGTATTGATTCAGAATATGCTTGAGAGTTTTCTGTTAATTGAAACATGTATATCCTATTAAATACTTATTCGTTCAATATTTTTAAGGAATGTGCTTATTTAACCTGTGAAAGATTACTGTAAGATGTAGAAAGGACAGTTGGAGAGACATATTATCCTTTCACCCTGTGTTAACGCTCTTGTAGCTCAGATCTTGTAATTTAAAGTTTTCTTTATTGTGAAAAATTAGACTTTTCTTCTTCGTAGTGCTTTTCTAGGCTGTAGATTCTCATAAAAATAGCGTCGCTAGTGACACTTAGTATGAAGGAATGTTTAAAGGCGAAAACTGGATTCTTGATGGAAAATTGACTCGGACGTTGCCTGTAGACTCAGATGAATTCTATAAAATGTCTAGAATGGAAAAATCTAGGAAGAATTTGGCATACCTCATATATGGTGACTACTTAAGAACATGTGCAGAACATCTCTTGAATATCAGGTTTCTTGTATAATCATGAAACAAGTAAAGATTGAGACAGCTCGAGGGCAGCGTTTCTTTAGCGACTTCGCACCAGCTTCTTTGGCTGCCCAGTTCATCCCTCCCAAGCAGTAACTCATAAAACAAAGATAGTGAGCTCTGGTCATTTTTATTACACCACCTATAATTAAAACTGTTCATAAATTAAATTCAATACCAACCTTAAACTAAATTCCCTGCTCAAAATAAATAAAACTATTTTAATTAGAGCTGGATTTAACTTAACAAAAGTCAACCAATTAACAAATGGCAATTTGAGCTTCCCTACCGATCTTCATGGTTACTTGCCCAGGGTCATTTAATCAAACAATTTTCGGTTAAGCCAAAATCTGCAATATGTCAGAAATCACAATTGATAATTATAAAAATCTTACAACTACCCAATCTTACAACTGCAATAAATTCAATCACAGCGCACAAAACTGCCCATATGATTCCACGTGCATCAAATGCTCAGATTTTACCACCTGCGACTGCCTAATAAAATGGAAATTGAAGAAATAACTCTCGTATTAAATGCGACACTAAAGGACATTCTGCTTCATACAAAGGGATGTAAACTTCTCCCCACTCAAGGTTCACATAAGACAATACCACAAAATAAAAGCATCACGAAATTTCACTTTGGCTGACAGTAACTTCTTCACCACAGATGGCTGCCTACCATTAAACAACCCAAACCCTTGAAAACACTCCTCATTACTATAATCAACCGTGAAATATGCTTCAAAACCAAGTATAAATGTCCGTCTTATCACACCTTTAGATAATATGATGAGATATCTCTAAGTATAAAATCATCGGATCGAAAGCCACTTTTATATTTCGAGATAGAAAGAAAAATTATATTTGAACAATAAATGAAATGTTTCTGAAATCATGAATAATAAATGTGGTTAAAATTAAAATACATATTTTCCCCTCGAAAGATAAACAAGGGTAACTTGAAATTTTAAAATAAATTACATTATCATCTAATATTATTGATCTTTCTCTCAGAAATCTTTCAAAGTGACAGTTTAGATAAAAACAAATTTTTCTGTCGCAATATAAATATTTAACCATTAACTTTAAAGGATGGATTCAACCATTTAAATGTCAGATTGAAAACTAATGTGACAATTGGATTGTCTGACAATCAATAAAAAGCTCTCATACTGAAGTACCACATTAACTCTCGATTTGGCGATTGTCACTTTGCTTATGGAGAAATAATGTGATGAGATTCTAAGCGCTCTTGCTTTTTGTCTCTCAGGTGATTATTTATAATATTAATATATGATTATTTAATATTAATCATGAGACATTTTAAATCAATAATAATTATAATAATTGGGAGATAATCTTTAATTCTTAAAGTCATAAAATTAGAACAAATTCTCATATTTCCCATCAGACATTGTTCACAAAGCTATTTCACTCCATTGTGAAATTTTTATTTAACTATTAAAGTGTTTTTCAATTTACATACATTGTGTATATTCTTATTCATTACGTAATAAATCTCGATATAAGATGTAAATGTCCATCCCACTCAACACTCATAAGTCCACTCCTAACACTATTCAATCCTCCTCTTTTTCTGTTTAAAATTTACTCACAAATCATTAATACCTTCATGTTTCTATCCATGCCATGCTCCATTAGACAAAGAAAAACGTTCACACCACTGCTGGAACTTTTAAAAAGCCCGTAACCTACCTGAGTGTGTTTGTACTTATCTGATTTTAAATACATTTTTCTTTGTATACCTATATATTATAATTTGGTTATCTGTATATTCCAGGAGACTAGAAACAGCAAAGAGCAGCCGTTTGTATTAAATAAACGTTACAAGGCTTGCTTGAGTCCGGATCTTGACAGTTTGTATATTGTTTGATCCTAATGTTCTGTTATGGAGGGTTAACACACAGAACGCGTTCGTTTCTGTCCCTTTTGTGCCCAAACCACTACCTTATAAATCCTGTTTTATGGTAGACAAACTGTTCCTCTCTTTATTTGTATTGTTCTTTTATCTTGAAGATGCACTAGGATCCTATTGTCTTTCTAACGAGTTTAATAGGCACCGTTTGGCGGGTAACGCCTTATAGTGACAGTAGCCATTTATTTATGGCAACAGAGTGGTAATGCTATCCTATAGTTTAGGGTTAGTTCTCTCACCCATCAGATGCTATTGTTTCCCGGTGTGTTCTGAGATATTGTTCCTTTCTTCTACTCTCTTCTTTCCTTGCTCGCCTGTAATTAAATTAATATTAATTATTAAAACAAACTATTAATTACTAAATTGAATATATTTAAGCTAAATGTAATTAAAGTAATACAAACGATATTATTAAATTTTATTTAAATTACATGTAATAAAGTGAGCAAACAATTAAACAAATGGTGAATATATTTTAGCTAAATGTAATTAAAATTGGGCAAACGATAAAATAAAAAGACATTTATTACTTCAAAGTAATCCAAATAAACAACAGTCCTTGGGTGACTACCCAATATTTTACTTGTCTAATTATAACAGTTGACATATTTCGATCGCTGCGCCTCTGGTGTCTAGAAATTTCCCAACTTAAGACAAGCTTTTATATGGCAAATAAGTACTAATAGCAGCCACTAATATATAGACAAAACTAAATTTCGCATTCATAAACTACAAATCGCAGTTATAATAAATCGAGTAATAATAAAAACTTAAACACAAAAATGTGAATATATGATAAACTAGTGTGTAAGATTCAATGATTGAATACGAGTGCTTATTCATAAAATTGCAGAACATGGTTTAATACAGATCTAGTAATTCTAACATTTATGACTAATTCCCAACAATGTTATCTTTTATTATAAATCGCTTCAATTTTCTTTAAAATTGTATACTGAAATTTTAATAAGTTGCAGTATATTCTCATTACATTGCTCTATTTCCTTAGAGATAATGTAACAGTTCAAATGTATCGAAAATTCCCTTTCCTCCCACTACTTTTGTCGAATCAGGCCAATCTGAAGAGTTGTAAGGACATTTGATTAGAAATCCGTTTACAGTCAATCCGCTAGAAACCGCTAAACTTTGTAATCGATATTACGGCCCAAAACTAGTGGCTTTGGAATAATATATCATTGTTGTGAACCTATCTGCTGTTATGATCACTGGAGTTTGCGTAACTTAAGCACTGCAATTGGGAACTGTTTTCCTTTTAAAAATAAATCTCTTCAATAAAATTGCAAATGAAATAAACTCTATTTAACAGAAGATAAGGTCTAGTATTTTCTACCTATAAGAGAGGTTTAATCTCGTTTAGAAATTAAAGGATTATGTTTCAGCTCATATTTTTGATAAATTTATGCATGTTTACTGATTATCTGCGCCAGTGCTAATTAATGAATTCAAACATTTAAGCGACGGACAAAGTATTTAGTGAAAATATGAGGGCAAATTCCGTGGCTAAGACCTTGACTGGAAGAATGATTGCGAATCAGTGAAATAGATTGCTCCCTTCTTTGAAGTGAGATTTTAAGGATTATTGGGTGAAGTGATTGTCTCTTTTTGTGAACACTTGCATGTTTCGAAATATAAATAAACTGTTTCTGAATAGAACAAAAACAAATAGTTTCGTGTTTTCTATGGAAACCTAAGCTGTCGTTATTTTATTGTAACTTTGAAAATTTGCGTTTATCATAATCTACCAGAAAGAAAAATGAATGCTGTCTGTAGTAAATAACTTTAATTATCACATTAAGGTTAGCTCCGTACTTTAAAATTTCACTATTTTCGTTAGCAAACTGTAATATTATTCATAGCCTCAGGCTCAATAGCATTCAAATAGAATTAAATTGAAGTTAATACCTAAAATGAATTATCTAGAATACCACTATTTTTAAAATGTACATAAATTAAAATGTATGCCTTAATAAATTTACCTACTTAACACCTTTATTGATGAAAATATACAAAAACGCTCCTTTCAGGCGATGAAAAGCAGGAATAATTACATGGTCATTGAGTGGACTCTTGGCGATCTTACTGAGGCGCAGACGTATGTTGAATCATCATTTTGCTTTCGCAGGTGGTGGTGCCGATTTATCATTAGATGAACACTAAGCTCCGCATAGCCGTCGCCATGGTTTGATCAGAGGAAGGATAATCCTTCTATCACAAATTGTGAAGAAAATAACAATTCAAAATGAGCCTCAGGATCAGTCTTCTGTTCTAGACCGTCGGATACTTTTCGAATAAATAAGCTCTGGCGAGGTAAAAACAACCGTGAACACAATCTATCTTTGCATGTCTGAAACGTCCAGTCGGTTTCAAGTCATAAATCCCCAGATATTTAGCTGTCATCAACTGAGTTCTTCGTCGAAGGAAATTAAGTTGTGTGGTTTTAATCTGACTGTGAAACAAGTATTACCTGATTTTCGAAATTTTCTATTCTCAGTGGAAGTAAACCATTCCTCAGAGATTTAAATTTATCTAAAATAAAATGTTTTCCCAAAATAATCCATATTTTCTATATTGCACTTTTAACATCGTTTTGTTTGGTGGTGTTATAGCTTGATTTTCTCATAAATATAAAATTTATTTCTAAACATAGTATTTTTGTGCCTTCGACAACATAAAACGTAAATGTAACAAGTGGAGAAAAGCATAATTGTTACATATTATTGCCAATTAGTTCAGACGTGACGCATGGAAGAGATGTTAACCAACGTCTGCTCCTGAGTAGACTAAGGTTTTGTCAATCACCTCCGCTAGAGCCTCCTACAGTATCCGTAAAATCCATAATTATATTTTAATTTAAAGGAAAATCTCAACAATTTTACTACATGCCACGAAGAATGCATACATTTTAAGCCAAACCTCAATTTCACCCCAGAACAATAAATAAACAAAACCATTTTAATAAAATACTGTTTTCATTACAAATATAATAGCTTGCCTTTATAACCTTTGTAGATTCAGATTTTGGATGCAGTTACGAAACTTGGCGGCTGTGCAGTGACCACTAGGCTTCGGAGACCGAGGCTGCATCCACACGCAGTAGAAACAAATCAATATATGCGACATAATATACAAAGATAAGTATCAACCAGAAAGAATAAATTTCGTGACACCAGAGCGATCCTCATTGATAGTAAATATACTTCAGCGTATTCAGAAAAATACACAGTTATTTTATCTTACATTTTGACACTGACGTTGAAGTATCCATTGGCGACTAGAGCGCGGGCATAGATAATTAATGACGGAAAGCTGCTTTGGAAAGATGGATTTTTATTTTGATGTTAAAGCCAAAAGAAGGTATTTGGTGAAAATCTGGGATGCAATTTTCATTGGTTGAGAATTGGGTAATGTGAAACTGCTACTGATTGCTCTTTTGATTGTAAGTGAAGGTTAAGCAAATGTGATGTGAGGTAAAGTATTTCTTCTTTGCTTAAATAATTATATCAATATGACTCACAAAAATTAAAATAGTGGTGTTTATTTATCATTTAACGTAGAGCTTGTTTAACTGCAGTTTATTTTGCCATTGCTTTTAGCTGATTTATTTTAGGTAGATTGGTTTAAAGTCTGGGATGAGGGCGAAAATTTCACCACTAACTCAAAGACAGTCTATTAGCAAGACAATATTGTCCACAGGGATTATATTTTTATTTTGATTGTTGTAAAGGAGTGTATTTTATGGTAGGCAGCATGTCTGTGAGGGAGAAATTACAGATGTGAAATCTCTGATGGTTTGTTCAGTGGAATATTATTATTTTGGTGTGCTTTTGGAGGTTTAGGGAAGAGTTTGCAACCTTTGTAGGAGGCAGAATGTCCTTTTCGTTGCAATTAATACAGATGGTACAAATGATTTTGTTTTGAGTTTGGCAATCCTTGGGTGCGGTGTGCACGGAGCATTTGATGCATCTAAGTCATATGGCAGTTTTGAATGGATAATTTATTATAACATTGGGTTTGACATATAAATTTAAGTGAGATCAAAGATTCTTTTATTTGTTTCGTTTCTTGGTAATGTGACCTTGTAGATCGGTAGGGCTTATTCCGGATGTTGATCAATTGTTTAACTTTTGAAGGATTAAAACCGAGTTCCCTGAGTTCTTCATGGATATCATTAACATGTTATTTCTTGAAGCCTTTCATAGCTATTTTCGAAACACGCATGATTTTTGGTTCGATAACATAAATTCATAAGGTTTAGTATTTAGTACATGATTGAGAGTTCTATATTGCTAAAACTATTTATGTACAATTCCAATGTATTCGTCATAGTGGCATTGAGTGGGAATTTCATTGGTAAGTTCTTTTATGTCCATAATTATTACTTATTTTACGCATAATTGATTCTTAGTGTAATCAGTATTATTTTCATGATTCATTTGGTGGTATTATCATTTTTCTCTTGATTTTCTCATGTTCAATTGCATCTAATTTGTCATTTATGGGAACAGTGGCGGGTGTGGTGTGGGTAGGCGGTGCAGGTGTGGGATTAGTTTGTGGTGTGTTGTGGGGTTACTGGTTTGAGCTGCCTGGGCAGCTTTTTATGCTTTCCTCCCATGCGTTGAAGCTGCAGGAGGGGGAGATTTGAAATTCAACGGGTTTTAGGACACTCGTTGTGGTTGCTGTGTGGGCTCCTCCTGTCGCAGCATTTGCAGGAGTGTCTTTGAGTTTGTACGGCTGGAAAAATGGCTCTCTACATTTGAGACTGCGGGGAGCAGGAGCAGAACTTGGAATGGTGGAAAAAGATTGGCACCGATAACACTGGACAAGGCACCACTCGTTTTTCGGGGTTCGATTTTATTTTAGATAACCGATGTGATCGATGCTGGCTTCAGCATTTTAGCGTCAGGTACCTGGATTAAGAATAAAGGCATTGCCTGATTAGTTTACGTGATTTCTGTTACATGGCCAGTTTCAACTTGCTATCCGTAACTATTGATTCGTTGATAATTATTTTAGGCTGGTGTCACTGGGAATCACGGGTGGCCAGTTTTGTCCCGGCAGTTGGGATATGTATGGGCCTCTATTTGGTTGTCTATGTGTCTTTGAATATTTCTGTGGGATTCTATGGTGATGGGGAAAGTTTGGGTTGATCCATTAATTTTGCCTGTTTTTCAGTGGTTGGGTATTTATTTGTTTAATAATATCGTTGGAATTTTAACTTTGTTAAAATAATGGGAGTATTTTGGTTGAGCTGGAGGGTTGTTCTTCGATGCATTATTTCCTCGATTTCGAGTTTTGAATTATTATTTAAAGGAGTGGGAGGTGGGGTGGGATGTGTGGGTTGAGGAGTGGGTTTAAAGTTGTAATGCTGTATTTACATCTTTAGATATAATTTTGCGATGGTTAATAGTCACAAAACAATCATCGCTGGGTGGTTTTTAAGGGAGTCTTTCTTTCCTGAGGATTAATTAAGAGAATCCATTTCCTCCAGTTAGATTTTTAATAATTGAACCTTTTCTGATTCTAGTGAAAGTTTTGCAATTGTGGCGTTAGCCTCATCAGAAATTTGATTTTTAAGTTGGCACGGTAAACAGTGTGCTCTAAATTTAAAAGGTTTTGTGTTGAATGGAATATCATCTGAATTAGGACTATTCAAGAGCAGAAGCAATAATAGCAAATCATATTGGTTTGGCATGAGAAGCAATACCAGTCATAAGTTAGCTGGAAGCGGTGCAAGCGAGCGACCTCACTTACCTCCTTCGGCAGAGTGGTTTCCCGAATGTCATTGTAGCTGGTAAATAATTGTTCATCAAAAACGAAATGTTTTCGGTGATTCCTACCGGGGGCGAAAATCAGGATGTTTTTAAAAATCAGAAGAAAATCACGTGGAAAAACTTTTTCCTTATAATGTTTAAATAAAGTTCCGATGCAATAATTTGCAATCGGTGATTGAAAAAGTCAATCAGGAACGCAAGGATCGGTAAACATGAATCGAGCACGACTTCTGTGTTAGCTCCAACGGGAATAAAAATGAAAGGAATTTTGAAAATTTTGAATTTTTGTTTCAACTGATAGTGGTTTCCACCCTCTGAAGGGGTGGGTAGGTAAGTTAAAATGTTTAAGTGAGCGTTTAATTAAGATCATCGTACCGAGCATGCGTTTTGTAATTCTGTCATTACGATGGTAAGTATAATTTGGAACAAAATGTTGAGAGTGGGTTTAAGGTGAGTTTCTTGTATAAGAAAATCAGGTGGTGTTTAATAATAAACTCGAAGCTCTAAGCCATTTAGAAATGATTCCATTGGCATTCCAGGAACAAATCTTGTGCCCATTGAGTTAAAAATTTAGTTTTGCTATTAATCGTCATTATTATTATTGTCATAATGGCTTCAGTATGGCGAATTTCTTGTGCTTTTGTGCTGGCAGCGTTTTGGCAGATTGGTGTAGGTAGCCTGGGTGTATGAAGATTTCTGCTAACTACATAAGTTGGTCAATAGCATTGATGAAGTTTGTCATTATTATCGTTGCGGTTGTTTATAGGAGTTCGGTTGGTTCTTTTGGTGTTTAGATTTTCTTCGTTGGGGGCTCCTCTGTTGAGTGTTAGAGGCGGCACTTGCATATGAAAAGTTCTCTCGAACAGGGTTATTGATTATGATCTTTTGTGTTGACTGTAGATCGCTTCTTTTGGAGGTTTTGGGGAAAGTTACAGCCACCGCAGGATGCTGCGTGGCCTTTAGCATCGGTGTCTGGTGATGTCTTCTATTTTGCCATTTATGGCATTCTATGGTGGGATGGGCGCCGGAACATTTTAAACATCGAGGGGCCATATGGCAGTTCTGCGAACTGTGATGGAAGAAATTACAGTTAAAGCACTGTGTGACTTGATTGCTTTTAGAAGTATCTATGGTGATGGATATATGGGGAATCTATTGATGTCGTAGATTTTTGGTTTATTCATTTCTGGGGAGGGTAACCATGAAGATTGGAAGTGGATGCTTAGTTCGCCTGTTAATGAGTTGGTTAATTTTGTAGGAATGAATCAAGTTCTTTGAGCTCTTCTTGAATATCTTCTATTGTTGTATCACGCGAAAGACCTTTAATAACAATTTTAATTTGTCTATTATTTTTGGTTGGATAACATATTCGAATGGTTTATTGGATAAGGAGTTTGTCAGTGCCGGTACTCTTCAAATGTGTCGGTGTATAATTTTATATACTCTCCAGAGAGTCGTTCTTAATTTTGGCATTTCCTTTGTTAATTCTTGTGGTGGAGTCTGTAATTCTTGGTAATTTTAAGCATTACGGGCGGAGGCAAGGATTTTGATTGTCAGATTATTAGTTGGCTTTGATTGGTGGGAGTTCCGATTTCATTCGATGGTTTTGGATTTTCTTTTTAAAGTTAATTTTTCAAATTTATTTTAGGAGTTTGCAGAGGAGTAAGTTAAATGGAGAGGATCAAATTTAGTTTCGTTTATTTTTGGGAGTGACAAAGCCCGTCGATATCTTTCCGTTTGTGTGAATTTCTGGTGGAGAGGAAGAGAGTGTGATGGACAGGGCAGCCAGCAGTATCGCAAGGCGCTAAAGTGTACTCACCCTCCAGTTGTTTAGTTGATTTCTTTCCAATATCGGTTCAAGTTCGAAAGTGCATTCTGTATCATAATTAAAACAGTTGAAAAGTAGGCGGTTTTGTAGCCTTCTTTGATCTTTGCACAGGCTCCAATTTGATTTTCAATTTCTCTTCTGATGCAGTGGGTGGGAGGCTTCAGAGAGATGGTGAAAGATGATCTTGATTCGTCGCTATGTTCCATTTCCTGTCGAAATTCCGAAGCCATGGTCGGTGAAGGGTGTTAGAGATTTTGGAGGGTTCCCTCGCAGATAGTACTGAAAAGTGCTGCTTAGGTATTTACGTTGCAGTCAGTGAAATTTCAGATGAACAGAAAACAGATTATTATTTCTTTTGTTCGCTTCAACCTCTCCGTACTCTTCCGCATTCAACGTGATGCAATATATATAGGTATTAGAAGAATCTCCCGATCATAGAGCTGTCTCTGCTAAGGGAGTCGCTCTGGAAGAGTCAATTAGAGTCGTTGAAAATAGGAAGACGCCCTTGTTGATGCTCGAAGATATATGTTGTGTTAAAAGTTAAAGACGATTTATGATTTAAGATCTTCCAGAAGATCCGTTTTGAACTTGCAATCATGTGATCTTTATAAAGAGACACAGTAGCTCTCGTAAAGACTGTGTGAATTCTGTCTTTAATTTTGAAGAACAATACCTTTGTTTGTAGGGCCATGAATTTATTAGCTCTAATTTTAATGCTCTCAGTGAAATATTTGATTCCCTAGGCTAAACTCTTTTATGTACCATATTTTTGAATGTAACTTGACTTTTGGTTAACTTCAATGTAAAATGATTCATATCTTAATAAATGTGTCATTGCTTTTGATAATAATTCACTCTGCATTCACATATGTGTTACTCTGATCCTTTGTCTTTATTGCATTGTAATTTTTAGTATAAAATAGAAAATATTAAAACGAAGAGAGTAAACAGAATACTGCAAGTTGATACATTTATATTTGTAAATTCGTTGAGCACTGTTCAAGCCCGTATCTTGTAAAAGAAAGGTTTTTCGGCAAATATAGAATTTTCATTCTAGGGAGTTGTATCTAAGAATAAAGAGAAAAAATATCGTAAATTGGTAATGTAGAACGTTTATTATAAGCAAAAAATGAATCCATGCATCAGCATAACTAGCCACATCTGGTGAAAATGAACTTGGTTGACATTGGTGTTCCCACGGTGGCCTAGAGCCCGAATCCTGTTTATTATTTTGTTGCTTTGGTTGGATGGAGCTTTCATTAATGATGGTAGAATCCAAGAAAAGTTCAAGAGAAAGCTGCTGCTTGGTGAAAACCTGGCTTGCAGGATTTGTATTTGTTGGGAGGAGAAAACAATTGATACTGCTACTGGCTGCCCTTTTGGTATGGTGATGAGTTAAAAATATTGTGGATGTAATAAAGAACACTTTCAAATGTAGTAATTAAAAATAAAAAAACAAATGATATATTGAAAATAAGGAATTTAGATGATTATTTATAGAACTATAATTGTATTAAATAAAGTACTGGTGTTCTTTTTCTTGTTGATTTTAACTGCTTGAAATCTTTTATGTACCATAATTTTAGAATATAGCAACTTCACACTTGATTAAACTTGAATGAAAGTGATTCATATTTTAATGTGAGTGTTGCTGATAATAATAATTGACTCTGCATTCACATACGGTGGTATTCTTATCCTCTGTCTGTTCATTTGCATTGTGGTACAGTATAAAATAGAAAATATTATGAAGAATACTGCAAGGTATGAAGTGAAAATTGTTTTAATTGACACTGAGTTTCTACGGGCGCCTAAAGCGTTGAGCACTCTTCAAGCCTGTATGTAAAAGAATGGTTTCTTAGCAAATATAGAAATTTTCATTCTATGGTGTGGTATCTGGGGTTAAGGAGAAAAATTTCGTAAAGTATTTGTAGTAGCGTTTATTAAACAAAAGATGAATTAGCATAACTATGTGACATTTGGTGAAATGAACTTCGTTTTACGGGCGCCTAGAGCGGTGGGTGCTCTTCATCCCTGAATCCTGTTTATGGTTTTGGATCGAGCTTTCTATTAATGATGGGTAAGATCAAAGAAAAGTTGGAAGTTCAAAAGAAAAATTTGCTGCTTGGTGAAATTCCGGTTTTCAAGATTTCCATTGGTTAGGTTGGCTCATTCATATACAACACTGGCTGCCCTTTTGGGTATGATTGTAAAATATTATGGGTGTGATAAGGAACATTTTAGGGTGTAGTAAAATACTTAATTAAAATGGAAATAGCAAATAATTTATTGGGTAAAGAAATTTATTTTAATTAAATATAATATAATTATATACTTTTTAAAGTAGTGGTGACACTTTATCATAATTGTTCAACATTGAGTTTGTATGATTGCTGCTTTCTGTGCCGTGTTGCTTTCAGCTGCATGAATTTTCCTAAATTAATTAAAGTGATGGTAAAAAGAGTGAAAAGATAAAGCAAGAGCAATTTTGATCTATTGCGTATAATATTATTAACTGCATTGTGGTTTTAATTTGATTGTAACAATGAGATGTGTTTTACGCGTTTTGGTATTTCAATGGTGGGTAGCGCCTGTGAGGAAGAGAAGTTACCTTGAAAAATAAAATCTTTGATAGTTTTATTTTGTGTGGAGATTTGTTATTATTAAGTGTACTTTGAAGATTGGTTTAGGAAGAGTTTTCAACCTTTATATAAGGCAGAATGTCCTTTGCATTACAATTAATACAGGTGATTTTGTCAATTTTATTTTTGATTTGGCAGTCGCGGGGTGGGTGGGTGTTACTGGAACATTTTAAGCATCTTGGATTCATGTGGCAATTTTGGGTAAGTTCTTCAGTTCTTGATTATGGTGGTGTAGTCACATTCGCCTTTTCAGGTTAATTAGGGATTATAGAGTAGGGCATATTGTCTTGAAAACACAACATTGCATAAGATAAAACTGATTATGCTGGTTGTGTCCTGCTGCTATGTTATATTGAAAGGAAACAAGGACAACTTTTGATCCAAATCTCTGCTCGACTTCAATACTAAAACCCGTCCGTCATTCAGCGTGAGCTTAACATTACGGTGTGGCGATAAAGTTCTGCAACTAGTTTCGATTGAAACATTTACCCTCAGTTCGTATTGTCTTGGGAGGTAAGGTAATTAATCTGTACAGACATTGAAAATTTTATGCCGTTAGCGATTTTGGAAATCACCCGAACAATTATTTCCCGATCCGATGGATTAACGAATGTGATTTCAGAAGGGGTAGATAAGGTCAGACAGCTTTTCATTGTTGTCATTCATACGGCATAACATATAGATGTACCGAAACAGGCTCTACCAATAGAATCGTTTTCACTTTGTAATGAGATCTGACGAATCTGTAAGTGGCCTGCTGTAGGTGAGTTATAGTATCGTTGGATATATTTGCGTAGGTGAGGTGTTCAGAAGGAAGGATACTTCGTCAGAGCAAATTCTAGGAGAAGCAGTTCTTTTTAAAGTATAGATTAATTCATATATAGTTCTTATTCGTTTTAGATTTCTCTTTTCAGACAAGATATTTTTCAAATTCTGAATCCTTCCGATGTTCGTCGACTGAAGAGAAAACTGTTCACTTCTTCAAGCGCTCATTGTCAGATTTCTGATTTCGAAGGTAGTCAGCTTCTTTATGTTTCTTCTTATATACCATGGAGATGTCAGATTCTTGAGACGCAGAGACCATATTGTGTGGCTTTTAAGGCAAATTAACCAGAACAGAAAGCGATGCATCCGGAAAATGTTCGTGAGGTAGATGCAATCCCTTTCTCTTGTCCACCATATAATTGTAAAAGAACTGTGCCATTCAGGAAACCTCTAGCATCTGTACATACTGACGTGAAGCCTTCTCATGTAATGTAATAGACTATGAGTAAGTGCTTTCTTCATCAAGTTAAAGGAAGTGGATGGTTCAGGCCAGAACAATTTAGAATCCCTCTTTTTCAGTTCCTGAATTGTTTGATACTGTGCACAAAGTTTTTGATCAAATGGCGATAATAGAACAGATTCTCCGCCTGACGTCATGTCCGGTTCATTGGCATTGGAAAAAGCTGATAGCTCTTATATTGTCGTATCAGGCCAGATACCCTCTTCTGAAACGATACACAAAAATTGGATTTCTCGATTAAGTAGCATTTTAAATTAAAATGAGCCTACGATGTACAACTCAGAACTCAACCTCTCAAGATGTCCTTAAGGTTTAGAAAACATCGTGTTGTCTGGGTAACAGAACTCATTGTTAGTGACATGTGGGTGTCCATCAAACTTTCAAATGTTGGGGGCACAGCATAGACGAAAGAGTAAAACTTTAGCTCGAACAATCTTTCTGCAGACTTCTAAAGCTGTTTTAATATGAGCTAATCTATTTTCAATAAACGGTTCGGAGTCGACAAAACGTAGCACCCTTTAGACAGTTAACTCTATCTTCGTTACCTGATGATACACATCCTTTTTGTGATCTGATAGAGTGTTAATCTATGAAGAATCGCCAACTACCTCTTTCATCTAACAAAGACAACTAGAGATGTTCAAGGTTCGTGATTTATGAGCAATACAACTTCA